>CM050423.1:6982826-7582826 GCA_027564155.1 Gymnocypris eckloni scoliostomus | reverse complement strand
TGAAGTAATTCATTCAGGTAAAGGAGTGCAGAGCCAGTGGTGGTTTTGGAGGCAAACATTATTTTATGCGAGCAGCTATTGGTAGCCAGAGCAAATTCATAAACAGAACATTCATAAACGTGCATTCTTTTTGGCTCATAAAATGATATTGCTGCCGCGTTCTGGATTAATTGTAAAGGTTTGATAGAACTGGCTGGAAGACCTTCCAAGAGAGCATTGTAATTGTCCAGCCTGGACAGAAAAAGAGCCTGAACAAGGAGTTTGGAAGCATGTTCCGAAAGAAAGGGCCTGAAATCTGCAGGACTAGGCAGTTTTAGCAATCTGGTCAGAGAAAGTTAGCTAATCATTAATTAATCATCAAAGAGTTATGGTTGATCTGCCTAACTGGATGGGGAAATTGTGATGAAATGATGGGTTTGATGGAACCACAAGTAGTTCTGTCTTGGCAAGATTGAGTTGAAGGTCCTTCAAATGTCAGTTAGACAAGCTGAGATATGGGCAACTATCGTCAGATCATCAGGATGGAATAAAAGGTAGAGTTGGGTGTCATCAGCATAGTAGTGTTATAAAAGCCATGTTTCTGAATGACAGAACCTAGTGATGCTATATAGACAGAGAAGAAAAAGTGATCCAAGAACTAAACCCTGAGGCACCCTAGTAGTTAGATGTTGCGACTTGGACACCTCACCTCTAGAGATACCTTGAATATACCTTGAAGGACCTATCTGATAGGTAAGACTCAAACCACTAGAGTGTGGTTCCTGAGATGCCCTTTGCCAATAGGGTTGAGAGGAGGATCTGGTGGTTAACCGTTACAAAAGCAACAGACAGATCCAGCAAGATAAGTATGGAAGATTTTGAATCAAGGCAGTCTTGCATAAATGTTCACTTCTGAAACCAGACTGATTGCTGTCGAGGAGGTTGTTCTGTGTGAGAAAGGCAGATACTTTTTTGAACACAGCTTATAACGGCAACATGTAGCTGCTGAGAGGCTAAGCAGAAGGAAATAAATCCATGACGCATTCCTATCCGTTGTATCCTATACAAGTGCATGAGTAAACAGCTTAGAACAGCCAAGAACGGTCAACAGAAAGTGAGCGTTCTGAGGAAAAGTTTTTCTAATCAAAATATAAATGATTTGAATATAATAAATTGGGAACATAGCCATGTAGTGTATCAACTCATCCTACTATTATAATCATGTGATTGCCTAAGTGTATAGAAATCTAAATGAGAAATGCAGACATAAGGAGAAGCTGCTTGTCATGTTTTTTCCTTTAGGCCAAGTATATAATGGGACCTTTGTTTTCATGGAACATAAAATTAAGGTCTCCTGACTGCATCGTGATCCCATAACAAACATGTATACAATGTATTGAACATGGCTAGAAAAATAACTGTATATAATAGAATGCAGAATATCATTCTGGAGATTTTTCTGCAGAGTTTTCTCTGCTTTATTGTCCAATGATAATAAAGGCTATGCTCTGGCACCAAAGCCCCAAGACTTCATGAGTGATTCTTCATAGAAAAGGCGGAAACCACCACAGTTCCCACTACTCACGTAGTGAACTGTTTTGCTTGACTACTCCCTCCTTTCGTAGACTTATCAGCTCCTCAGCCAAATTCTTCTTTTGACTGAATCGAATGATTTCCATTTCAGTCTTTTCCAATTCTTTCACTGAAAGCAAGTCCCTACACACAGAAGATTTAAACATATGCATTTCATTGTCAATAGTTTTCCCCTGTTGATATGGATCTGTACCAGAACAAACAAGAGCAGCCTGCAGCAGCTTTCTTACCTTGCTAAGGTCCATCAAGATTTTTCTAAAATGAAGAATCCATGCCACAGCCTTCTTTAACCAAATCCTTTTGATTATCAGGGTCATGAGACAAAATAAAATCTCCATTTGTTGAATCTTTTGGCCACTCTTCTGGTGGTCGAACAAGGAATGTAGGACCAGACATCCACAACTAATTCCTCAAGAAATCATCTTCTTTCACTCCTCTAGATACCAAATCTGCTGGATTGCTTGAAGAGCTAACATATCTCCACTGGGTTACATCCGATGCTTGGAGAATTTCGGACACTCTGTTAGCCACATAACACTTAAATCTTGAGGTCTTATTTTGAATATATCTAAGTACTGAAGTGCTGTCTGTCTAAACCTGAATCCTGAAAGGGCATCTTAAGTTCTTTCATCCAGATCTTGTCAATGCGGCTAGCCAGCGTAACAGCTGTAAGTTCCAGACGAGGTATTGTAATAGATTTTAATGGTGTAACTCTTGCCTTGCTTACCAGAAGAGTAGAATGTGCCAGTAGTTGTTCATTATAAAGCACCAAATGGGATACCACACCATATCCCTGCTCGCTCACTGAGAAATTATGCATTTGAGCAGACATTATTTCTACAAACCCATCAGGCTTAATACATCTTCTGACCTCAAAACCTTCTAAACAATGAAGATCATCCAGCCAATTCATCCAGCGTTGAACATATGCAGTAGGAATAACATTGTCCCATCCCATTCCTTCTCTGCACAGATCTTGCAATATCCTTTTGGCATAGGTGACAAAAATCCCAGAGGATCATAAATGGAACTAACCACTGAAAGAATTCCTTGCCTAGTAAGAGGTCTATCTTTAACTACAACTTTGAAACGAAAGGCATCTGATTCAGCACACAATTGCACGCCCAAAGCTCTTTCTAATGGCAAAGTTTCATGATCAAAATCCAGATTATTCACCTTTGCCTCTCTGCCTTTCTCTGGGATAGCAGCCAATACAGCACGGTTGTTACTCATCCATTTTTCAAGGTAAATCTTCCGTTGGCACACATACAAGTGAGATCCTTGTACAACTGGACAGCGTCTGATTCGTAAGGAACAGAAAAAAGACAGTCATCCGCGTAGAAGTTATTAAAAACTACATCCAGTGTCTTGGACTCAAATAGATCCTTTTGATCTGCTGCACATTTCCTCAGTGCAAAACTTGAAAATCTTGGTGAGGATGTTGCACCGAACAAATGAACCCCCAAGGGGAACCCCCTAGTGGAACGTATTCCTCTAGACTGTTGTTTATGTTAGCTTCTGGCCACCACAAGAATCCCAAGACATCGCAGTTTTCTGGATGAACTCTGACTTGATAGAACATGGATTCGATGTCGGCCATCATGGCAACAGGTTCAAGTCTAAATCGTGCAAGGACACTCACTAGGGAACTTGTTAAATCAGGACCTGGCAGGAGCACACTATTCAATGAAGCACCCTGAAAAGAAGCTGCACAATCGAACACAACTCAGATTTGGTGTTTTTTGGGATGATATACACAGTGATGGGGTATATGCCACAGACGTCCATCACATCTCTCCAGCTCAGCCACAGGTACTTTTTTCTGCATAACCCTTCTGGATAACATCCTCCATGAAGGCTGTATAATCTGCATGAAAGGAAGAATTCACTTTAAACCTTTTTTGTAGACTTAAAGCATGTTTTTCTGCAATTCTTCTATTCATTGGCATGACCACTTCAGCATTTCTGAATGGTAAACCGATGTAATAATGACCATTGATCAATTTTGCTGAATGGGACATAAAATCCATAAATTGACATTGTCCTCTGTTTTTCATGTACAGTCTCGAGAAAATCAGCCTTAAACTGCTGCTTCCACAAGTCCTCCAAATTCATTACAGCAATTCTATTCACAGTCACACAAAGTCGGTCAGCATCATCATCACTATTTCCATTTTTGTTCACTCCTTTGATTGGTCCATTAACCGACCACCCAAACATTGTTCATATGGCATATGGACCATTATCTTGGCTAAGTACAACCTGCCAAAGCTCAGTGCTTCTGGAACATTAGCTCCAATTAAAAGCTCGCTGTCAGCATTCATTTTAGGCAAGTCTATGTGGCTCAAATGAGGCCAACATTCAAGATATTTCTGAGAAGCAATGTTTGCTGTGACCACATGGATGGTCATTTGGGTATACACTTCTGTCAAGGCACAGAAATACTCTTGATTCAGCCCAGAAATTTCCAAGTCTTTCAGAACATAGCTACCAATAGATTCATCCTGACTCATAGTCCTGAGCAGAATATTCACTTTCTTTCCAGTAAGATTGAGCTTGTCCATCAAGCTTTACATACAAAATGAAGCAGAACTCACAGAGTCAAGAAATGCATATGTCATCACAACATTGTTACCCTTTTTGATTTGACACAAACTGTAAAAATAGACAAAGCACATATGTCATTACCAGCCCCAGTGACACCACTAGAGAGAGAGACCATAGCCCTGCTTACTGCTGGCTTGGATTCGTATTTATTTTTGTCCAGAATGTCTTCCTTCTCATAAAGATAAATGTGCAGAAGACTTGGGTGTTTGAGACTACATACATTACAGATGTCCCTGCTGATGTATCCTGTATTCAAACAGCCAAAGCTAATTCCTTTTGTTTTCAAAAATGCATCTTTTCTCTATGAATTTTCTTGACAAGTTTATTATATTCAGCCAGTGTGTGTTCTCCATCACAGAAAATACACATTTTGGCCACTTACTGTGGTCTTTTACCTCTGGAGCAGCAGTGATAGAGGTAGCAAAACTGCTTCTGGGTTTTGACTGAATCATTCAGGTGTTCACTTTCTTACTTCCAACTCACAAGAGAATTTGAGAATTGTCATTTGTATCTCCATAAAATCCACAATTTCAGAAAAGTTGATTTGATTGTGGCCTCGTTCCTTCAGAGTATACGCAACAACTCTTCATTTATCTTTCAGATTATAAGGAAGCCTTGAAAGGATAACTTGCATGCTAGTGGTGATATTCAGCTCGTTCACATAGTGAATGTCATGCATAGCATTATAACAACTCCTTAGGAAGAGACCATAATCTTGTAGAGCCCTAGCGATTTCAGATTTCATAGCCTTCCAAGAAAGAGCCTTTTCCATATAAGATTAAGCTATTTTCACCCCATTGCCAAAGTTTTCTTTAAGTAGGGTTTTAGCCCTTAGGTAACCTTGTTAAGGGGCCATGTTCTGGCAACTTTTAACGAGTTATTTTGGTTGCCCTCGTGTATATTGCTCCAAGTAGTGCAGACAATCCCTTCTTTAGTGAGCGTATGAGCTCAAGAATGTGCAATGGGTCTCCGTCAAAATAAGAAATTTCTCTGGGTGGAAGTGAAGACAAGCTATGCTGTTTAACCAATAAAGTAGCTATTTCATTTTGTTTATCAATAAGCTTAAGTATGTTTTGGTTGCTCACATCATTTTGAACACTTGATCCATGAGCATATCAAACATTCTGATTAACCAGTACATTAGGTACTGCAGACTGTAAAGCTTTTGTTATAGGTCTTGTTGACCATTGTTGTTGCTGCTGCTGTGTGCTGACTGATATTGAGAACGATTTGAAATTCTTTGTGTACCATCGCCATGTGATACACAAGATGTAGACAAAGACTGTGTTGATGCTTGCACACTAGTTGATGGTACACATGTTCCACATCAGAATTAAGAGGTTTGGAATCAAATCTGTTAGCAGAGACATGCGATTATGAATCCACATCCTGATACACTTTTACCCTGGCCATTGACTCTGCTAATTTAATTTCCAACTCCAGTCTTTCCTTCCTTCTCCTCAGCTGTTCCTCTTGCTCCTCCAAAGCATGTTTCTTTTGCAGAATTTGTTGAGAGGCCCTTAAAGCAGCCAAATCTGCCTTAGCCTTAAGACGAGTGGAGGAAATGGAAGATCAACTAGATCGAGATCTATGAGATGAGGATGACACTTTAGTAGACCTTTTGCTGCTTATATTTGAAACACTTGCCATTAGTTGAACTTCATCTCCAGAATCCATTTCGGTCTGTAGACATGCATCAAGAAGCAGAGTATTGGATTTTGTGGACACAACTTCAACAGAGGGTGCGACATCAGATTCACAGATATATTGAGAAGTTGCATCTGATTCCACTGTCCTGGACTCAAGAGAATCAGAAGGTGCAGCGCAGGGATTTTCATTAATTTGAGCAGAACGTCTCTATTGTTTGAGCATTTGAAACACTTGTGTTACACCATTTCCCAGTTTCAGTTATCCACTGTTCAACATCTTCAACAAACTTGATACGCATTGTCATCACATTTCTTCAACTCTTTCATGGACACCATCACGTTCTTCACTTTCTTCTTGAGATCTCTTTGCAAGGCTTCAATTTTAGCTGCCATGGCCTTTGCCGTGAGTTTATGCTCTCATTAGCCGCTATCAGCAGCGTGCTCCATCTCCTCAGGGTTCATCTTCAAAACACAAGCCGGGTGAACTCAATTCTATACAGCACCATATTCAGCATGCACAGCGCCAACAACGAATTAATGAACACATATATAAGGTAACTCATATGAGCCCATAAATACACAAGAGCACATAAAAGTGCATTCAATCCAACGCGAATCCAATATAGCGGCTATCGCCGCGTCTTCCTTAACAACAGCAATGCAGCTAGAATCCAAATAAACCGCAGACATACCTCATTCTGCCATTTTGTGCATGTCGTGTCCGCTGGTCCACTTCACAGCTCAATGGGATGATCATACGATGTGACAGCAAAGCCATTTACAAATTGCGTCCATAATCCAAGAGTGACGTTTCTGTTGACTACAATATAGCGGCAGCCTGTAGCCCCTGAGAGGCTATAAGCAGAAGGAAATAAATCCATAACGCATTCCTATCCGTTGCCTTCTTTTTGAAGATTAATTAACATGACATAACAAACAATTGCATGAGTGAACGGCCTAGAACGGTCAACAGAATATGATCGTTCCCGCTTCTCACCCCCTTTCTACCCACACACCTATCAAACAGGAAACACAATCAGGTAAATATCCACCTGTACCCATGTGACCAAACACCATAAATACAAAATAAAAGACATACATTTTCTGCACTTACACAGCTCATTGAAGTCTATTTGAAATGAAAGGAAGGAGGAAAACCGGTCTGTAGTTCTCTAAAATAGACAGGTTAAGGGTTGGTTTATTAAGTAGAGGGGTTTTACGAGCCTGTCTACATGTTGAGGGAAAAACACCAATCTGAAGGGATGTATTAATGTAGTGAGTGAGTGCAGAAGCAACTGCAGGAGAAATGGCTTAAAGAAGATGAGATGGAATAGGATCAAGCGGACAACTATTAGGATGATTAGAAATGATGAGTTTGGAGACTTCAGCCTCAGAGACTGAAGAGAAGATGTGAACGAGTGTATGTTTCAACCTGGTCTCATAAAAATACTTACTTCTGTCCACTTTCTGTGCGACACCGTTTTAATGTAACTTACTGCACATTTCGCCGCAGTTTCAAATAGAAATGTCCTCTAAGTGGCTCTAAAACACAGGTTAAATATGTAAACCCTGACACATTTTTATTACGTAGATATAGGTACATATTGTTGTGTTTTTATTTCGTTGCTACAGAAACCTATTGCCGCGGTTCAGAATTCAAATATCTGGGGTCTGTCCCTAAAAGTTAATGCTCTATCGTGTTGGAAATATGCCCTACACACCAAACCAACCCTAAACCTACCCAATAGTGTTAACAAATGCAAAACCAATATAAAAACATATTTGTTGACGCAACCGTGCCATTTTAACTTCCTTATATGCGGATTTGAACTGCTTTGTCGAACCATGATTACACAGGATTCAAACCAGAGCTCCTCGCATCCTAAGTATATCTCCGTTCTCCGTGAGCTACTGAACAAACTTACCGTCTATGAAAACCCATAGATACGAGGATGGATATGTGCGATGCTATTGTTCAAAAGCATTAGTTTTCAAATATCCCAGTTTTAATATTTTTTTGAAGTCACAACATGATATTATTATATTAATTGTGCGAAAATTACCCTTTCTCAATCAAAACTCTGTAAATTGATGTGAAAAGAAGTCAAAGATAACAGAGTTTTACTGCCTCTACTGTTTGTTTATTTTGGAAACTGCAGTAATATGTAGTTATCGGTACGTATTTGGTGTCTCGCTAAAAAGAGAACTCAGGTAAGTGCCATGATACCAGGTAGGTATGTTTGCTAGTAAGATGTATTTGACAGATTGTGTTGTGGAAAATTGTGCACTGATGGTTTTTATTTTATTAATGAAGAACGTGGCAAAGTCGTCAGCTGTTAAAGTTGATGAAGGCAGAGGAGGAGAAAGGAGGGAGGAAAATGTTTTAAAGAGCATGCAAGAGTTAGAAGAATGGTTATTTTTTATGATAGTATGTCCTTTAAGCAGTGGAGACCTTATCAGAGAAGAAAGAGAGGAGTGACTGATAAACATTAAGGTCAGTAGGATTTTTTGATTTGTGCCACACCCTTTCAGCAGCCCTGAGTTTAGTACGATGTTCTAAGGGGTGATGCCAAGGGGCAGATGGGGTGGTACGGGCTGGGCTGGAAGACAAGGGGCAGACAGTGTCTAAACAAGATGTAAGAGTGGAGCAGAAAGTATCAGTAGCATTGTTAGCATCAAGCAATGCTTACTGTTCAGAGGGAAGAAGCGAAGATGAAACCATAGCAGATAGTCGGGAGGGTGAGATTGAACGTAGGTTACGTCGAAAGATGACATGTGGAGGGGTATGTGTTGTGTCAGGAACCATAATGAGGTTAAGAGTGAAGAGAAAGTGATTTGAGGTGTGCAGTGGAGTAACCAGCACATGATCAGTGGAGCAGTGGCGTGTGTAAATAAGGTCCAGTTGGTTTCCTGATTTGTGAGTAGCCATTGTTAACACTCTCGTGAGATCAAAAGAGGCAAGCAGAGCGTGGAAGTCTGCAGACTGAAGTTTATCTAGGTGGATGTTGAAGTCTCCAAGCATAACTTGGGGAGTACCATCATCAGGAAAGTTTGAGAGCAGAACATCTGATTCATCCAAGTTACCTTGTGGTCCTGGGGGTCGATAAACAACTACAAAATGTATTTTTAAAGGGTGGGTAATAGTAACTGAATGTGAAATTATATTACTTAATTAGAACTATTTTCAAAAGTGCTTTTTCACAAGGTATTTTTTTATATGCTGCAAACACTTTCTAATATCAGACAGATTACATTTATACACTTGAACATGTGACCGTTTACATGTACTGTACTCATTAATGATGCTTATTCGCTATTTAGAACTTGGCAGTACTCCTGTTGAGTTGATATAAATCTAAACACCAGAAGAACAGATGATAAAAGTGAATTGGCAGGAATAATGGAAGTCTCTTTCCACCTCAGACTAAAATAAAAGGTGATTGTGGTTTTAAATCTCCCAAATGTGACATTATATTTCTCAATGTCACTTTGTACCTTACAATGTGACTTTATATAGCTTCATTGCTCATAATTATGCCTTTATATCTTTCAGTTGCAATTTTATTTATGTGGCTTTATTTCTTATTTTAAACTTCAAACTTTAATCTCACAGTTACCTTTTTCACTTTTTACTTTGAGGTGAAAATGGGTTTTCATAGTTCTTAGCTGCATGTTGCACTTGAAAACCTTAACACCTTGAGTGGCACACTTCACTGCAGATTTTCTTTTTTTGTGAATCTGTTTTATGTACTTTAAGCTTTGCAAAGAGGCTGTAATGAAAGGATGGGGCCATTATATACTACATTTGACTTGAAAGTAAAGCTGCTGCTGTTGTTCGCATTCAGATGTGAAGAGGGACATTAAAGGCACAGAGCAAAAAAAAATCAACATAAAAAATCAACATTATACATGGCACTCAAGAATATATAATCTGGCCCCTTTAATGTCATTGGTCTCTCATTTTCTGACTAGACATTTAATCTCTCAACTCTTTGTATGACTCTGTCGTGGCTGTAAATTACACATTTGTATGATGGTCATTATGTTTATTTCAGCTACATTAACAATATGCTACATTGCTAACAAAGCATGCTAGTATGGGCAGTCATTACCAGCTGAACATATGGCTGCTAATATGATTAATCTTTGCTTCAAAATAATCAGAATTTCTGAGATTAAAACTGATTGAAACATATGCATTTATTTAAAAGTCATATGGACATTTCATGCAACCTGCTCCACTTGTTCCTGTTACTATTTTAATATAATATCAGACTTTTTTAAATGGCACTCAAACTATTGCAATCTGTTTTTAATGTTGGAATTGTTGCAGTAGAAAATAGTTTTGAGAAAAAAAAAAAAACATGCCTGTCTTTATAATAAATGCATGCTTACCCTAGTAAAAAGTAATATATTTAAAAACATTTATTTCATACTTGTATAGTTCAAATCTATTAACATATACATATCGTTCGAGACTTAATAATAGAAAATATATATGAATTCAACTTTATTTGGAGTACTACTTATGCACAATGCACATTTCTTAATATTAGACCTAAACGTGTCACTATTTGAATGGAACTAATTATGATGCTTGTATGATCTTTGAATGATATTGGACTTTAAATGCAAGATATTTAAAGTGTACCTAAAGTTTACTTGCAATAGTTCCACTTCAGCACAATCACATATGCTTACTATATCTTAAGTTGGACTTCTGCACTATTAAAGTGCATAAAAGCACAAAGTTGGTTGTACAAATTTAACATACTTTAAGTATACCAGTTTAGTGTACTAAAAGTACAATAGAGCTCCTGCGGATGACGTCACGCAATCTACACTCTGACATTTTGGCAGGCAACCAGGAGAACGCTAGAGCGGCCCTAGCATTGGTATCGACAGTTGTGAAACAATAATTTAAAAACAGACTATTTAGACCTTACAAAACTTACACCATTTTAACATGGTGGACAGCTGCTGTGCGCCAGGATGCCAGATCATGTAGGGGAAAGCCGCATTAGACGGGACGTCCCGTATATTGGGCTTAATTTATGTGTCCCGTACGTGACCTCCCTTGGCCAGTTTCTCGCCCCCTCATGCTGTATTCGTTAAGTAAATCAGAAAGTCCTTAACATAACTGTTCAAGGAAGGCTCATCTGCCGGCTGGCCATTCCTGCTTCTTAATAAAAATGTGTTTTGACTACAGCAAATTTCTATTTTGGTAAATACAAACAACGTGATTATTTTTCATGAGTCCAACATCCAGCCGCAAGAAAACATGCAATATAGCCGAGAGGTGATCAATATAGGAAACCGTCTTTCACTACAAAATAGGGACAAAATATGTTCCGTTTAAGTAAGCTCGTAGCTTACCTTATTCGTAAAACACACAAAATGACCAATTAAAAAAAGAGTCCAGCACCGAAAGGTAGCTCACATTGAATCTATGTTATCTTTAATTGAAAATATGTATTTTCCTATACACACACTTGTCCCATAAAGCAAAGGGGAAATCATTTTACCGTATTCGATAGATGACTAAAATGGTTCACTGCAATAAAACTTGCTAACACACAACCTTTGGGATTAAGCGGGTAAGATTTCATGACATTTATGATGTCTAATATACTCACAGTTATGTAATTATGCTGATTAACGTTACCTAGGACAGCTAGGGTTAATTACTTTAGCTAACAACAAAGTTGACTCACAATTCCAGTGAAGATATCTTTACAGTTTGTGGTTTTAGCAGACTCCTGAATATTCATCAAAAAATTAGATTGCGTCCGTGTGTACCCTGCAGGATTTTAAAGAATCTCCGGAGTAACGTTGGGAGGGAAAGTTGATGAGGTAGTTGTAAACATCAGGATACTGCAGGTCAGGAAATCTATCCATTCATATATTATTACACGTTAAAAGCACCCCGAGGGCATTATGGGAATCTGTTATGTTTAATCTATTAAGTTTTGCTATGTACAGGTCTATGTCTTTTGAATTAAAGTGTGCAGTGAACTCTGTTGCCTTGAAACTTATGCTGGTGCCATTCATTTCATATTCACTCTCGGCTGTTCTTGCCTGCCAGCATGGTGGTGTAAACAGAATGGGTCACATGACTGCAGGAGCTCTATTGCAGGTATTTTATACTAAGTACATATAATACTGTATTTGTAGTAGGTAGCATGAAATCAATGTATTTCAAATACATTTTAGTATATTTATTTTTCCCTGAGATACTGCACAACATTTTTGTCTTTTAACTCTATGCATTAAGGTTAAAAAAGTCAATAGAGATATTGCAGTTGATATTATTTGTACTGTATTGGAAAAGGAAGACCAAACCTGTATGATAGCTATTATCCATGGCAAATTATATAATATTCAGGGTATTTTCATGATGATTTGCCTGGCAATTAAACAAATCAAGCAATATAATGCAGTCAAAATGAGCTTTTATTATGAAACCATTGAGATCATTAAGTTATTATTTTGATAGTGTCTCTGATTTAATCTTAGCAAAACTTTCATTGTGATGATTAGTTTGATTAATTTCTGTAATTCATTTCAAATTGTCCATTTTAATAAAGTGATTCATATCTCTAAATTAACATTTAATTTGTATCAATAATGTCAATGTGTTGATACATTGATGATAAATAGTGCTCTATTGGTGTACATAAATATAAATTATTAAAAAGTTAATGTTTCTTTGCAGTAGTGGACACTTGGTTTGGTTTAACTAGATTTAGACTTTCAGCAGTATATTTGATTTCTCACAAACAATGAGCTTTTTTGCTTCACAATATGTTAATTCATTGATTGGAGTCATGAAGATTACTTATGTCCTATTGTGATGTTTGTATGAGCTGTTTGGACTCTCATTCTGATGGCACCCATTCGCTACAGAAGACCCATTGGTAAGTATGATGTAATGCTTAATTTCCCTAAATCTGTTCCAATGAAGATACAATCTACCTCTATCTTGAATGGTCTTTTATGTAATGTCGGAGCACAAAACGCATAGCTCAAGGTGTCTGATTGTGTTTTACAGTGAGAAGAGAAAAGACCCAAAGTCCCTCACAATGAGCGAAAAAACATCCTTCCATCCTGTAAAATCAATTTTCAGGTGTCGCATCATCATGATAACTGCTCTTAGTGACATTTGCCTCTCACTTTCTCTATTTTCTAATCCCCAAACTCTCTGAATATACTTATATTTTGTAAATATTGGATGCTGAATGACTAATGAAACACTCTTTGTAAATGAGAAGAATATTATGACTATTATATTATGATAAAAATTATGATATAAGTAAAATTATATTTTAATATACTTTAGGCAGTGAAACACTCTGGATTGTCAGCCAGTTACAAAGCAAATAATTAAATAATAAATAAATAAAATAAAATGTTGAAAGATAATTAATTTAATCTCAAATTCATCTACCAAACCTCTGACCATCTTTACAAAAAATGCAAGCTCAATTTCTATATTTCGCACAGTTTGCATTTAAAAATCATACTTGCAAATCACAAGCAAAACAAAACATGTTCCAAACAGGTTGCTCATTTACATATTAGACTACATCCATAGCTTAAGCGTGAAGGAGGGCGATCAGGGACTTCAGCTCATTATCTAAGCCACTTCATTACCCTTGAAAATCCAAATATTCAGATATGGGAACAGGTAAGTCACATCTGAACCACCTTAATTGTTTTACTGTAATACTACTATTGATATGGTGACAACAAAACAGACAATAGATAGTTTACATGAATGCAAACCGTGGAAACACTGACACAACACTTATTTGCATTGGGCTTTGGATTGCATTCTGACTAGGCATGTGAATCTTGACAGCAAATTTACTGAATTTGTGATTCACTGGTTTTTGATTAGATACAAAACCACTTTATGTTCTTTTTAAAGGATGTCTGAAAGAATAAATAACAATGCTATGAATATGTCCACATACACTATAGTATTGATTATGATCAATATGTGCAATTTATTATATACTGCAACATTTGCTCTGAGTCTGCAGATTTATTTTGTTTAATGGTTTTTGTGTCAGAAATTCATAAGACACAGGCTCCAACAGAACACAATCAATGCATTTTTGCAAAAGATTTAGAATTTACTGTTTGAAAAACCGGGGGTCGTTGTTGGTCACTGTGCTATTGTGAATATCCCTAGTTTGTTTTCATCAAGTACAATGCCACGTTCCACTGGGCTTGCAACTTATTAATGGACAACATGCAATTCATATGTGATATTATACGTGGTGACAGATCTCTTTTATTTGTATTGTATTCATTCTCTATTTTTAGTGAAAAGAACCTATTATCTGTGGCGTATAGTATTATGCTAGAAGTGCAACTGCAGTGTTTCGAAGGAGGAAATACGATGTTTTGTCTGGCCATTACAGTATATTTGCAACCTCATTTGTTTTTGAATATCATCATTGTAACAATGTTGAACAGCAGCTGATGAGCTGGAAGGAATTGTAATAATTTAAACAAAAAGTCTGCACAATAATAGGCTTTCACTAGAACCGAGGAAGGATTTTGTCACATTTTACAATAGATTTTATATTTTCTTTTTGAATAGATGATCTTTTGGGTTTTGTCCTTAATGTGCATGCACTCTTAAACAATATTCAAAAGGGAGTTTTCACAGTGATGCCACAGAGAACAATTTTGGGTTTCTAAATAACTGCTTAGTAAACATTTCTTAAACTAACTTTTTTCTTTCTTTTTTTAATATTCCAAAGAACCCTCGGTCACACTTTATTTTAAGGTCAATTATTGCCATTAACAACGACTTTTGCCTCAATAAACTCCTAATTTGCTGCTTATTAATAGTCAGTAAGGTAGTTGTTAAGTTTAGGTATTGAGCATGATTGGGGTGAAGAATATGGTCATGCAGAATATGTGCTTTATAGGTACTATTAAACAGCCAAAATGTTAATAATAGACATGCTAATAAGCAACTAGTTAATAGTGAGAATTGGTCCCTATACTTGACATGGTGCACACACAGCGGGGAGGAACAAGGACCACGGAGACGAGGATAAACTCAAATATACAGTCTTTAATATAAACAAGGCAGGGCAAGACAAGGCAGGGCAGACACACAGGAAAAGACCAGACCAACACCAACTGAACCAACAGGAACTAAATACACAGGATAATTACTAACATAATCACTAAAACACAGCAGAACAGAATTAACTAATAATCACACTACACAAGGACAGGAAACAAACCAAATAAGGACACAAGAGGCGGGAACACATGACACAGAAGACTGACAATACTAAACTGAACCGTTTTTTTCTACTATAAATAATAGTTTATGTTAGTATCACATTTTTGTTATGTCCCCCTCCTGTCTAGGGGATTGTGAGGAGAAGTAACAAAGGAAGAAGCATAAAAGTTGGCACAGTTGGCTATCTGTGTGATTTTGTTGTGTTATCAGATTTCACACTTCTCTGTGGGATCGATTCTGAGCCACGTAGGTTAGGAGCACAGAGTACGGGACACGTAGAAGATGCTATCAGCATAAAGTGGATCTCTGACAGGGTCTTTAATCAAGGCGCAGGGGTAAAAAAAAAAAAAAAACAGTCAACCACGATTCCCCCCATATACAGACCCTTGTTCCTAGCATTGCATTGCTGTACATGCCAAACGCAACTGCATCTATTTTATTGGCTAAATTGTATTCTCTGAGGGTAATGAAGACAAAAGTGGTTGTCATCGCCTTGAACTGCTGACTAATTAATACTCTATGTGTGTGCTTTGGGTGGTGGTAAATTAAATTAGTTTTTGTTGTTGTTGTTGTTGTTGCTTTTAGACATCGAAGTAGTTCATTAATTTCATAAATCGAATGGGTATATGGACACTATTATATAGCAGGAGTTAATAGAAGAAACCTATGTGTCTTGTTAGAGAAAAGCAGCTCTAATATAAATAGAAGGGCTGGTGGATTCAGCCGTAGCATGCGGTTGTGCAGTGTCCTAGCTAATATGTCCATGCTGGCAGGGTCTGTGACCCATCTGTTTTAATGAAAAGCACACACGTATGGACACACGCACAGACACACACACACACACTTTTGTAAACGCCAAAGGTCAGATGAGTTTCTAGTGTGAAATATTTGCTCTCCACTGTGAGAAAATAGGGCTAATATTTGTCTGTCAGTTTTCACCTGTCAACTCTTGAGTGTGAACACAGCTGAAGCCCTGATTAAATATTTGCTGTTAATTGAAAACATGACCATAGATGTAAAAACTGGATGATATTAACAGTTGATTAGTTGTTTTAAATGTTTGGAAAAGTTTGTATCCGATCCGACATATAAATAGAGATGTCAATCAGAGGGAATTGAATGTTTCCAATTATTTAACAATCCCATTTATTAAACTTAAAGTATAACATTTTTTTAAATAAATATAATTGTATATGTACAGCCAGTCTGTTTTATGATAAAAAATGTATATGGGGAGAAAAAACAAATTATTTATATTTATATTTATATATATATATATATATATATATATATATATATTATGGCTGGTGCATATTAAATGTTTGTTTATTTATTTTGAGGGGGGAAAACACATCAATATTCATTCAAGAATCAGTTAAAATATTATATTTTTTGCTCTATGCATTTTATGTTCTATGGATAATCAGTCGGTAGGATAGATCACCCAAGACAGATCAGGATAGCTCACCCCATAGATAGACAGTCAGACAGTCAGACAGACAGTCAGACAGACAGTGTCAGGAGTCCAGGCCCGGCGACCTCTGGTGGTGAGAGGGAGGACGCCCTTCCTCCTGGACTCATTATCCTCACTCCACACACCTGTGCACCCACTCATCACATTCCCAGCTGTTCCCCATCATCACGGACTACTTATACAACTCACTCCCGCTACTCTGCCTGTTCGTATCAGATGTTCATGCATGTATAGGTTTGTTTGTGTTCCTGTTTACTGCTACTGAGTATGCTTTGTTTTTTGCCTGTTGGTATTTTTGTTCTTTATTAAAGCGTCTTACCTGCAATTGGACCCACTCCTCATTCATTCCACAGGGAGTCACTGGAAGGATACATCAACCTGGCTCTGAGTCTAAGCCTTTTTAATCAGCTGAACAACTACTTAAACTCAAATGGATTCCTGGATAATTTTCAATCTGGTTTCCGCGTGCATCACAGCACAGAGACAGCACTCATTAAGATAATAAATGATATTCGCTTTAATTCTGATTCTGGCAAAATATCAGTGCTGGTACTACTAGATCTTAGTGCTGCGTTTGACACTGTCGATCATAACATCATACTTCTAGAGAGACTGGAAAACTGGGTCGGGCTTTCTGGGATGGCACTCAAATGGTTCAGGTCATACTTAGAAGGGAGAGGTTATTATGTGAGTATAGGAGAGCATAAGTCTAAGTGGACGTCCATGACATGTGGAGTCCCACAAGGCTCAATTCTTGCACCGCTGTTGTTTAGCCTGTATATGCTCCCACTAAGTCAGATAATGAGGAAGAACCAAATTGCCTATCACAGCTATGCTGATGATACCCAGATCTACCTAGCCTTATCTCCAAATGATTATAGCCCCATTGACTCCCTCTGCCAATGCATTGATGAAATTAACAGTTGGATGTGCCAAAACTTTCTTCAGTTAAACAAGGAGAAAACTGAAGTAATTGCATTTGGAAACAAAGATGAAGTTCTCAAGGTGAATGCATACCTTGACTCTAGGGGTCAAACAACTAAAAATCAAGTCAGAAATCTTGGGGTGATTCTGGAGACAGACCTTAGTTTTAGTAGTCATGTCAAGGCAGTAACTAAATCAGCATACTATCATCTCAAAAACATTGCAAGAATTAGATGTTTTGTTTCCAGTCATGACTTGGAGAAACTTGTTCATGCCTTTATCACCAGCAGGGTGGATTATTGTAATGGTCTCCTCACCGGCCTTCCAAAGAAGACCATTAGACAGCTGCAGCTCATCCAGAACGCTGCTGCCAGGATTCTGACTAGAACCAGAAAATCTGAGCATATCACACCAGTCCTCAGGTCCTTACACTGGCTTCCAGTTACATTTAGGATCGATTTTAAAGTACTTCTACTCGTTTATAAGTCGCTCAATGGCCTAGGACCTAAATATATGTCAGATATGCTCACTGAATATAAACCTAACAGACCACTCAGATCATTAGGGTCGAGTCAGTTAGAAATACCAAGGGTTCACACAAAACAAGGGGAGTCCGCTTAGCTATTATGCCGCCCGCAGCTGGAACCAGCTTCCAGAAGAGATCAGATGTGCTAAAACATTAGCCACATTTAAATCCAGTCTCAAAACTCATCTATTTAGCTGTGCATTTGTTGAATGAGCGCTGTGCTACGTCCGAACTGACTGCATTGTATTTTATGTATAA
This sequence comes from Gymnocypris eckloni scoliostomus, assembly GCA_027564155.1. Lineage (NCBI taxonomy): Eukaryota > Metazoa > Chordata > Actinopteri > Cypriniformes > Cyprinidae > Gymnocypris > Gymnocypris eckloni. The sequence goes on along the minus strand of CM050423.1, from coordinate 7,564,545 downwards.
TCATTTTCTATTTAACTGTTTTAAATCTCATTTTAAATCTATTTCTATATCATTTTAAAACTCCTTGTTTTATTATTTTTAACTTGTTTTTATTGCTGTGAATGATTATTTCACATTCTTTTATGTAAAGCACTTTGAATTACCAATGTGTATGAAATGTGCTATACAAATAAACTTGCCTTGCCTTGCCTAAGCGGCTCAGCCTTCAGGACGCAGTCCGCTCCAGAGCCCTCTGCGTTCCGGGAGCCGACAGAGTCCGCCCACAGAGCTCCTGAAGCGGCGGTGTCTGCCCACACAGCTCCCGCTCCAGTCCGGGAGCCCACGCAGTCCGCTCCAGAGCCCGCTCCAGAGCCCGCTCCAGTCCGGGATCCCCAGTCCGCCCCGGTCCAGGAGCCCACACAGAACTGTGTTCCTGTTTACTGCTACAGAGTATGCTTTGTTTTTTGTCTGTTGGCATTTTTGTTCTTTATTAAAGAGTCTTACCTGCGATTGGACCCACACCTCATTCATTCCACAGGCTTTCCTCTCTGTCCCGTGACAGACAGATAGATAGATGGATGCATACCCATAAAAGTTATGTCTTTTGTTGATCATATTCTACATGCGTTTTCATATCATCAGTTGTTCACTAATCAGTTTGCAAAAAAACATTTAAAAGATGAAAAAAAGGCAAAAGCAGCACTTCACGAAACTTAAGTGTATCACTTTAGGAAATGTATAGCTTGATAGTTATGTCTGAAGAGTCACTAGAATGGATCAAGGAAAAAGTAAAATAAATGATATAGCATGTGCAGAATACTTTTTTCTGAAAATACTGTTAAATGTTTTAGAGGCAGTACAGAGTTCCACAGGTACAAATGGAAGCAAACGCTGAGCTGGAAAGGCCATTATCAGTGCATGAATTGTACTCGGCAGTACAAGGCATGGCTAATGGTCTTGCCCCAGGAATTGATGGGATCCTATGGACTTTTATAAATCATTGTGAAGTGCAATAGAGGCAAACCTGCTGGCAGTACCAATGAAAGCCTTGCTGAAGGGCAGCTACCATTGAACATCAGGATGGCTGTTTTTACAGTACTGACAAAAGGGAATCTAAGAAAGGCTGCAGACCTGTTGCTGTGCTCTGTGTTGATTCTAAAGTTATGCTCACTAAGACTGAATAAATAATAATACCAATTCACTCCGAGCAGCTGAGTCCTTAGCCATCCTCAAGAATCGGCTGAAAACACATCTCTTCCATCTTTATTTGACCCTCTAACTCTAACACTCTCTATTCTAATTATTATTATTATTTTAATATATATATATATATATATATACATATATAAACTAGTTTTCTAATCTTTTTGTATTTTATATATTTGTTTTCTTTTTATTTATTATACAATTAAAAAAATAAAAAGGCCTCTAACACTAGCTTGCTCTATTATTTTTCTATTCTATCTATTTTCCTTGTATTTATTATATAATAAAAAAAGAAAAAATACAAACCTTGTTACGTGTACTGCGTTAAGCTAACTGATACTTGTTATAGTACTTGCATATTATTGCAAATTGCATATTATTCTTTTGTTGACAATGCTTCCATTGTCCTCATTTGTAAGTCGCTTTTGATAAAAGATTCTGCTAAATGACTAAATGTAATGTAATGTAAATGTAATTATTACAATTTACAATAATTGTTTTCTATTTCAATATATAATTTACATCTTCTTTAGATCTATCTATCTATCTATCTATCTATCTATCTATCTATCTATCTATCTATCTATCTATCTATCTATCTATCTATCAGCGGGCAGGCGGGCGTTTGCATTACATCTACAAGACTATCAATAATAATTTGACAAAGCAAAGTTCCATATCCTCAATAGTAAGTTGTGAGGACTCAAATGACTCCATGTCCTGAGAAAATCCTGGCTATATTTTTCTCTTTGGGTTTTTAAGTTTTTGATTTGACATTCTTCTAACATATTGACAACATTATTACATACATGTTTATTCTGTAGTGATATAAACAGAGTAAGCTGAAGTATTAGAAGTTCAGTTAAGGTTGTGTAATAATAAGCAGCCACACAAACCCAATTCTCTCAGTGTGTGAGCTTTAATGCAAAAGACTGATGACCTTACTACTGAGTTACAGAAGATGTGCAGATGTAAAACTAAATCCAAAAAGCCAGTAGAGCTGCCATCGTCAGCTTTATTTCGTGTTTTATTTCTGTTTCTCTAATTCGGAATACTAAAAGGTTGTTGTGTATACAATTTTAATGCTTTGCATTTATGTTTTTTCTCTTTCTGTCTTTCCATTGATCAGTCATGCACGCGGCTGCCCTGTGCTCCAGAGATGCTGTCGCCATGACGACATAATAAAACTATATTCTGATTTAATCAGTCTCGCTCCCTGATGATTAAATCTGCTCTGAGGGATCCATGTCTCAGCAGAACAACTAACTGCTGGCTTCAGAAAGACTGCCATCTCTGGGTCTGAGACAACACAACATCCTTTAGAAAAGACAAATTGTCTTCATTATAAATATATTTAAAATGTAAAAAAATATATATATTAATAATAAAATAATATATATATATATATATATATATATATATATATATTGTGTATAGGTTTGTGTATATATGTGCATTAGGTTTTGTTTTATGGAATAAGGGAATAAAAATATCACTATATATATTTTAATGTTACAATTTAAATTAACTAATTTTTATACAAAAATAAAGAACTGGTTACTCCAGTCTTTAGTGTCCCGTGATCCTTCTGACATCATTCTAATATGCTGATTTGGTGCTCAAGACATATTTGTTTATTTATCAATGTTGACATTTTTTGCTGCATACTATTTTGTGGAAACTGTGATGCACAACCATTCAAAAATTGTATTTGGGGTAAGCAAGATTAATAATAATAATAATAATAATAATAATAACTTTTATTCAGCAATAATGCATGACATTTCTTTTCTTTTATTTATACATTTTTTCCTAAGGAAAAAAAAAATATGAATATTAAGCAGCATAAATGTTTTTTTTTACATTTATAAGAAGACGAACTGTTATTAATTTTTTAGCACAAAATCAGCATATTAAATTTTTTTATGAAAGAACTGGAGTAATCACTGCTGAAAATTCAGCTTTGCCATGACTGAGCTAAATAACATTTTTAAATGTATTAAAATAGAAAAGTCCTGTGGTAATAATTGTGAAATTGTAATAATATTCACAATAATACTGTTTTTACTGTATTGATCAAATAAATGCAGCCTTGGCAAGCATAAGAGTCTTCTTTAAAAAATATTACAAAATCACACCTATTCAAAACTTTTGACTAGTAGAGTAGTAAGTGTATGAGGGTTTATTTAAGTAAATGTGCGAGAGAATGTAATGGTTAATGTTGGCACAACAGATGGGGCAGCAGCAGGTGGTGTGCTGTGCTGGGACCTCTGCAGCCTTCATGAGCGCTCTGCTGTGATGCTGCCTGACAGCGCCGGGAATTCATGTGTCTGACAAAGACTTTCAATCCATTAGCAAACTCCCTCACAAAACACATACAATCGCCCTTCATTAAAAACTGAGGCTCTAGACATCCAAAACCTCAGCAAGACAAACACTCCCTCACACTGACCGCTCTTCCAGATTATCTTTCCTCATGTTGGATTATTGTCGTGCAGATGTTTGGTGTCTGTCGGGTAGGCACATTATCCAGGGGAAATTAGATTGATGAATATAATTGTCTCATTCAAATTAGAGCAGACAAACAGGCGTGAGGTGTGTGTCTGCACTGATAACATGCAGGATTTAAATCAGAGATGAGCAGCCTCACCTGAGCTCACAGACAGGAAAAATGGCTAATCTTCTATTAGCTCATCTCAACACCGTAGCCAAAGGTTCATTTACGTTCTGACTGACTGCAAACACATAGCCCATGTCTTGTCTTTGGTCCAGCACAGTCCGCATTGGGAGAAAACCCCTGCTGAACATATCGGGTTAGACCACTTTGATCTTCCAGTCTGGTTTATGTTGGTTAGTGCTGGTTTAGTGCATTTCTAGCTAATTTATCATTAGCAACACTGACCAGTAAGTGCATCACGTTAAAATGACTGATCAAGGTAGTCTTGCTGGATAAGATAGTTGGTTAAGGTAGACACTTGGTTGGAATTCCATGCAAACATGATTGATTTTTAATTTTTAGTTAACACTAATGATTCTGTATCATGGAAATGATCATTACAGTAAAAATAATTTTGAAGAACATGGGGAAAATATTTATAATGCAATTTATTTGAAACTGTGGAGGTTTTCATTAATGAATCTTTTGTATTCTAGGATGATAACGTTTGGTATATAGTTTGACACTTTTTGCATATTGTTGTCAACTAAAATTTATTTTATAATTGTTTTATGTATATGTATGTATGTGTTTATTTTGTAATTGTATTGTAGAGACTTCTATTTTAGTCAGGAAAAAAAATAACTAAAATGAAAAAAAGACATGAACAATTGATTAAATGTATAAATATAATAATTTAATGTTTGGGTAAAGTTTAGTCTGTTTGACACATTTTGCATATTATTGTCATTTAAATTATTACTAGTCTAATTATCATTATTATATTTAATAACATGAAAACAAACAAACTATTACAGATCTGAAATAAGTTTATTTGCGTGTTTTTGTTTCCAGGTTTTCCTTCAGTGTTTTTTGTTTCCCGTTGGTTCCCCATGGATCCATTACCCCTTCTACCATCGTGGATTTCTCCTCGTCCTGCTGGAGCAGGGGAGAGATCGCTCAAGGGCCATATCAGACTGTTTCTGGAAATCGCCCATCTAACCAGCTACCTGGACAACACGCTCTACGACGCCAGCCTGAACCTCGCGTGCAGAGCGCCTTCGTCCAAATATGGTCCTCGAGTGGATTTCGCCTCCTTCGTGGAGTGGATACTGACGAAAAACGAATCTCTGTTCACCGTCGTTCCCGAGGATGATCTCACCAGTTCCACTACAGGCCCAGAGCCCAGCCCACCATCACTTCGCTGCGTGGAGCCTATGCCCGAGCCCACCAATGATGGAGAGCCCAAGTCCGCCTCAACCGACGAACCATCGCCGCACGGAGCGACAGTGCTAAAGATCGCCAAGAAGCCGGAGCTGCTGATAACGTCAGACCAGATGCAAGAGCCGGCAACAATTCCCACCACGAGGGAGTAAGCCATGGACACCAAGAGCACGGAGAGGAGCTCCGCCCCTGCACCATGGCTGAGGGTGAGCTGAATGTGGATCTGGGGCTGCTGTACTTAAAGGGAAAATGTATGGATGTATATGCGGACCTGCCCCCTCTCCTTCCTCCTTCGTCTGAACCCTCTGTCAGTCCTGTTTCCAAGTCCAGCCGAGAGAGGGCTCCTGTTTCCAAGTTCAGCCCAGAGAGGGCTCCTGTTTCCAAATACAGCCCAGAGAGGTCTCCTGTTTCTACGTCCAGCCCAGAGACTGCTCCTGTTTCCCCGTCCGGCCCAGAGAGGGCTCCTGTTTCCAAGTCCAGCTCAGAAAAATTATGTTCCCAAGTGCAGCCCTGTCGTCCCCCTGTCAGTCACGCTCCCAGTGCTGGGAGTCACAATTTTCCGTGTGTGAACAGCACACACCAGCCCCTGAAAGCCCAGAGGCTCAAAAATAAGCACACCCACCCACCCGTTCCTGCTTCCTCCACCGCTGTTGTCTGGAAGCCCCTATGCTCACCCTCAGCCCACCATTCCCTTGCCTCTGCCTCTAGCCTCTGAGTCCCAGACTCTGACTCAGACTGTCAACCCAGCGGCTCCACCATGGCTCATAGCTTCCGGCCTTCCGGATCCCCACCTCCACATCGGTCGCCTCAGCCACCTATTCTGCCGTGGTCCTCCAGATCCTCCTCATCAGCCTGGCTCATCGGCTCTCCACCTTCTGCTCTGCCACCGTTGGTCAGCCCCCTGGAGTCGTAAGCCCTTTCTCCATCATGGCTCCTCCCTCTGTCGGCTCCACCGGGGGTCGCCGTCATGCCTGTGGCCTGGGCCCTGCTTGGCTCCTCCTGCTCCAAGCCCCTCCTGTCTCTGTCTGGTCTGCCCTGACTCCCTCCTTCGCCACCTCCCTGGACTCTGTCTGTCATACGACTTGATACAAGTTTAGCTTGTGTGTCCTGCCTGTATTACCCCTTCTTGTGGATTATTAAAGACTGTTTATTGTAACTCTCCAACATTCTCCTCACTCCTCACTCCTCGCTCTAACGCTGTAGCGACTGTGACACAGACAGACAGACAGACAGATAGATAGACAGATAGATATATAGATATAGATTACATGTAAAGGATATTTTGTAAAAAGACAGAAATCTAAATGTCATCCTTAACTTTATTTACTGAAGCAGTTATTTTATGAAACTATGCTATTGCAGTGAACAAGTGAATGTGTTTACATGCACAATCTTACACCAAATATATTTAATAAGCTGAACATGCATTTGGAAACGCTTGTTTTGTTTACTGTGTTGAGACATGCTGAAATCGCGTTTGGTATTGTACTGTGTCGCATCTCTTGTCAGTGTCTGCGCTTGCTTGGCCATTTGTTGTGATAAACAGGAAAGTGTATTCAGCTGAGTTCAAATAGTGATTTGTTAGACGGGTTTAAAAAAAAATTAATATACCGCGGCAGCGGTCGCGGCAGCCGTCGTGTGAAGCGCTCCTCGTGACAAGACCGAAGAGTGTAAAGACCATTGACTCTACCGTGCGACTCCATCGGGCAGGGACACATCAGCAAATTATATAAGTATCGCTTTTTATTTATCCTCTTTCCTACTACTTGTTTCACTTCTGTTTTAGTTTTTATAACCAATTCTTACTATGTAACAAATAAGTATACTTAGGCCTTTAGTGTTATGTTTGAATCGTTATTATACTCATACCTTTTCTTGATTTAATATTTTGACTTGTTTTTAGCTGTATTTTTGTTTTCATTTTAATGTTTAATTTTTAAATGTTGTTGTATGCATGTGTCATTTTTATTTAATTTCTTTATCTTCTTAAATGTGTATATATAATATTTATAGTTTTAACTTTTAATTTGAGTTACTTTTTCTTATTTGTAAGTCGCTTTGGATAAAAGCATCTGCTAAATGACTAAAAGTAAAAGTAAGTAAAAGTAAGGTCATGTACATGTTTTTACACATGCTGTTTTTACTTAGGAAAGGTCACAAAGTTTTAGAAAAAGTCTAATGAATAATTATTAATTTATCTGATCCCATTTGGCAATCTGTTTAGATTTAAGCATGTCAAACCTCATTATTTTATTTTATTTATGCTTACAAAATTGCCATTGGGGTGAAAAATGTATTCTCTGAAAACAAGTCTTATGTAATATATTATGCAATGTTGCTCCTCAAGTAAATTTAAGTTGTTTTGAATATTTTTTATATGCTTTTACTGGGAATACATGAGTCTATCAGCAGGCTAAATTCATTCTTAATGAATTTCCCCTTCTAGGGTAAATTTCTCAGAGACAGTGTGAGTATTACATCAGCTCCGCTCCTTCTGAAATATAGAGGAATCAGAAATCAGTCTGGCTGCATGACTGACCATTGTGTGATACAATCCATCTCTCTCTTATTTAACACTATGCTTTATTTAATAAACTGGATTGCTGGACTGTGTCCATCTCTAATAAGCTTTTATAATCCACATACACACAGTGAGAGACTGAATATCCACAGGATGTGATATCTCATGACCCCATATGCAGATGTATACAATGGACTGTATTAGGGTGAATGACAAACCCATTAAACCGAACAGGTTTAAGGGAAGAACTCACGGAGTGAGGTGAAGCTTGATATTGCTGTGATTTGTGGAAATGAATCGACATGTTCCTCCCAAACTATGGCACTTTTTACCTCTTAATCTTAATGAGTCTCTTTGTATTGTTTTCCAATATACCTAAATGTAATTTAAACATTTAAACTTCCATCTTGTTTAAAAAAAAGAAGAGAATAGAAAAAAAGCACAGAAACAGTGGTGTTTCTTGACTCATTCCCTCACTCTCTCTCTCTCAATGGCCGATGTTGACCTGCAGCTTAAAGAGCATAGCAATGCATGTTGTCACTGTGAGCCATCGGGAAAAGACCACTGGAATCAGTGGAGCCCTTACAATCTGACTTTGCTGCAGTTGGAACAAACTACTGGTTCGTCTGGCCAGAGAGGAACTGGCCCTATGACTGAGCCTGGTTTCTCCCAAGGTTTTTTTCTCCGTTCTGTCACTTATGGAGTTTTGGTTCCTAGCCGTTGTCGCCTCTGGCTTGCTTAGTTGGGGAGACTTCATTTCCAGCAATATCACCGACTTGATTGCACAGAAACTATTTAAACTGAACTGAGCTGGACGATGACATCACTGAACTCAATAATGAAATGCCTTTGAAAAACGGAAGTTTAATCTTGTCATCTTTCATTTGTTACATGTATGTTCTGTTTGGTTTTGAGTTTGTTATCAGTTAGCCTTCTCTCCTGTGACCTAGTTTTCGTTATCTTCCTAATTATCATTCTGTTCACATGTGTTTAATTAATTATCTCGTTTACCTATTAATTTGCTCCCCTACTTAAACTTTCAATTCTCCAGTTACCGTTGTCTGTTCTACTTAGTTACTTGCTTGATTTTGTATTAGTGCTACTCTACGTTTTTGTTTATTAAAGATCACTTATATCTTCACTTTGAGCCTCCTTCCTTTGCTCCATCCCCACGAGCATAACAGAAGAACAGACCTATTACAGAAGATGAGACTGGAGCTGGCATCGATCAACGTGGCTCCGAAGGGTGGTGGAAATAGCCACTCGGGAGCCACGATCTTCATCCTCCAAGATGGCCGAGACCTGGAGGAGTTTGTGAACCATTGCCACCTCGCCACATGTGATGACCTCACCTTAATGGAGGGATTCTGGTGCGGGTTGGTGGAAGATATCCGTCTCGTCATGCCGAGAGCTGATCCGTGCTGGTCATTGATGAGTTACATCAACTTCGCGCTGTGGATCGAGCTTCATCGTGGGCGAGATGGAGTCCAGCCCACGATCATCACATGTGGCTGCCACTCCGCAGTCCGTGCCACCAGCCGTTCCCCAGTTGAGTTCTGCCTCATCGTCCAGCTATGTCTCAAACCCAATCACACCCCAATCTGCGGCTCCCTTCTGTCCGCTGCCGTTCTCGGCCACCGCGATCACGCCGCTGTCCGTGGCTAATGTGCCCCTAGGACTACCGATCATTTATTTAGAGCCCGCTCCGGTCCAGGAGCTCACAGAGCGCCCCCTGGCATCCGCGCTTCCAGAGTGCCCCCAAGAGTCCTATTCCTTGTCCTGGTCCCACACTGGCCTCCAGGGCGACCGCCCCCTCTCCCCGGTAGAACTGCTATGCGAGACGCGCCATTGGCGTGGCCAACATTAATGATACAATATTTTCCTATTTTGATATTGTGCAGTTGCTTTGACCCAATCTGTATTGTTAAAACGCTATATAAATAAAGGTGACTTGACTTGACTAGACTTAATTAATGCAGCATAACACTCCTTTAAAATATTTAAATATTAGAAGTGTATTAGTCTGGAATGTTTATGCCAGGTTGAAGAGATTGGTCTTTAATCTAGATTTAAACTGACAGAGTGTGTCCGCCTCCCAAACATTGTTAGGTAGATTGTTCCAGAGTTTGGGCGCTAAATAGGAAAAGGATCTGCCACCCGCAGTTGATTTTGATATTCTAGGTATTATTAAATGGCCAGAGTTTTGAGAACACAGTGGACGTGGATATCTATAATGGGATAAGAGCCCGCTCAAGTACCGAAGAGCTAAACCATTCAAGGCTTTATAAGTAATTAACAAGATATTAAAATCTATACAATGTTTAATAGGGAGCCAGTGCAGTGTTGACAGAACCGTAGCCCGTGTGTGTTTTATATGTAGAAATATGTGTTCATATTTCCTGGTTCTAGTAAGGACTCTAGCTGCTGCATTTTAAACCATCTGTAGTTTGTTTATAAAGCGTGTAGAACAACCGCCTAATAAAGCATTACAATAATCTAACCATGAGGTTGTAAACGCATGAATTAACATTTCTGCATTTGACATTGAGAGCATAGTGCTATGTCTCCAGCATAAATAAGAAATAAGAACACACTTCTCTTTATACGTTCGTCAGTGTCTTTTACTGGCAAAAACCCCTTTCCTCCTTCCTTTACAAGTATCCTCACAATCCCTTACAGCAGCTCCCTCTAGTGGTACTTCTTAACCAACCGACTTTATAACTGAACACAACATCTCCCCCTAACTTAACAATAACACCTGTACTTCCATAACAATTGTACAGTAATATAAACATCAGCAAAATAGTTTATTTTCTTGTTTAGTTTTCCTCTTTTATACTTTACCCATTTACTGAACCATGTCTTATTAACCAAGCATGTACAACATTAACATATATGCGACTATTAGAACAGTTTGACCTAACCTAAAACATATCTTAATTTCAAACATATTATTAAGGTTCATGTTACGTAGTCCTTCAGCCAAATAGGCTTCCTTCTGACACGCTGTCCTTCTGTTGATCTATCAACACTTTCTGATGTTGAAACAGAACTTGGTTGTTCCGCAGACCAGAAATCTGTATGCCATGGTGCCAGATGAGACACGTCCCATGTCCGTCCGTCACTCAGTTCGTAGCTGTACTTTCCTCTTCTTCTGATAATCTGCATAGGGTCACTGAATTTTGAGGTTCCTTTCTTAACATGTGTCGGTTTTCTCACACGTACGCAATCCCCTTCCTTCAGCTTTGGAATGTTTGCTTTCCGTTTTATATCCAGATATGCTTTCATTTTTAGTTGTTTCTTCTTCACTTTTGTTTTCAATTTCCTTTTAGCAGGGGTCATGTTGCATGGCGTGAGAATTGACAACTTTGTTCTCATCTTTCTTCCGAATAAAATCTCAAAAGGAGATGTTTCTGTAGTTGCGTGAGGAGTAGCTCTGTACGTTTGCAAGAATGCTACCACAAAGGAAGTCCATGGAGCTTTCTCTCTTTGTGCAGTCAGAATAGCATCCTTAAGTACCTTATTCCAACGCTCAACTTCCTTCGGGATGGTATATGGAGGTGCGAATATGCTTGACATCTCTGTCCTTCAGGAAATGTTTAAACTCTGAAGAGAGGAATTGAGGGCCGTTGTCTGTAACAATCTCCAGTGGATTCCCTTTTTGGCTGAACACTGATGTCAAAAAACTCGTAACAGTAGCTGCTGTCACGTTCGATGTGAATGCTACTTCTGGCCATTTTGAGTAATAGTCAATTAATGTAATAGCATATCTGCAACTAGCAGGACCTATCTCAAAAGGACCCACCACATCCATGCCAAGTTTCTGCCAAGGGCCCTCTGGGTACTGAACCGGAGTCAGTGGCGCATGTGTGGTTCTAGCCGTCTTATCGTGAAGCTGGCAGGTGACACAGGTTGCAATGGTGGATTGTACTTGTAAATCCATCTTAGGCCACCAATATAGCTCTCTTAGCCTTTGCTTGGTTCTCACAATTCCTTGATGGCAATCGTGAGCTAGAGTGACCAACCTTGAACGTAAACTGAGTGGTACAATCAACCTGTGTGTTCCCCTCAACACATATGAGTCATGAATCAACAGTTCATCTCTTACCGGAAAGTAAGGAATCACGTCATCCGGCAGTGTTTTAGATGTTGCCGGCCACCCGTTCTCAACATACTTGCGGAGTTTGGCGAGCTCAGGGCAGGACGAGCACTCAACAGCAAACTCGGTCAGCGGCACAGCTGATAGCAAGGTGCTCACAGCAGCTACAGTTTCTGGTTCAGAGTCCTCATCAGGGTTAGTTTCATTTGGCAGGGGTAAACGTGACAAACAGTCTGCGACTTGATTATCAGTGCCACGTTTGTATTCCATATCATAATTAAAGCAAAGTAATCTGGCGGACCATCGGGCTATTCTCAGTCCAGCCCTTCCCATACCTTTAGTAGTCAATAGGGTAGTCAATGCTTGATGGTCTGACCTCAACTTGAATGTGATGCCCCACAAATATGTTCTCCAACGCTCAGTGGTCCAGACGCAAGCAAGGGCTTCTTTTTCGACTACCGAATATTTCCTCTCTGTAGCGGTCAGGGCTCTGGAAGCAAAAGCCACAGTCCTTTCGGATTTATCTGGATGGAGCTGGGTCAGAACACCACCGATACCGTAATCCGATGCGTCTGTTGTGACAATTGTAGGCAGTGCAGGGTCAAATAAAGCCAGTGCAGAACTCTGTGCAATCAATTCTTTGACTTTCTGAAAACTTTTCTGAGCATTGATAGTCCATGTGAAGTCCGAGTTTTCTCTGAGCACATCTCTCATAGGTTCGACTACGGCTGCAAAATTTGGAATGAATTTTGCATACCATGCTGTAAGACCCAAAAACGATCTTAGCATAGATGCGTCCAAAGGAGGTGGAGCATTACGTATTGCCTCCAGGTGACTGTTATCTGGCATTAATCCCTCTTTAGAGATAGTATGGCCCAGGAATGTGAGTTTTTCCTGGCGGAATTTACACTTCTGTTCATTTAGACGCAGCCCTGCTTCTCGAAGTTTGTGCAGCACTGTACTTAGGTGAGCATCATGACTAGCAGTAGAGTCACCAAACACAATGACATCGTCCAGGTAACACTGGACACCTGGAACATCTTTGAGGATTGTGGACATCAATTTTTGGAATGCTGCCGGGGCTGAAGCTAATCCATAGCAGACTCTTTTGTAACGAAACAGACCCTCATGTGTTATGAAGGCAGTAAGGTCTCTGCTATCTTCATGTAAGGGGACCTGATGGTAGGCATTTGCAAGATCGATTGTAGAAAACAGCACTGCACCTCTCAGCTGCGAAAACAGTTCCTCGATGTGTGGAATGGGGTAACTGTCCACAACGATTGTCTTGTTCGGTTCCCTGAGATCCACACACATTCTGATATCTCCCGATTTCTTCTGGGTCACTACGATAGGTGACACCCAGGGTGAAGCATCTACTCTTTCAATAACGTCTGCTGCAAGCAAACGGTTTATTTCTGTAGACACAGCGTCCCTCACAGAAAATGGTAATCGACGCAGTTTCTGTTGCACAGGTGCAACATCTTGACGCAGTTTCACTTTATGTACAAAGTTCTTTGCACAGCCAAAACTTGCTGTGGAGTTTGACACCTCAAACACAGATTCTTTGGCAGTGAGTACTGTGTTTCCCTTTATGCACAGATTCAAGGAAGATATTAAGTCCATGCCCATTAGTGAGTTTCCACTTTCCACAATATAGAATGTAGCGGGTACTGAACAATGTCCATGTGTTGCCTGAATATTAATGCGTCCCAACACAGGAAGGTTATCCTTGGAATATGTGACAAGACGCACATCAGCATGTTCCAGAGGCAAGTCAGAAAAGTACTGTTTGTATATATGCTCTGGCAACAAAGATACAGAGGATCCTGTGTCCACAATTAGTTCCTGCATTGTAGTACTAAACAATGTGCTCATTTGGACATTACACAAAATTTTGTTTGGTGCTGGAGATGTGCTAGTCATGTACAGGACAGTCAGTTCAGGGACTTCAATTTCTCTTATCTCTTGTTTCCGTGTTGAACGGCATACTTTTGCAAAATGTCCAATTTTGCCGCATGATTTGCATGACTTATTTAGAGCAGGGCACTGCTTGGAATTTGCTAAGTGACTGCTTGAATCGCAACGGTAGCATCTGCATTCAGGCTGTACTCTCATCCGACTCTGTTGCTTTAATTGTGTGCCCTTACGTGTGTTCGCTTCCTTTTTTCTCACGTGCAGTCTCTGTACTGATAGTTCGGCAGGTTTTACGAACTCACTAGCATTCGCCATTGCACTTTCAAGCTGATTTGCGATTTGTATAGCTTTGTCCAAAGTTAAGTCTGCTTCAAGCAACAAACGTTCCCGAATTCGGCCGTTATGCACTTTCTCAACGATTTGATCTCGCAGCATTTCCTCTTCTTTATCACCAAATGCACAAAAAGACACTATATCACGGAGCGCGGCGACATATTGCAGAATGTTTTAGTCATGCCTTTGCTCTCTTTGTCGAAATTTGTGTCGTTCCGCAATAGTATTAACTTTTGGAACAAAGTGTGCCCTGAGTGCAGTTAGTGCGGATGCATATGTCGTACCCGTATTTGGAAGTGTGTAGAAGATTCGCTGGGCTTCTGTTCCAAGGCAATGAAGCAGTGTAGCACGCTTTCTAGTATCAGGCCAGTCATCTCCCTCTGCATGAATCACCAACAGATAGTTTTCAAACATCTGTATCCATGTACTGAACGGAATTGCAGGTTCCCCCGGGCATTGCAAATATGTAGGAGGAAGATTGACTGCCATCCTCGTCGCCAATTTGCTATGTCTCCAGCATAAATAAGAAATAAGAACACACTTCTCTTTATACGTTCGTCAGTGTCTTTTACTGGCAAAAACCCCTTTCCTCCTTCCTTTACAAGTATCCTCACAATCCCTTACAGCAGCTCCCTCTAGTGGTACTTCTTAACCAACCGACTTTATAACTGAACACAACACATAGGTCTCAGTTTAGATATATTTTTAAGATGAAAAAAATGCAGTTTTACAAATGCTAGACATGTGGCTGTCAAATGAGAGATTTCTATCAAATAGAACACCTAGGTTCCTGACTGATGACGAAGAATCGACAGAGCAGCCTTCGAGTGTTAGACAGTGTTCTAGGTTATTACATGTGGGGTTTTTTGGTCCGATAATTAACACCTCTGTTTTTTTCAGAATTTATCAGTAAGAAATTACTTTTCATCCACTTTTTTATATCAACTACGCATTCCTTAAGTTTCTCAATTTTATGACTTTCACTGGGCCGCGAAGAAATATAGAGCTGAGTATCATCAGCATAACAGTGAAAGCTAGCCCACGTGTTTCCTGATGATATTTCCCAATGGTAACATGTAAAAACATAAAAACGTGTGAAAAGTAATGGCCCTAGTACTGGGCCTTGAGGTACTCCATACCGCACTTGTGATCGATATGATATCTCTTCATTCACTGCTAAGAATTGATGGCAGTCAGATAAGTACGATTTTAACCAAGCTAGTTCACTTCCACTAATGCAAACAAAGTTTTCTAATCCATTGAAAAGAATATTGTTATCGATAGTGTCAAACACAGCGTTAAGATCCAGGAGCACTATTATAGAGATACAACCATGATCGGATGATAAGAGCAGGTCATTTGTCAATCTAATGAGAGCAGTCTCAGTACAATGAGATGGACTAAATCCTGACTGGAAATCCTCACAGATATATTTTTTCTCCAAGAAGGAATAGCATTGTGAGGATACTACCTTTTCTAGTATCTTTGACATAAAAGGGAGATTCGAGATAGGTCTGTAGTTAACTAGATATTTGTGGTCAAGTTGTGTTTTTTTAATTAGAGGATAAATCGGTTTGCTTTATTTTTTGTTAATTTTGCCACTGTATTGAATAAATACCTAGGGTTATGTTTGTTTTCTTCTAAAAGAGACGAAAAGTAAACCGATCTAGCAGTTTTTAATGCTCGTCTGTAGGATAGGGAACTTTCCCGCCAAACAATGCAAAATACCTATAGTTTTGTTTTCCCCCAGCTGCGCTCCATTTTCCGGGCTGCTCTCTTTAGGGCATGAGTGTGCTCAATATACCACTGTGTTGGACTCTTTTCTTTAATCTTTCTTAAGCGAAAATGAGCAACCATATCTAAAAGTTTTTCTGTGCTGTTGGATATGCTGAGGAATTTATATAAATCAGGAAGATTACTTACAAAGCAATCTTTTGTGGTAGAAGTGATGGTTCTATGATACTTGTAACAAGGAGTTAAAAGCTTTAGCTATATGGAGTTTACACAAGACTAGATAATGATCTGCTATATCATTGCTTTGCTGCAGAATAACAAAACCATTAACATAAATTCCATGTGACAGTATTAAATCTAAAGTATGATTTCAATAATGAGTAGGTCCTGACACATGTTGTCTAACCCCGATAGAGTTCAGAATGTCTAAGAATGCTGATCCTAATGCATATTTTTCATTTTCAACGTGGATATTAAAATCACCAACAATTAAGACTTTATCTGCAGCCAGCACTAACTCTGATATAAATCACCAAATTCTTTAATAAAGTCTGTATGGTGCCCTGGTGGCCTGTATACAGTAGCCAGCACAAACATCACAGGGGATTTATCATTAATACTTTTTTCTCTAGATAATGTTATATGAAGCACCATTACTTCAATGGAGTTATACTTAACGCCTGTCTTCTGAGAAATACTGAGAGTATTGCTATAAATTGTAGCAACACCTCCCCCTTTGCCTTTTGGACACGGATCATTTTTGTAACAGTAATCTTGGGGGGCAGACTCGTTTAAAATAATGTATCATCTGGTTTTGGCCAGGTTTCTGTCAAAGAGAACATATCTAGTTTATGATCAGTGATCGTATCATTTACAAAAAGTGCTTTCGTAGAAAGGGACCTGATATTCTATAAGCCAAGCTTTATCATTTGTTTCTCTGTTTTATATAATTTTTTTATTTGTTGAACATCGTTTAAGTTGTTACACAGACTGGTTTGGAAATGTTTTGTATTTTCTAGTTTGCGGATCAGACACAGTCTCTATAGTGTGATATCTGGGTGAAAGGGTATCTATGTGCTGATAATTAACTGATTTCTGTGATTTCTGATTTCTGCGGCTAGCAGACAGTCGGTTTAGCCAGTCTGTCTGCTTCCTGACCTGGGCCCCAGTTAGTCAAGTACGAACTCTAAGACTATGTGCCATATTTCCAGAGAGCGGCACCACCGCAGGAGGGATGAAGACCATCTCTTTTCAACAGGTCAGGTCGGCCCCAAAAACTAGTCCAGTTTTCTATAAAACCTATGTTATTCTGCGGGAACCACTTAGACATCCAGCCATTGAGTGACAACAATCTGCTATGAATCTCTTTACCCCGGTAAGCAGGGAGTGGGCCAGAGCATATTACTGTGTCTGACATCGTATTTGCAAGTTCACACACCTCTTTAACATTATTTTTAGAGATCTCCGACTGGCGAAGTCGAACATCATTAGTGCCGATAAATTTGCCAATATGTCAGTTGTTCTGGCTCCCGGTAAACAATGGACTATGGTGGCTGGTGTCTCTATTTTCACATTCCATACAATAGAATCGCCAATAACTAGAGCACTTTCATCAGGTTTCTCAGTGGGTGCATCACTGAGTGGGGAGAACCTGTTTAATGTTTTAATCGGAATGGAAGAGCAGTGTTTTGACCCATGACTATGCCGCCTCACTGTCACCCAATTGCCCTGCTGCACGGGCTCATCCAGAACCGAACAATGTACATGACTCGCTGAGCTAGTTGCATCCAAAGCCGTATCTACAGCCCTCACATTCTTACTATCCTCAACTAAAGTTTGGATGCGTGTCTCTAGTTATAAAATCTTCTCTGTCAGCCTAATTATTTCCCTGCATTTAACACATGTGAATCCCTCGCTGCTGACAGAGATAGATAAGCTATACATGTGTCAAACAGTGCAAAAAACTATATGAGGAGAAGAAGCCATTACTCACCATGATTGATGAATGATTCCAACTTAACTTCCCACTTACCACTGTTTACCCCTGTTGTTTGATGAACTTGTGAAAAACGTAATGAGAGTGAAATGAAATGGAGCGATACAAAATAAGAAAACAGTAGCCTATTATACGGGAGTAGAATGACAAGCTAACCGGCTAACAAATGCTAATGCACTGCACTGCGGTTTTAGATTAAAAGCGAACAATCAAATTAGTCAGATTTGCTTGATGGATAATATCTCAAATATGGTGGGAATTAAGTTATATTTTACTACTTAAACTGAGAGTGAAAGTAAGATAGAGATTCAACAGAAAACGAAGCTACTGGGAGCTACAAATGCAAACCTCTCAGCAGCACGGCCACGGCCAAACAGGAAGTGAGATCGGGGCCTAGGAAATAGATCAGGGCCTAATAAGAAATTACACACTAGTTAAATAGCTACATTTTCCTCTTAGGTCATATTGAAATTGGCAGATGTACTGTACCCAGATATGCCTTCAATTCCATTCATTTTAAACACATTAAGAGTGTGTTTTCTCATAAAACCAATGTATGTTGGTTACAGAAATAATGCCCCTTTCTCATCCAATTTAAAAATACAAATAAATCAATTAGGTTCTATCACAGGCTGCTCTGCTAGCAAAAGTTCACATAAATAACATACATAGGGTCTCACATTTTATCTTTTTATTTCATGTAAGTCTTAATTCAACAGGTTTTGTAACACAGGCATCTGAAGCACATGACCTATAATGCCCACTGGCAACAGACAGAGTAGTTTAGTCCTGATCATTACATAAAATGACAAATGTCCACTATTAATAATTGTAACCACTTAAACATGTATACAGAACACAACAAGCACATAACAACATGCTAACACTCAGTGCCAGTCTGGTACAAAAATGTTCAAGGGTGGTAACATTTAAATTAACTTCTGTGAGATTTCAATTAAAATGCCAGAAGTTCTTGTTGAGTTATTCAGAGAGAGCGATGAGAGTGACATGATCTCCAGCCATGTACATTATTTTTACTTTATCATGAAGGATAACACGAAATGAAGCTAATTAGAGAACTGATGAGGGCAGAGAAAAAGGCCTTGCCCCGGGAGAGGGAATTCTCTCTCTCTCTCTCTCTCTCTCTCTCTCTCTCTCTCTCTCTCGCTAATTCACAGATAGATGCCATGTTCCACCCCTTTCAAATTAAAAACCTTAAAAAACTTAATAGCTATGCCTTGAGCAGTCATCCAGTTAGAGAGATAGCCGAGTGCATTAGGGCAGGCTAATTATTTTACTGTCACACTGGCCTTGTATTACTAATGAGAGAGGGGGATGGGGTTCACAATCCAGCTCTGTGTGTAGCAGAGTTAATGTGACCCATGCATGATGTTAAGTATGGATCAGAGAAGATTTTTTTGTGTGTAAAACTTGAATAGTATGCATATTTGTGACAGCAGCACAGCAGGAGGGACAGTGAGTCATCTAGCCCTGCTATTAAACATACACTTATTATTCCTGTTACTGACACATTTAGTCTTATTTTTCAAGTCAAGTCAATTCACCTTTATTTATATAGCTCTTTTAACAATACAAATTGTAACAAATCACTGCACAGTATCAAAA
The DNA here is from genome assembly GCA_027564155.1 of Gymnocypris eckloni scoliostomus. Lineage (NCBI taxonomy): Eukaryota > Metazoa > Chordata > Actinopteri > Cypriniformes > Cyprinidae > Gymnocypris > Gymnocypris eckloni. The sequence goes on along the minus strand of CM050423.1, from coordinate 7,545,257 downwards.
TAGGCAAATTGTGTCAATAATGTAAAATGATAGGATTTAACACTCAATTATCAGCTGAATGCATTTCATTATTTTATTTAGTAATGGCATTGTCCAGCTCAGTTCAGTTTAAATAATATCTGTGCAATCAAGTCGATGATATTGCTGGAAATGAAGATTCCCCAACTACACTGTTACTTGCTTTAATGTGTCTACCTTTGTGTGCAGGTGAGGACACGTTCGAGCTGCATTCGGTGCAGCTGGAGCTGGATGCCATGGAGAGACGGATCCACGAGCTGCTTGGGAAACAGGCCCAGCTGAGGAAATGGAAAGCAACGCTAGAAACATCCCGGGCTGACGCTCATAAGTCCGGGTAAGTATGCAGCGTGCTGCTAACACTCCCACCACCTCTACTACGTGTGTTTCTCTGCACAGGCCCCGTGCACCCGGGACGCGATCGTCACAGATGGCCTTCACTCCGGTGCCGGGAAACCACGGACCCTGGGTGCAGCAGCAGAAGACGCGATCCAGGCCCCGGTCGACGACTTCTCCCCCTCCGGTCTTTGACATCTCATCGCGGAACCTCTTCGCCCCTCTCTGCGAGACTGAACGTGACGCTGTGGTCATCGGAGACTCAATCGTCCGGCACGTCCGTGCTACGTTAGCTGAAGGTAAAGTGCACACTCATTGTCTCCCTGGTGCTCGTGTTCTTGATGTTTCTTTGCAGATACCCGCGATCCTGGAGGATGACGAGAGCGTTGCAACTGTTGTGATTCACGCGGGGGCTAACGACACCAAGCTGCGGCAGACGGAGACACTGAAGAGGGACTTCAGGAGCCTAATCGAGACGGTACGCAGCACATCGCCCGCGGCGACGATTGTGTCAGGACCTCTTCCCACGTATCGACGAGGACACGAAAGGTTCAGTAGACTGTTTGCTTTAAATGAATGGTTGTTTTCATGGTGTAAAGAGCAGAAAATTATCTTGGTTAATAATTGGAATCTTTTCTGGGAGCATCCTAGGCTATTTCGTGCTGATGGCCTGCACCCCAGCAGAGTCGGTGCAGAACTCCTGTCGGACAACATCACCAGAACGCTACGCTCTATCTGACTAGTAAGCCAATTCTCCAATAACAGCTTTGATGACTTTTGTTCTACCCACTTAAATGATAAAGGTACTTGCAGTGTCCAATCTATACAGACTGCGTCTGTTCCCCGAATAGTGAAATCAAAATATAAATTTAATGCAGGATCTAGAACAAATCTGATTGTGATTAAACCAGAAAAATGCAAAATAAATGAACAAAAACTATTTTTAAAACTTGGGCTCCTAAATATCCGGTCACTCACACCGAAAGCAGTTATTGTAAATGAAATAATCACAGATAATAGTTTTGATGTACTCTGTCTGACTCATCAGACTGGTCGTGGCGGCGGTTTCGCAACAATATATAGTGATATTCTCAATGTTACTCAGAAAACAGGATACAGGTTTGACTCATTCGAAATACTTATGCTTAATGTTAAACTGTCAGATAAGCAAAATAAATCTGTCCTATCTCTTGCTCTGGCTACTGTGTACAGACCGCCAGGGCCATATACAGATTTTCAAAAAGAATTTGCAGATTTCCTCTCAGACCTATTGGTTAATGTTGATAAAGCACTAATTTTTGGAGATTTTAACATTCACGTTGATAATACAGACGATGCGTTAGGACTTGCGTTTACTGACCTAATAAACTCTTTTGGTGTCAAGCAAAATGTCACCGGGCCGACACATCGTTTTAATCATACGCTAGATTTAATAATATCGCATGGAATTGATCTTACTGATATAGATATCGTACCTCAAATTGATGATGTTACTGACCATTTCCTTGTATCGTGCATGCTGCATATTACTGATATTAACTAAGTGGCTCCGCGTTATCTTCCAGGCAGAATTATTTTTCCAGCCACTAAAGACAGATTCACCAATAACCTGCCGGATTTATCTCAACTGCTCTGTGTACCCATAAATACAGATGAACTAGACACAATTACTAGCAACATGGTAACTATCTTCTCTAATACGTTAGAAACTGTTGCCCCCATCAAATTAAAAAAGGTTAGAGAAAAAAGTGCTGCGCCATGGTACAGCAGTTATACCCATTCTCTCAAGAAAGAAACTCGTAATCTTGAGTGCAAATGGAGAAGAAAAAGTCTTTAGAATTGCGTGGAAAAACAGTATGTCCGGCTATAGACAGGCTCTAAAAACTGCAAGAACCGAGTATATCCACAAACTCATAGATAATCACCAAAACATTGGTGGTAACATTGTAACATATATACCTTTTTATCTATTAACCTTTATTTAAAATTATTTTTAAAATTCTCATTTGTATTCAGTTTAACTTGGTGTTTTAAAATACATACTTTTTTTCTGGTCCCAAATGGGATGCGTAAAAAGATTGTGATGGCTGAAAAGAAATACAAGAAATACAATTATTTTGATTGAAACTATTTGCACTTAGAAACTGAAGTCAGAAGTCTGTGTCACAGTCTGTGTTTGGTTCAGGCTTACTAGAGCTGCACATGCTTATGCCTTTGCCTGCCATACATCCCACTTCTGACAAATCACCTGCCAACTTGTTCTTTACATGCATGTTGGTGGTCTTCAGCAAAATCAATATGGACTTAATGAGTTTCATAATCAGAAATAGAGCAGAGAAAAATAGAGAGAGAAATGGGCTAGATGACACTTGTGTTGTGAGAGTGAAGAATTAGGGGACCTGAATGCCCACCCCTGCATGCGAGAACACACGCACAACGCACACAAATGGCAAATAGGGCTGTGTCGTGCTTGATTGATTCTGTCACCTTGCATTGTTGTTCTGTAGTACACTTGCATTACAAAACCCTACATGAATGAAGGATAGATAGATGAGCAGATGTCATAGATAGAGGGAAAAAGAAGAGTGTGTATTCGATTAGAAATATCAGGCAGAAAATGATGAAGAATAAATGACTAATGTACATCTGCCATGTGCTCTCCATCTCTCTGTTTATCATAGTCTGAGCCTGTGCTGCATCGTTTTCTCGATTGTTAACATAATATAACTGGTTGGGTCATTTTCCCAAACCATTAATTCAGTTCTCAAAACTAAGACACATTTCTCAAAAAGTTTAACAATTGGTAAGGTAAACATTAGGTAGCAAAACTGATGACACCAATAAGAATCTCTGCATCCTATCAACAGAGAGAGGAGAGAGCTGAACGAATAATATACATGGGATTTATACTTACACATTCAGTATAATTACAGTACAGTACCAGTAAAATTATATGATGGAAATTCCACTAGTCTGTATGTACAGTAAACTGTAGCACATGTTGTTCACCTTCAAACGTGTGACTGTGAAATTTTATTTGTAACCATTTTTTGTGTACTGCCTAGATATACACAGTGCCTTGCAGAAGTATTCATACCCCTTCATGTTTTCACGTTTTGTTGCTGCCTTATGTAAAACTGCTTTAAATTACTTTTTATTACTATCAATCTACACCCCATACACCACAATTGCAAAGCAAAAAACTGTTTTTTAGCATCTTTGCAAATGTATTCAAAATAAAAAAATAACATGATTCCATTGCATAAGTATCCATAACCTTATCTGGGACAGTTGAAATTTAGCTCAGGAGCATTCAGAAAAAAGTCTACTTTGTTGAAAGTTCACAGAATCATATAGTCTCTGTTACCCTTAATGGAAGAAGTTTGAATCAACCAGGATTCTTCCTAGAGCTGGCATCCTGGCCAAACTGAGCAACTGATGGAGAAGGGCCTTGGTTAGTGTGGTAACCAAGAAGCTGATGGTCACTCTAGTTGAGCTTGATGATCATATGTGCAGATGGGAGAAACCTACAGAAGGACAAAAATATACATGCAACACTCCACCGATCTGGGATTCATGGCAGTTTGGACAAACTCAATCTTCTCCTCTGTGAAGACACATGAAAACACACTTGGAATTAGCAGAAAAGCACCTAAAGGTCTCTCAGACTCTGAGAAAACAAGATAATCTGGTCTGATGAACCTTAATTCCAAGCATCATGTTTAAATGGGACCAGCTCTGCTCATCTCCTGCAGAGTACCATCACAAAAGTAAAGTGTGCTGGTAGCAGCCTAATGCTGTGGGGCTGTTTTTCAGCAGCAGGGACTGCGGGACTCATCAGATTAGAAGAAAAGCTCAATGCACCAAAATATTGAGATAGCCTTAATTAAAATTCAGTCCAGAGCATTCAGAACATCAGACTGGGCAGAAGGTTTACCTTCCAACAGAACAGTGACCCTAAGCACACAGCAAGAGGGGTTTATAGACAATAATTGGGATTAAACCCAGGCAAATGTTTCTGGAGAAACCTATGGAGTCTGGATTCTGCCCCCATCCAACCTGACAGAGCTTGAGACATGAAGAGGTGAGATGAAGAATGGTATATAATTGCCAAATGCTGATGAGCAAAGCTTGTCGCATCATACCCAAAAATAATTGATGCTGTAAAGTTGCTTCAGCTAAGTACTGAGTTAAGGGTATGAATACGTATACAATTTACTTATTTCAGTGTTTTTTTATAAAGTTGTGACAGTTCTGTTTTTGCTTTGTCAGTATAGTGTATGGAGTGTAGATTTATGTGGGTGAAAAAGTAATTTAAAGCAGTTTAACATAAGGCAGCAACAACAAAATGTGACAAAAATGAATGCACTGCAGCTAGTCTTGTGTCAGGAGACCAGGTAACTGCTATAGTATTGTATACTGTAATTCAATTTGACCAAACGTGCAGAGGATGCTGAATGTACTTTTTAATTGTTTTTACATTTTGACTGTACTGTATTGTGGTGCATACCAAGTTCATATACAATTATTTGGTATTTAAAAATTTCTAGTGTTTTTCATCTACTGCAAGATTACTTTATAGTAGTAAAATGAAAATTATCTGTTCCCAAAAGTTCATTGCTGTATTATTATTATTATTATTATTATCTGTAATTTAATGTATGTTGTATACTGTAATATACTGAGCTGCAAAAAATAATCCTGAATACTAATAACAGTGGTGGATGAGGAACGCTATTTATCCAGCATCTCCTGCAGAAATGAAAGAACCACTGACACATCGGAGGTGACCGGATCTAAGTCACGGTCTTGACACCAAGCTGAGAAAATTGACCATTTCAGAGCGTTGAGGCGTCTAGTAGATGGGGCTCTAGCTTCTGCCATAGTGTTTAGGACACTCTCAGGGAGGACAAAAGGCTCCCGTCGAGTAGCCACACATGCAGGGCCCATAACTCGGGCCGTGGATGCCATGTTGTGCCGTTTGCTTGAGAGAGGTGGTCCCGTCTCAAGGGGATCGGCCACTGGGCTGCTTTCAGCAGCTAGAATAACTCAGACACCCATGGTTAGTTCTTCCAGGGGGGGAGGGGGGCTATTAAAATAAGCTTGTGCCATTGTTCCCTGGCTCGCCTGAGTACCTGGGATAGCAGAGCGACTGGAGGGAAAGCATAGAGCGGAAGGCTGGGCCATTCGTGGGCCAGGGCATCTGTACTCTTTGTAAAATAGGTTGGGCATAGAGAGTTGTCTTCAGAGGCAAAGAGGTCTACTGAAGCTCTGCCAAAGACTTCCTAAATTTTCTGAACCGCGAGCGGGTGGAGCGTCCATTCCTCTGAAGAGACATTGATCCTCGACAACATGTCTGCTCCTTGGTTCATTTTGCCCGGCACATACGTCGCCTTCAGTGAGTGCAGATTGGTCTGAGCCCACACAAGAAGGTCGTTCGCCAGCATGCAGAGTCGCTTCGAGACAAGGCCGCCCTGGTGATTTATGCATGACACCACGGACTTGCTGTTTGAGTGTACTAGCACATGGTGTCCCCATATGTCTGGCAGGAAGAATTGACAGGCCTTGCCTGAAGGAAGCCACGTGGAGCTGAACCGTCGTGGCTCGCTCCGTTTGCTGTCATCTGCACTGATATCTGAGTCGATAACTGTGCCCAGGAATGAAATTTGTTGGCTGGGTAACATTATGCTCTTGGCAAAATTGAACCTGAGCCCCAGGCAATCTAAGTGGCTGAGGAGGAGGGTCTTGTGCTATGTCGAAACCGCCTCTGACTGGGCCAGAATGAGCCAGTCGTCGAGGTAGTGGATTTTGCAGATTCCCATCTGTCGCAGAGGGGAGAGTGCCATATCAATGCAACATGTAAAAGAGCGGGAAGCCAGGGACAGACCAAATGGTAGGAACTTGTATTGATATGCCACCCCTTCGAATGCGAATCTCAAGAATCGTCTATGATGGGGGGCTACCTGGATATGAAAGTATGTGTCTTTCAGATCCAGCAACATGAACCAGTCCCCTGGGCATATTTGTGCAAGGATTTGTTTCAAAGTGATTATCCTGAACAACCTTTTCATCAGGGCGTGATTCAGGAGTCTGAGAGATAGAATAGGTCGCAAGCCACCATCTTTTTTGGGGATGAGAAAGTAGCGGCTGTAGAAGCCTGACTCGCTCTGGGCTGGAGGAACGATTTCTATGGCTTCTTTTTCCAGCAGATTCATCACCTCTGTGCGAAGGACTTGAGCGTCCTCTCTGTGCACTGTGGTGGCGAGCACACCACGGAAACGCGGTGGTCTTCGAGCGAATTGGAGAGTATAACCTCGTCTTACCATAGCCTTTACCCCCTCTGACACACCAGTGATGGCTTGCCAGGCCTCGGCCCGTGTGGCAAGGGGTTTAAACAGCTTTAAAGACTGGCTGCATAAGGGCAGGACTTATGGTAGCATGAAAAGGACATTTGCTCTCTTTTTGAAAATGTATCTGTTTTAATTTGGCCGCTTTCACAGCCATCTCAATGACTTGGGCGGTGGCTTTGGTAGCGCGTAGAGCCAGGTCTGTCGCGCTCCTCAGGTCCCTGAGTGAAGCTGCATCCAGACCGGCTTCCTCACTGGTGAGCATTTTGGTCTGGAAGACCTGAAGCACAGCCATAGAGTGCAGCGTCGGAGCCGCTTACTCAGCCACTGGGCGTTCAATACGTCCAGTGAGTGCAAATATGGCTCTGCACGGCTTGGACAGATGGCTCGCACTCGCCTTCCAACCAATAGCCGTGGGCGGACAGAGATGTCAGAGGGTAAATTACCATTGCCCCGTGGACCTCTCAGACACCACAGGACTGAGTTGGAGGGTAGGGATCCTCTGGTGTCTGGAGAGAGTCCAAGCCCGATCCAGAACCAGTCCACCGCCGTCTGTTCCGGTCCAGGAGCCCACGGAGTCCACTCCGGTCCGGGAACCCACAGAATCCCCTTCGGTCCGGGAGCCCACAAAGTCTGCGCCGCCCGAGCGCCTCCAAGAGTCGGCACTGCCAGAGTGCCCCATAGAGCATGAGGTTCGCGAAAGTCCCCCTGACTGTGACTTCCCCAATATTTCTTTTTTTGGGGGGGGCTATATAGCCATGGCCAAAGTCTCCCATGACCCACCTGACCGGATTCCCTTGATCTGCCATGGCCGCCGGACTCCCCTGACCCGCCATGGCCGCTGGATTCCCCTGACCCGCCATGGCCGCCGGAGTCCCCGGATCCGCCATGGCCGCCCAAGTGCCCTGCTCTACCATGGGTCCTGGAATGGGATAAAGTATTGTGTTTTGAAAAACTCCCCGTCTCCTTCGTTCCTTTGTCCCAGCGCACCTGCCAGCCATACTACTCCAGAGTTGTTGTTGTTATTTTTTAACTACCTCAGTGACTTCTGCCAGGAAAATGTACCAGGGTTCCTCTGAATCCTCCAGTTCTGCCTATTCCTGTTGGCAGAATTGAAAGACCCACGTGATAACCAAACCTGAACGCCTCCACTAGACATTACATTTCCACCTGCATCACAATGTCACACTGAAGTAACCCTTTTGTTTACAAAGCTAAACCCCAAAACAGTGGTGCAGATTTGGGTACTTGTGAGTATTCCCATACCCGCTCTATGTCCTTAGATACCCCGAGGGACTCCAGAAAATGAGAGAGTCCAACCCCTTACCAGGAGTTTGTTTCCAGAACCCAAGCTGTGCATAGAAATGAGGCCAACTATATCTAGCTTGTAACACTTAACCTTCTGCATTAATTCTAGCTCCATCCCCACCGCAGAGGTCACATTGGATTTGCCAAAATCTAGTTTCCAAGGTCTAGTTTTTTTCAGGGTTCAGAACCAAGCCACTAAACATTTACCTGTAAATACCTCTCCCAAGCCTGGCTTCAGGAGAGATGGTCTCTCTCTCTCTTTGTGATCTCTTCATATGGGTGTATGGGATCATTATTTGTCTGCAGTTCTCACCTGGGACCAATTTGCCTAGTTAGACCCTACCAGGAGCTTAAGCTCCTGACAACACAGCAAGGTCACTGAGGTATACAGACCCCTCCACCGTGGAAAGGTGATAACCCAAGAAGGGGTAATCACTGCTTCTTATGCTGAAATCATGCTAAAGTCATTTTGTTTTAAGTTTTGTTCTATGCATGCATGCATGCTCTAAAATTAAAACAAACAAACAAATAAATAATAGCTGCCTCTATCACAAAGTAATTCAGGCAGAACTTTCATACAGCTGCCATATTGAGCAATATAATTTATTTCATTGAATTCCCTATGAGCCGTTAGTGTTCTCCTCCTTTTGATGTCTCCAGTTAGACTAAGGAAGACCTTAAACAACTAGTCAAATACAGCTTTGTGTCAGTGAGGACATGGATCTGTGTTGTGGGTTTTATTGTAGCTCTGAATATTTTGCCAATAGCTCCAGATATTATTTTCTGATAGGGCTGCAACGATTAATCGACATTATCGACAACGTTGACAATAGAACATTTTCAACAAATATTTTTGATGTTGAGTAGTCGTTTGATCTCATAGGACCTAATGTAAGAGCCTAAATTACTGCGGTTTGGCCAGTGAGGCGCTGTAGCACAAGACTGGTCCAGCCGTCCTGAATGCAATTCAAAAGAAGAAGCCAGCTGAGTCCTTGAGCTGCTGAGCGTTGTTTGGATGAAAATGTAAATATATGCTGCTCACTTTCCTCTCAGTAACAAAATAAACACAACAAAAACTGTGAAAGCAGCAGTTTACATAATTTTGAAATGCATCTGATTAAACCGATGTGGATGTTTGCATGAACTCTACAGTTCAGTAACGTTACTTCAGTAAAGTCCGACCATATCATGTTTATTTATATAGTGATGCAATAGATAGTAGGGCTGTAACGATACGCGATATGAAACCGAAATCGCGACACTCAGATCCACGATCCTGTGTCGGCGGTGTGATAAGGGAGAATCGCGACACACCCGTGACTACCTTTCCAATGTGACCTGCCTGCAAAAGTTGAGCTAGTGGCACACAGATTTTCCCCTCAAGGACATCGTGCGTGCTCAATCATATTTCTGAATTAAATTAATAAAGAAACTAAACGAATTAATGACCACTTTGCTATTAAAACCAAACGGAACTATTTTAATGGCATAAAAGCAGATTTATAATGTTGGGGAGAGATAGAGAAGACACGGGCTCTGGTCGGGACTCCGGGAATAATTCTGATAAACTGCAGGGATCTATATTCATTCCCTAGTTCAATTAAAAGTTCCCGGACTAATTGTGAACAGATTGCACTCCGTCTTCTTCCGAGCATGTGAACATGTTCATTTAATATATGAAATAAGTTATTGTTATAAAGACAGACGTTAAAATAATGTTCACATAATAAGCGCTGTCATTCAGGCTGTTCACAAGAGAGGTCTGCTTCCCTTTCGGGTTTCGGGCCGCGTTAATATTTAATGGATAGCTTCGGGCTCGAGTTTGTAGCTAAACCAAAACTATATGCAGGCTACGCTGCTTTCATAGAGCACGCACACACATTATTGCACAGATATCAGAGATCGCGGACAAACAGCACGGGAACTTTTACTTAGTAAAATAGCTTCGATAGGCTACTGACTCGCAACATTATATTTCTCTGCAATGAGGAGGTAAAATCGTTTTTTAAAGTAACTAAGCCTCATTGCTTGTAGAGAGAGACGCGCAGAGGTGCACATGTGCGCCAACTTTCATGCCTCTCTCTCTAACTCTCGCTAATTCAAATAAATGATTTGCTCATCAATAACCTATATGAAATAGGTTATTGTTATGACAGACGATAAAATTAATGTTCACATAATAAGTGCCGTCATTCAGGTTGTTCAAAATATGTTTTAGCGTAATGTTTTAAGACTGATATTCTGTTTAGCGTAATATGTTTTAAGCCTAATATTCATTAATTAATTAATCAAACGCAGTTACGTTTTTTATGAATGTTCATGCTCATTTTTAAAATATAAATGTCCTAACCTTTATGAGCAGTTGATAATCAACGGACTGTTCTGTTAATAAATGCCTCATTCGGTTATGTTATATTAATATGTTTCAGCAATCATAAGTTATGACCATTAATTGTCTCAGGTTAAGATAGACTATTCTCTAATTAATAAAACTGTTATCTTACAGATTAAAAGCCTGAATAGTTTCTCTCCTTCTCTCTCTCTCTGTATGTGTGTGTGCGTGGGTGGGTGGGTACATGCACGCGAGGGGTGCGATTTTCGAGTAATCGAATAATACCCAGCGATTATCGAATATTACTTTAGCTTAAAATGCACATCCCTACTATTTATATTGTTAATCATTTGCATAGTTAATCTTGTTCTTTGGTGTTCAGTTTATAAAGATTTTTCAAATGTTATTTAATAAAAAATATTGTTTTAAAAATCTTTTTTTTTTTTTTTTTTACCCCCCACGAAAAAATCGTGATACGAACCGAATCGTGGGTCAAAAATCGTGATACGAACCGAATCGTGGGTTTGGTGTATCGTTACAGCCCTAATAGATAGCCTTAATTCAAGCAGCTTTGCGGTATTAAACATGAAAAACTAGAGTGTCACTTTCAGTAAGAATTACACCTTGATTTCCTATTATGAAGTAGCTCTCCAGTGTGGCGCTAGCTAATGATAAAATATTTTTTTAGAGGGAAAATAAATAATTTCATTAAAGTGATAGTATGGTTTACAGAGATAAAATATTGCTCTAGCTCGGGACTGTTTTGGTTATCATAACCCTATAAGGTATTTTAAGACATTATGTTGTGAATAAAATAGTTTATCCAAAGCGTCTTATCACTTACCTTTATTTTGTTTCTTATCCATATGACTTATAAAATTATATGTTTGGAATAATTATGTAATTCAGTTACTTTTTCATAAAGCTAATTAAATGGTGAGAGAGTGTCTGTCATCTCATTTTGTGTGCCAGATACATTTATTTGTATAAGGAATTGGTAACACTTTACAATAAGCTATCATTTGTTAACATTAGTTAATGAATTCATTAACATGAATGAACAAAGAACATTGCATTTCCTACATTTATGTATTAATCTTTGTTAATGTTGGTTAATAAAACTACATTTGTTTATGGTAGTTCACAGTGCATTTACCAATGTTAAAAAACACATATTGTGATTTTTATAAATGCATTAGTAAATGCTGAAATTAACATGAACTAAGATTAATAAATGCTGTAGAAGTATTGTTGATTCTTACCAATTCATTTTATAATAATTGTAATTACATAATATGCTTTTCTAAAGCTGAAGTGACCTTTATTTATGTTAGAATATGTGAAGATGCTAAATCCTCTAAGTGCAGTCTGATTTTTTCTTCTAAAATGTGAATTTTTTTCACGTTCCTATATTTATGTTCAGTTATTTCACTTGAATTGCATAGACAATGACCTATACATTGCCATTAAAGTGAAATTACTGGAGAGATCTAAAGTAATTTTATTAATAATACAGAAATAAACATTAGCAAAACAACATTTACATCTAGGCATTTATTCAAATAAAAAATACTTTAGCATCTGAACTCTTCACGTATAACTTAATATTTTAACTAAAAGCAAAAGGTGAATAATCAATCAAAGTCTACTGATTAACCAGTTAAATAATTGATGATTAGTCGATTAATGGTTCTAATAATCTTTAGATTGATCGATTTTCAAAATAATCGTTTTTGTTCCCTATTTTTATTTCATTATTTCACTTGTATACAATTTCTATTGCAATGTAATTTTGCCATTAATATGAAAATGGTTTTAAATTAACATCCTATAATACAGAAATGAACTTAGCAAAACAACATTTACATCTAGGCATTTATTTAAAAATACTTTTTAGCATCTGAACTCTTGTATAACAAATATTTTTAAAAAAGCAAAGGTGAATAATCAATCAAAGTCTACTGATTAACCAGTTAAATAATTGATGATTAGTCGATTAATGGTTCTAATAATCTTTAGATTGATCGATTTTCAAAATAATCGTTTGTTGCAGCCCTATTTTCTGATTTGTCTCGCTTCTTCATTCTCTTTGTTTGTATACAATTTCTATTGCAATGTAATTTTGCATAATATGAAAATGGGTTTAAATTAACATCCTATATACACTGAACTCAAAAAAAGTTACAATTATGGTTTCCAGTTTAAACCTGTTTTGTTCAGTTTGTGTAAAAGCAAATAACCCTCTCCATAGAAAAGGATAAAATAAAATAAAGGATAAAAACAGGATAAAATAAAATAAATTTTCTTTTTAATTGTATTTTTCATTTGACACCAGAATGTTGTTGTGCAGAACAAATTCTGACTTGGCTTTACTGACTGTTAGTTCTTAGTTTTATCTGTAAGTGCCTCATTGAAATGTATAATATAAGTTACTATAAAACAGATTTTCTGATTTGCATTCACCAAACATTTTCCTTTTCCTTTCACCCACTATGTGTGACAAAGTTCATTATATATTTTACTATGTGTGAAAGCATAGATTCATTGTTCTCAAGAGGCTGTTAAAAAAACTGTCTCTATTACAACAATATATTACACTGACCTTCTCCCTAACAGAAAATTCACCATTAACTTATGGGATATTTCATATAGGTCAGAATGTAACCGTTTTTAAAAGTCATTCAATATTTCAAAGCCAAGATCATGGGGGTCGGTATGAAACGTTGGATGTGTGTAAATGTCTGTATTTGTGGCATTTTTCAAAACATACACACACAAACACACGGAGCAGTTGAGGCCAATGAATCTTGTAAATTAGGACAACAAAAAGAGAATGCCAAACCTCTTAGGGAACATTTGCACACATAAACAAACCAATTTCATAGATTTTCATATACTCTGGAGACATACATTTCAGACTGTCATCAAACACAATTAGATAATTGCATTACCAGCTCACCAGATCAAATCAATCATGCTCAGAGACCGAGACAGAAAACAAAGAAGGAAAGACAAAGACAAGTGGTCTCTTCCCAAACTCTAGTGAGCTGCCTCGCTGTCTATGGTCCACATAGGCAGTTACTTTCTAAGGCGCCATGCTAACCAAAATGGAACCTAATTAGTGACTGATTTGAAACACTAGCCAGTAACTCCATTAACGCTCACTTACCAAAACATCGCTGCTCACAGACACTCTACAAACACAACTGATTCTAACAATGTTGCTAAGCTAACCACAACATACTCCAATTAGCACAAACATATGGAGCACACAAATAATTACTTTTGTTCCAAAATATTGTTCTAACATGTAAAATATCTAATTCTGGTCATATTCTAAGGAAAAAGTATCAATCACAGAAAATAATTACACAATAATACTAAATATTTAACATGACTGACAAAGATCAGAAAAATTTCATATGGGTAGTTGACAAATACAAATTGGACAGACAAATAGCACGAGAGATGTTTATCTTCAATGTTAGAGTTTTACATTTACATTTTTGCTGTCACACCATAGGACACGTTGATACGTCAATATACTTATATTTAATTAATAGCACTCTGTAAAGACCTTCAAAGGTTTCCAAAGCTATATCTCATTTGGAGGGAGAGATCACATTTGTTTTGCAGCATACGTCATTGACGCTGCCTCATTTCAGAAAAGTAACCATTATTTTACAGAATAAGAAATTAATTAGGTTGGTTTAAGGTTCAAGGTTCTTTCAAGGTTCTTTATTATTTGTCACATACATAATCACACAGGGTATAATCAGTAGTGAAATGCAAGTCAGGACAGGTCCGCTCAATGGACAGTGCAAAAAAATAAAAAAAATTAAACAATGAAACATATATGTGAGAATATATATAAATATAGGTAAGAATAAAAATGAAAATAGGAACAAATAAAATAACATAAGGAGTAAAATATGCAATGAGATAAAATGTGCAATACAGTATACTGTGGATTAATAAATATTAATATAAACACAGATGTGCAAGAGGAATGTGCAAATAGGTTGTACCGGGTATGTACACATAGCAGCAATGCGGATGATGGAGAATGATGATGTTTTTACAGTTTATTAAATTGAGTCCTGTAGATGTTATGATGTTATGTAGATGTTATGAGACTGAGTTTAGGATCCTGATGGCCTGGGGGAAGAAGCTCCTCCTCAGTCTCTCGGTTTTTCCCAGTTTTTGCCATCATGCTCCTGAAGCGCTTGCCAGATGGCAGTGAAATGAAAAAAATGGTTACCAGGGTGATTCGAGTCCTTGATGATTTTAGCAGCTCTGCTTTTGCAGCGTTTGAGGTAGATGTCCTGCAGAGAGGGAAGAGCAGACCCTGAGATGCGTTCAGCTAAGCGCACGACTCTCTGTAGAGCTTTGCAGTCCTGGTTTGAGGAATTACCATACCACACTGAGATGCACTGAGTCAATACACTCAGTACACAATAATTACAGTAATTGACATCTCACAAGAAATGAGACAGCTTATTTACGTCTTTTTGCAGCATTGAGCATTTCAGCCAGTCTCATACTTGTTTGTTGAGTGTGTGAATGCAGTGGCCAATCAGAAGCTTTTAAGTCAGAATCTACCCAATACTGTGAAGTTTTAGCATGAGCTCTGCGCACTCGCAAATCATTTCACTATAACCTACAATGTACAAACACACTATAATACGAAAATAATTTTGCAATGCAAACAGTTTTTTTTTTATAACATGAGTTTTCACGTTTTCAAGTGATATCAGCTTCATTGGGTATAAAGAGAGTGCTCTTTGTTTGGTTTCTGTACATAAATTACTGAACATAACTGCTATTAATACCACTGATAATCTGAATAAAAGTTGTATTTTTTAAATAAAATAAAATAAAAATGACTACAGTAATTTGATACTGTGAAAACACTGACCTCATCTGTTGTGGATCTTTGATTTTATTTGTTTCTAAGTTACAAATTTCTGCCCACACAGAGGTTACTACCAAACCAGAAGATTTATGTTAGTCAGTGCTGCAAATTTGTGTCAAAGTTCACCAAACTTGAACCTAATATGAATTTTGTAAAGGAATATTTCCTCCCCAGAAGCCCATTAGTCTAAATTCTTAATTACAAAATTCCTATTTAAATGAATATATTTCGTACGTGAACCAAATATTAAGAATTAAACTAAAATGATCTTGTTTATGAGGCAGCATATTTTGGTTGACTACTTTTTGAAAAAGTAGTCTGCATTTATGTTCTAAACTTGCCTATGGTGGCTAAAATGCAGTCTATGTGGGCAGCTCAAAGGCTGGGAAGAGAGCAAAGGTGTGTGAGGCTGGAAATGTCAGCCCCAGTGAGTCATAGAAGGAAACAGGAAATAGGGATAATGTGAACAGAGGAGGAATAGAGAGACAAATAGAGAGGTAATGAGTATGTCAGAGATGCGGTTGAGCTGGAATCGATACAGAACATTTCATATTCTCACCATTTGGAGTGCACAGTGTGTGTGCAGGTGGACGTCCCCTCTTGACCTTAAAGTAATGCTATTCCGTCCCACTAAATGTCATCTTACTGATGGGGGTCAGTTGAGTATTACGAGCAAAGGACAGAGTGTGTGTGAGACTGTCTCTTTGCGGAGTGAACAATCCATTATGGTTGATTATTCAGAATATATATGCTGGCAAACAGGAAGTTGGAGTCCGCCCATAACCCAGCAGCATTACACTCCTCCACACAGCTCAATCAAATACAGTCCCCAGGGAAAATAGAGATGCAGTGTGTGTGTGTGAGTGTGTTCTGGGTGCCAGCATTAACATTGTCTTGTTTTCCGTTTGACGCCAACAGTCATGAAAGGTAAACTGGGAATTCTTTAATTTATTGACTGACTCAGATTTACAGGAAAAACAACAAACATGTCCATTCATCAGATTATCATTAGATGCATAGAATAGATACGGTCTAAAATCTAGAAAGACAGGATTAAAAAAGAAGGCCAATTATTGGAAATCAATTGCTTTTCTCTCTCCCTGGAGAAGAGCATGATGGGTAATGCATTAATGGATTATGACTGTCGGATAGAAAAGATGACGTCACCCAAGCTGTCATTCATTGAAGCTGGCAAATGGGATTTCTCTAAACACAGACGTCAGTGCTGAATATCATCTCCTATGTTGGGTCTCTTCAGCTCAGTGATTTGAAATGCCAGAACTAACATTAATTATTGATTAATGTGTAAAAATATATACAACGAACAGAGTAATGATTGCTTACGGTAATTGTCTCTGTTATGTATTAATTAAGTGCTGTGTGCAAGCTGCCCTATGACTATGAATAAGAGTGAGATTAAGGAGAAGCAGGAAACAAATTGTGACCGTGTTCACAGGTATAGGCATACCTGAAAATGTAAAGTTGATTACACTATGTAATTCAAGTATATTAGCATTAGCATTTTATTGCGGCTGCTTTGCAGCAGGATGTTGGCGTAATCACCAGGTAAAGACTAAAATATTTTCCATACTCGTGTACATATCCTAATCAAAATTTCCAAAAAGATTTTGGAAGGAGTTCCACTTTTGATTAAATAAATAAATATAAAAATGTTGGTCCTCCATGTTGGTTATAACTTATTGACTTATATATGTCATTTTAGCCCCAAATCAATCAATCAATCAATATATAACTCATATTGTCACAGAAGAGAAGCATCTGATCAGTGTACCACCTGTGATCAGATCGCCCAAGACAGATGTTAAAACCAGGTGTAAACAGGACCACTGTGAAACACCAGCCAGGATTGTTTCATCAGGACATACTCAGAAATATCAGTCCAGCTACATGCTGTTGCCATCCTTAACAAAACACACTCACAAGAACAAAACAATTTCTGAGCCCCTCGTTACTTGTTCTTAATCTACTTATAATTCACAGAGAAAACCACAGAGAATTCACGGATACTGAAATATTCTTTAGGAGATCATACATAGATATATCTGATTCCTGTTTTAGTTTCATTCATTCATTCATTCTGTGGATTTATTTTTTATTTGGCTTCTGTTTGTTGCTTAAGTGTCTTCAATTTATTCAAAGACTACAGCTTAATTTTCCATGGACATCGATTTCAAAACCCTGCCATGGAAAGACCTATCGATTCACTGTGTTGCTTCATGGCCTCACCACTCTCCCATGAGTCAATCTCTCAACTTCAGTGTGTGGGAAAACCACTGTGTGAGTGTGTGTGAGAGCTCTTCCAGTTTATAGATACAAAATGTTAATTTATCCTTCCATAGAGAGGTAGGAATACTAATAGATTCTGAAATGGTGGAAAATTCATGTTAGGCAGGATAGTGCACATGATCGGGGGAACCGGTAAAATAACCCTAAAGCAAGACACAGTTCTGGGAATTTTTGATCTCGTTTTATTTTTGGAAAACTTTTGGAGAGAACTTTTAATGAAACATTTCACCCAAAAATGAAAGATTTACTCACCCTCATGTAGTGCCAAACCTGTGTGAATTTCTCTCTGCTCTGGAACCCCAAAGGAGATGTGAGGCAGTGTATTTCGAGTGCCCCCCAAAGCCTTCTAAAGGAAACTGACCCCTTGGAGCTAGCAGCACAAGCTGAAAACTAGAGCCACCAGGCCTCTCAGCAAATACAGTACAAACTCACAACAACTACTACTACTAGGACTCCTAATTTCCACAGTACAAGGGGAACATGCTGGCCCCACAGGAACCACTGTGCATGCAGTTCAACCTGACCAATAGGACCCCTGGACCCCTCTGAGCATAGTTTAAACTAACCACGAGGACTCGATCTCTTTTAGCACAAATAGAGGCAGCACACCATCAGGCTCATCGGTGCATACAGTGCAGACTAGACCCACTTGGCTCATCTATGCATATAGTTCAACCTGATCACTAGGGCCCGCGAACCCTTCATTGCATATACTGTAGTTCAAGTTGACCACTGGGACTCTCGATCTCTGCAGCACAAAACAGAGCAAGCACACCAGTAGATTCCTGAGTACATCTAATACATCTGGGGTCCCTTTATGCATGCAGTTCAAGCTGACCACTAGGGGTCCTGGGCCCTTCTGCACATTCAGCGTAAACTGAGGACTTAATCTCTGCAGCATAAATAGAGCAAGCTCACCACTAGGTCCCTTAGGCTTTTCAGTATATACAGACAGTAGCATCTCGTGGGTTTTAAAATAGAAGAGGCACACTGATTGGTCTGGGGATCCTTGCCTATTAATATTATTAACATATTTGCTTAACCATTTTAAAATGACTTTTTGGTTGCTTTTAGTCCGAAAACATAAAGAAAAGGACTCATACAGCAAGATAATATAATTTCACTTACCTGGCCTATCACTTGAAGCAAACATCCATCCCTTCTTAAAAGTCTGTGTTAAAGAATTAGTTCACTTTCAAATAAAAATGTCCTTATAATTTACTCAACCCCATGTCATCCAAGATGTTTATGTATTTATTTCTTCAGTTGAAAATAAATTAAGGTTTTTGATGAAAACATTTCACAAATTATCTCCATGCAGATTGGTTCCTGTGGGGCCAGCATGTTCCCCTTGTACTGTGGAATTTAGGAGTCCTAGTAGCAATAGTTGTAACAAATCGAGAAGCTATTATTTCAGCTTTGGGGAATCATTTATTAAAGATTCAATATTGCTTTGATTAAAGTGATAGTAATCTTTAACTTATGATTTATACTTTATTAACGACTCATCCAGCGACCATTACCATCAGTATATCTTTAACAATTTAGTTTATCTTGCTTCGTGGCCAGCGATAAATATAAATAAAATTAGTACTTTATCCAATCTGAGCTAGGTAACGCAATCTATGGCAAATAGTTTAAAACGTGAAAATCACACAGCCCAAGACATCATTCTTTATAAATGAAACAAGGTTTATTTGCTAACTTATATTTTGAATATTGTATATATTCCATACAATACATGGACTAAACTTAATAAACCACATAAACATATGCACACACATATCAGGAGTTTTGCCGTTAGAAGAAAGCTTAAAGCTAGCACTATTTTGCTATCTTGTAACCAGAGGTGGAAAGAGTACAAAAATATTCTACTCAAGTAAAAGTACCATTACATAACTGAAATTTTACTTAAGTACAAGTAAAAGTACCAGTCTCAAAATCTACTCAAGTAAAAGTAAAAAGTAGCTCATTTAAAATTTACTAAAAGTAAAAGTAAAAATTACTTAGTTATATTTTAACAATGGGAGGGAAAAATGGGATAGACCAAATGTGTCAAACTCAGTTCCTGTAGGGCCACAGCCCTACACAGTGTAGATATTACCCTAATTAAACACATCTGATACAGCTAAACTAATCATTTAGGCTTATTTGAAAACTACATGGTGTGTGTGTTGGAGCAGGGTTGGAACTAAACTCTATAGGGCTGTGGCCCTCCAGTAACTGAGTTTGACACACCTGGGCTAGGCCTATAAATCTCAAACTAGGTGTTTTTAATTAAAGTAATCGGTTAATTCGAATAATAAGACATTTGGGCTGTTACCAGGTAAATTAAATCAGTATCAACAAAATGCATCTTTGCAATGCAGAGGAAACACAGAAGCTTCATCTGAAGTGGCATAGATGTATTACACACTGACATGAATGCATTTAGCCTGCAGTTACAAATGCAGAAATAATGTTTAGATATAAATAAGACATAAAATGTGACCCTGAACCACAAAACCATAAGGGTCCATTTTCCTAAATTGCGATTTATACATCATCTGAAAGCTGAATAAATCATATTTCCATTGATGTATGGTTTGTTATGATCGGACAATATTTTAAAATCTGGAATCTGAGGGTGCAAAAAAATCCAAATATTGAGAAAATCTCCTTTAAAGTTGTTCAAATTAAGCTTAGTTTTTATATATTTATAGTAGGAAATTTACAAAATATATTAATGGAACATGATCTTAACTTAATATGCTAATGATTTTTGGCATTAAAGAAAAATGTATAATTTTAACCCATACAATGTATTGTTGGCTATTGCTACAAATATACCCCAGCGACTTAAGACTGGTTTTGTGCTCCATGCCAGGGTCACAAATGTTAAATAGTCATTTGAATGACTTGAATGTTAAATTAGTCACTTTAAATGTTAAATTAGAACCACCAGTAGGTGTCAGTAAGTCACTGATAAGTGAGTCATTGCGATTGAACAGAATCATTTAAACGGTTAATTCAAGGAATGAAACACCATCATTGCTCAGAGTCAGAGACGCAAAACTGTGTATGGAATTATTTTTGTTGTCGAAATAGAGCAAAAACAGGCAATATGGTGTCTAAAACGTAAGTCTCTTAATTAACTTCTTGTTTTTTGAACTGTGTAAAAAGAAAAACTACAGGCCTATGTAATCATGGTGATTTTTTGAGAAAAACGGCATTCTTCATGTGATGTTGACTTACTATATTAAATTATATAAATATATACATTTTCTGCTTCTATATCTTCAATTTTGTGATAATTCTAAACGCATTTTAACAGACTGAATCACGCAGTGAAAGAAAGCACTCTAAATGCACGCAGACTAGTCTTATTTAACGTTACTAGATTTCACAGCACACTGTTTAGAGTGATTTGTTTGGTTTTTGGCAAAATACTGATAATCGCACATCGTTAAAACAACAATAACTATATTATCGCAGACGATATTGCACACCCTGCACCACTGTCTTTTTGGCTCATTTGTGCAAAACCTTTTGTTAAACTTTTAAAGCTTCATTTTAATCACTAATGCAACGATGCAAGTATTTACCTTACGTTACCTCTACATGCTTGCGAAGGGTTGATGTCGAGATGTTATAAGCTGCTAGTTCGGTCTCCCGAGGCAAACACAGCATAATATAGCATGAATATATGGCCAGGGGTTCACTTCATTCCTTTGAGTTCAACTTCAGCAGAATATGACAGGGTTTGGTTTTCAGCTGGGTCTGCACCATTAACGCCTGTCTTGTCCGTCTGCATCTCTCTTGATTTTAGCACCAGTTTCTTCTTCTGCCCATTATTTACTGCAGTTGTTTCTACGGAGCAATTATTTTTTTACTCAGTAATTAATGTGTTTTAAAATGTAGCGAAGTATAATAGTTCACACAAAATATACTTAAGTAAAAGTAAAATTACAGATTAAAAAAATTACTAAAAAAGTACAAGTACACAAAAAAGCTACTCAATTACAGTAACGCGAGTAAATGTAATTCGTTACTTTCCACCTCTGCTTGTAACTTTAACTAGAGGAAGATCACAGCAGAGACTTTGCTATCTTTTCTGCATACAGATCGATTCATCAGTTCAGTAAGAATAGAGATTTGTTCGGTCTACCTGCTTTCAGTTGAGTTGGCCGCAGATCTTTCCGTGTGTTTCCTTCGGATGGCTGAAGGAATCCCAGCGGCTGATTGGCTTGTTGCGTGATGTCACCCCTCCTGCGATTGGCGGTTACCTGGTTCTTTGAGAGAGAGGCGACCCTTGAAGTTCTTCTCTGAGTTCCTTCCGTGGTAAGGCGGTGGTCGAGCGCTTCCAGCGCGACCAGTGAAGACAAAACCGAAGCTTCCAGCAAATCAGCGAGCAGTGAGTGAGAAACAAAAGCCTAAGTTAAAAGCTTTTGTTGTCCATTTTAAACGGCTCGATTTGGGTCCATCCATGGGCGGCTGTCCTAATCAGATTGTTCTTGTGGGGCAGAGCCCCGCCCCGCATGGCTTCTTTCTGCCTACATCATCTGATAGTGAATTTATCACATGAAGGAAAATTCCTCTAATAACTTATAAAAGTATTCATCATTCGTACGATGCTGAGAATCGACATATAGTTCACACCAAATTGTTGCGTTTATCACGACCATCTGTATGAAACTAAACACTAGTTATAACTTTACAGGGAGCAGTAATACATCATAGGTTAAGAAAAATACCATCGGTTCCAAAAACACAGCAAGCTCATAAATGCCGTAAAATACAACTTGAATATTTATATTGTCTCTTGACTATATTGCTTTAATAGCAGCAGCTATTATTATTTGTCCGTTTGGGGCATTTTATACAACTTTTAGTAACTTTGTCTGCTAAAGGAGAGAAGAGAAAGACACATTCTTGGAATGTCCGGGGAAGAAACGGGGTCAGGAAGTCATTTCCTTTGGAGGCCTGGTGATTTTCTCAGCTCGGAGCCTCATCGTAAACCCGTATTCCTTGTTGATAGCATCATTGAGTTATGCATTAATGTTCAGGAGATGTGTGCTCAAGGATGTGGCTCTATAAATCTCTCCCTTCCTGTGTCTTTTTCAGAGATTTAGCAAAGGCGTCCTCCAGACGGTGCGGCGCCACTATTGGAGTTCTTGCTCTTATGATCCGCAAATGTTAAACAAAATTATCTTATCGTGTCACTTTGATGTGTGAGAGTCCATGCTAAGGTGGGCCTGTCCACTCAAGTGCTACATAGTTGTTGTGAGTTTGTACTGTATTTGCCGAGAAGCCTTGTGGCTCTAGTTGTCAGCTTGTGCTTCTAACTCCAAGGGGTCAGTTTCCTTTAGAAGGCTTTGACAGTATGAGACCCCTGAGGCACTTACCCCATTAGCCCTGTACATATGTCAGTCCTGGTTCTTATGTATTTCATAACCAAGTCTGGGACGCTCATCACAGAACAGGCGATCATTTGTGTTTATAAAGCATATATATATATATATATATACATATACATACAGTGGGTACGGAAAGTATTCAGACCCCCTTACATTTTTCACTCTTTGTTATATTGCAGCCATTTGCTAAAATCATTTAAGTTCATTTTTTTCCTCATTAATGTACACACAGCACCCCATATTGACAGAAAAACAGAATTGTTGACATTTTTGCAGATTTATTAAAAGAACAACTGAAATATCACATGGTCCTAAGTATTCAGACCCTTTGCTCAGTATTTAGTAGAAGCACCCTTTTGATTTAATACAGCCATGAGTCTTTTGGGAAAGATGCAACAAGTTATTCACACCTGGATTTGGGGATCCTCTGCCATTCCTCCTTGCAGATCCTCTCCAGTTCTGTCAGGTTGGATGGTAAACGTTGGTGGACAGCCATTTTTAGGTCTCTCCAGAGATGCTCAATTGGGTTTAAGTCAGGGCTCTGGCTGGGCCATTCAAGAACAGTCACGGAGTTGTTGTGAAGCCACTCCTTCGTTATTTTAGCTGTGTGCTTAGGGTCATTGTCTTGTTGGAAGGTAAACCTTCGGCCCAGTCTGAGGTCCTGAGCACTCTGGAGAAGGTTTTCGTCCAGGATATCCCTGTACTTAGCCACATTCATCTTTCCCTCGATTGCAACCAGTCGTCCTGTCCCTGCAGCTGAAAAACACCCCCACAGCATGATGCTGCCACCACCATGCTTCACTGTTGGGACTGTATTGGACAGGTGATGAGCAGTGCCTGGTTTTCTCCACACATACCGCTTAGAATTAAGGCCAAAAAGTTATATCTTGGTCTCATCAGACCAGAGAATCTTATTTGTCACCATCTTAGTAAACTCCATGCGGGCTTTCATGTGTCTTGCACTGAGGAGAGGCTTCCGTCGGGCCACTCTGCCATAAAGCCCCGACTGGTGGAGGGCTGCAGTGATGGTTGACTTTCTACAACTTTCTCCCATCTCCCGAATGCATCTCTGGAGCTCAGCCACAGTGATCTTTGGGTTCTTCTTTACCTCTCTCACCAAGGCTCTTCTCCCCGATAGCTCAGTTCGGACGGCCAGCTCTAGGAAGGGTTCTGGTCGTCCCAAACGCTTCCATTTAAGGATTATGGAGGCAACTGTGCTCTTAGGAACCTTAAGTGCAGCAGAATTTTTGTAACCTTGGCCAGATCTGTGCCTTGCCACAATTCTGTCTCTGAGCTCTTCAGGCAGTTCCTTTGACCTCATGATTCTCATTTGCTCTGACATGCACTGTGAGCTGTAAGGTCTTATATAGACAGGTGTGTGGCTTTCCTAATCAAGTCCAATCAGTATAATCAAACACAGCTGGACTCAAATGAAGGTGTAGAACCATCTCAAGGATGATCAGAAGAAATGGACAGCACCTGAGTTAAATATATGAGTGTCACAGCAAAGGGTCTGAATACTTAGGACCATGTGATATTTCAGTTTTCTTTTTAATAAATCTGCAAAAATGTCAACAATTCTGTGTTTTCTGTCAACATGGGGTGCTGTGTGTACATTGAGGAAAAAAAATGAACTTAAATGATTTTAGCAAATGGCTGCAATATAACAAAGAGTGAAAAATGTAAGGGGTTCTGAATACTTTCCGTACCCACTGTATATATATATATATATATTTTTTTTTTTTTTTTTTAATGACCGATCGCTAGATAAGACCCTTCTTCATCGTCTTGTATCGTTTATAGCCCTTTGAAGCTGCGCTGAAACAGTAATTTTGACCTTCAACCGTTTGGAGTCCATTGAAGTACACTATATGGAGAGCTTAATTTATTTTCGACTGAAGAAAGAAATACATAAACATCTTGGATGACATGGGGGTGAGTACACTGTAAAATATTGCTGTAGTTTCTACAGCAATTTTTTACAGAAAATTACTGTTTAAACATTTTACAAGATGTAGCTGTCATTCCCAATGCATTATGGGTCAAATAAGGTTTTACAGTTGTTAACAGCATATTTCCAAGTCAACTGTAATAGATTTACTAGAAGCAGGTGTTGTCACTGTAGCTCTTGCTTTTTTACACTAACTTACTGTAGTGTGGCATTATGGGATTGCGCGTGCATCATTCAAATCTGAAATCAAGCTGACCGGAGAAGTGGCAAAACGGTTGAAGATTAGAGGCTTTATTCATAATTCCTGGCAAGTTCACTTAATTTTACAAAATACATATATAATTTTGTATTTATTTAAGTTAATCAGTTAAGCGATATTACATCACAATAGCCTCCTATCACGACATTTAGACAAGCGGCCTTGGTGAGTGCAGTAAGCTGGGAATTGCTATCATAACATAGTTAGGTTAACTTAAATATAGGCGGTTTACTTTTCCTATTGGGAGCATTTAAAGTAGTGTTCACGTAAATTTTAAATTAAAGCCCAATGCGAACTATTTCCATAGTAATCAATATCTGTTGAAATAACTGACGAACAGCAAAATATGTGACATTTCACTTTTTTATGTGTTCAACTGTCCCATATTGACGGGACATCTTACTATAATTAGAAACTACATGTAAATGAGAAATTGTGTCTATTGCCACTGTAACGTTGGATGTACTCGACATTAAAGCTCGTTCGGGCAATTTTTTAAGTGAAAGACATCTTTACATCCCGACTGGACAAGTCAGCCTGATTAAAATTTGAGTAAAAAAAATAGCTAATGAAGCATCGAAACGCGAGACTGATTCTTATGTTATTACATTCAACATCAAAACAAATCAGCTTAACGGCACACACAAACTCATGGTAAGAAACATGAGGTAAATGTTCAAAATGTTGAGTTTATTTATAACATATGATATTGTTAAGTATCATAACAAGTGAGTTGTTTTGCTGATTATCACGATTGCAAATACATAGCTCAATAAATAATTAGTTAACATTGTTACTTACTTTTTAGACACAATATTGACTGTTGTTCTATTTCACCAACAAAAAACGTTCCAAAAGAAAATCAAATCAATACTCAGCTGTGTTTTTACTTTATGATTCAGTTTTCTGAACGGAGGATTACAATGATTACAATGAATGACTCAATTGACTCACTCGTTAAGTTATTTGCTGCCACCTAATGATGATTTAGTTTCACATTGAAAAAGTATTGCATTTTTCCAACATTTCTTATTTGTATTTAAAAATAAATGTGTAAAACTGCATTGTAAATCATTTAAATTGATTGGTGATACAGTTCTACAATGTATTATTATAATTTAATATTAATAAAATATATGCCTTTTTTGGTGTTCATTTAGGTCTCATTTATGTAAATGCATTTAAATGGATATTAAATGCATTTATACTTTTCTTTATTTCTTGTAGGTGTAAAGAATAGCAGCTGAAGTAGAGAAATGTTTGATGCTTCAAGACTCTCTGAATCTGATTATATTAGGTAATGTATTACATCTTATTTATTCTGTAAATGATTTGATAAACTTGTATTTTAGATTATATTTACATTTATGCATTTAGCAGACAAATTTATCCAAAGTGACTTACAGTAAATGCAGGCTATAATTTTTAGTCAGTATGTTAATATCAGATTACATTTTATATTGAAATACTGCATTTTAGGTTACATTATTGCTAATATTTATTCATTTCAGGTGCACTCAGTGCAGAGGCTTTTGACTATTTGAGGGTCAGAGGGTCAGACAACTTCAGTTTGGTGTCCTGGGAGCAGGCATCTTTTGCACCCTTGATTTTTTTCAAAGGTAACATGTTTTACTTGAATAATTTAATTTGCCAAAAAAGGTTACTTATTTAGTTTAAAGGGTTACTTCACCCCATAATTATAATTTTTTATTAATCACTTACCCCATGTTGTTTAAACCCGTAAAAGCTTTGTTCGTCTTCGGAACACAAATTAAAGATATTTGGGATGAAAACCGGGAGGCTTGTGACTGTCCCATTGACTGCCAAACAATTAACACTGTTCAAGCCCAGAAAAGTATGAAAGACATCAAAATAGTCTGTCTGCCATCAGTGGTTCAACCGTAATTTTATGAAGCGACGAAGATACTTTTTGCATGCAAAGAAAACAAAAATTGTTGAATAAAGTCTTTATTGTCTACTCTGTGTCAGCGTAGCGCCATTTTGGAAAGTTTCCACTGGAAACAAACTGCGTATTCTGTTCTGTGTCAGCTTTGGGGGTATTTACAGGATTTTATTGGCAACTTTTATTGCATTTACATGTATGCATTTAGCAGACGCTTTTATCCAAAGCGACTTACAGTGTATTCAGGCTATACATTTGTATTGTCAGTATGTGTGTTCCCTGGGAATCGAACCCACAACCTTTGCGCTGCTAACGCAATGCTCTAACCACTGAGCCACAGGAACACAGGAACACGCATACATATTGCCAGATAAATACTGTAATTTAGTCAAATTACAAAAACATGCTGTAAAATATATTTACAGGACTTTGTTGGCAAATTTTGTTGGCAGGAAAATACTGTACTTTAGTGAAATTACAAAATATTGCTGTAAAATAAACTACAAGTTTAATTCAATGTTGCCGAAAAATTCTACAAATTACTGTATTTCACATACAGCAATTAACTGTAATTTGCTTTGCAGTGTTATACTGTAATCCATTTTATAGCAATTAACATCATATTTACAGGATTTTGATGGCAACTTTTTTACTAGTAACATCCTGTAAATTATTTTAAATTTTTTACAGTGTAAATTATAAGGAAATTTTAATTTGAAAGTGAACTAATTCTTTAAAAGAGGGCTGCCTATTGTGCCATTTAATTAAGCCGATTGCTGTAGCCAACCTCCAATGTGCTCCCTTTATTTTTATACACTGTTTGAATGACAGCTTGGTAAATATGTTGGCGATCAGATATTCAATATCGCTACTCATCATAAATAACTTGTAACTTTGTACATTATCAGCTCAGCGGGAGACGATCAATCTAACATCATGTCATTTACGTCTATAATAGTTATTGTGGCTCAGTGGTTAGAGCATTGCATTAGCAAGGTTTCTTTTCTTAACACTCCTCAGTGCTGAAAGTGAAAGCTCGATGCTGATAGGCTATTTTTTTTTTACCAATGGAGGCACGAGAGCTCAGCTCTCCCCCGGCCTCCCCTTCTCTATCACTTAGCGGTTGTAATTGCACCAGCAGATTTGGCACATTCCAACTTCAGTAGCATGTTACAGCTGTGAAATTACAAACAAAAATACACATTTTTAGACATGAACTGAAATTAATTGTGAATTGTATTAACATTAAATTGTCCTCCTCCCATTTTCACCTCAAAATTTTGGGGAGGCTGCCTCCCTTGCCTCCCCGGACAAGCCGCCACTACATACAGGACAGACTAACCCGTTGGGACTAACCCTCTATGCATATAGTTCAAGCTGATCATGAGGACCCAAAGGCCCTTCTGGACATTCAGAACAAGCTGACCACGAGGACTCTTGGTCTTGACAGAACAAAGAGAGCAAGCTTACCACTAGGCCCTTAGGCCCCTCTGTGCATACAGTTAAAGCTGACCAGCAAGACCCCTGCTTGGAACATACAGCAGGAGCAGACCCATAAGTGCATACATTTTAAGGTCAAAATAGGTTCTCCAGCTACTTTTTTGTAGTAGTTCAATTTTAGCCTTCCAAAATACTTTGGTGATATAAATATCAAACCTGGACCCTTCGCATCTTGACATAACAAGTTTGAATAGCCAATTGATTTTGGGGCGAACTATTCCTTGAATGCGTGGTACATTTGCATAAGAGAACTCTGCTGTATGTGTCTGAGTGTGTGATCATTATCTAATTACCCTGTGCCAGCCTGTCGAGCTCTCAAGTGAATTGTCTGTCTGGTGGAAAACCTCAAGGAGCAGAAGGCTCAGGTCTGTGAGGGGTTCATGCCTTCCTGGGGCAGATATTTGTTTTGTGGGAGGTCAGTAATGCCACGGTGTCAGTTTAAATTCAGAGACAAAGACTTGTCAGCTGTATAAGATAAGTATACTCGCTTAAGCACACGTGTGATGTTCAGACATCTGACCTGCTTCTAGAAGAGGCCCATTTACCACTCCTGTGATAACAAGCTCTTAGCAATCTTTCTTTATCTCCATCGCTGTCTCACTGGTGTGGTACAGACTCTGACCTTCTTCTGCTGCTAATTACCCTCTCCAAACATAAAGCCCCCTGTGACAAGCAGAAGAAAACCAAAGCTGTCATTCAACAACAAGTACCATTAAATGCTCCAACTTCTCTATACACTTTAAGAAGTATATTCTTTCTTTCATTTCAAAGGTTCACTCTGCAACATGCATATATATATATATATATATATAATATTAGGGTTGGCACGGTACATGTATTTGTACCGAACCGTCATGGTACGGGTATCTCGGTTCGGTACATGAGGCCTTAAGATGAATTCAGGCAATTCATTCTCAATCCAGAAGGGGGCGCTCGCAGTAAAGCAACGCTGTTTGATAACGCCAGCAGAAGAACAGCGAATGCCAGTGAATGCCGTGAGTTGCACACTTGAAAACAAAGCCCACTAGAGAGTGACCAGGTGCGGGTTCTGAACGCGTCTCTCACGTGGACTGACAAAAGCTTGCGCACTCAACTGTTTGTGAAATGGAGATTTGTGCTCGTATCCTACCATTTGAGTTTACTTTATGTGATCGAATTAAGCGTGTCACAAAAATGAATTGAAACTCATCAAACATAGACTGTTACGTGTCGCACAGCCCCCCCTTGTTTATCTGTAAACAAAATCAATAATTTATTCCTTGTCTGTATATATATATATATATATATATACACACACACACACACACACACACACACACTGCAGATTATATATACAGTGGGGCAAAAAAGTATTTAGTCAGCCACCAATTGTGCAAGTTCTCCCACTTAAAAAGATGAGAGAGGCCTGTAATTTTCATCATAGGTATACCTCAACTATGAGAGACAAAATAAGAAAAGAAAATCCAGAAAATCACATTGTAGGATTTTTAAAGAATTTATTTGCAAATTATGGTGGAAAATAAGTATTTGGTCACCTACAAACAAGCAAGATTGCTGGCTCTCACAGACCTGTAACTTCTTCTTTAAGAGGCTCCTCTGTCCTCCACTCGTTACCTGTATTAATGGCATCTGTTTGAACTCGTTATCAGTATAAAAGACACCTGTCCACAACCTCAAACAGTCACACTCCAAACTCCACTATGGCCAAGACCAAAGAGCTGTCAAAGGACACCAGAAACAAAATTGTAGACCTGCACCAGGCTGGGAAGACTGAATCTGCAATAGGTAAGCAGCTTGGTGTGAAGAAATCAACTGTGGGAGCAATTATTAGAAAATGGAAGACATACAAGACCACTGATAATCTCCCTCGATCTGGGGCTCCACGCAAGATCTCACCCAGGTCAAAATGATCACAAGAACTGTGAGCAAAAATCCCAGAACCACACGGGAGACCTAGTGAATGACCTGCAGAGAGCTGGGACCAAAGTAACAAAGGCTACCATCAGTAACACACTCTCCAGGGACTCAAATCCTGCAGTGCCAGACGTGTCCCCTGCTTAAGCCAGTACATGTCCAGGCCCGTCTGAAGTTTGCTAGAGAGCATTTGGATGATCCAAAAGAGGATTGGGAGAAAGTCATTTGGTCAGATGAAACCAAAATATAACTTTTGGTTAAAAACTCAACTTGTCGTGTTTGGAGGAGAAAGAATGCTGAGTTGCATGCAAAGATCACCATACCTACTGTGAAGCATGGGGTGGAAACATCATGCTTTGGGGCTGTTTTTCTGCAAAGGGACCAGGACGACTGATCTGTGTAGAGGAAAGAATGAATGGGGCCATGTATCGTGAGATTTTGAGTGAAACCTCCTTCCATCAGCAAGGGCATTGAAGATGAAACGTGGCTGGGTCTTTCAGCATGACAATGATCCCAAACACACCGCCCGGGCAATGAAGGAGTGGCTCGTAAGAAGCATTTCAAGGTCCTGGAGTGGCCTAGCCAGTCTCCAGATCTCAACCCCATAGAAAATCTTTGGAGGAGTTGAAAGTCCGTGTTGCCCAGCGACAGCCCCAAAACATCACTGCTCTAGAGGAGATCTGCATGGAGGAATGGGCCAAAATACCAGCAACAGTGTGTGAAAACCTTGTGAAGACTTACAGAAAACGTTTGACCTCTGTCATTGCCAACAAAGGGTATATAACAAAGTATTAAGATGAAATTTTGTTATTGACCAAATACTTATTTTCCACCATAATTTGCAAATAAATTCTTTAAAAATCCTACAATGTGATTTTCTGGATTTTTTTTCTTATTTTGTGTCTCATAGTTGAGGTATACCTATGATGAAAATTACAGGCCTCTCTCATCTTTTTAAGTGGGAGAACTTGCACAATTGGTGGCTGACTAAATACTTTTTTGCCCCACTGTATATATAATATATATATATATATATAACATAATGTAGTATATTCCCATCTAAGTGGATTTTTTTTTTTTTTGTTCGTGTCTGTCAGCTTCAGCGTGTCGGCAGCCCAGACACTGAAGACAACGATCGTGTCCGTCATCCGCAGACAGAAAACGCGACGCAACCAGAAGGACATGAACGAAACGGCATCTTGAAAAGACGCGATCGTCCGTGATTTGCTCTTTTAGAATTTGCTCTCTCAGTTGAAGTGCCCAGGGAATCGCTGATGAGAGGGACTCCGCTGATCGCACCGTTCGCCAACCGGGAACAAAACAAAGATGAACGGCTTTGTGGAGATCAGCACTCTTCTCATCCACTCGGCTCGAAGCAAAAATCTAATGAGTGGATGCACCTGTCGCCCTTTTATACCCGTATGCACGGGAGTGGCTCAGGTATGCAAATCCACTAGCCAATTTCATTGGCATTTCTCTTAGTCAGAGATGTTCGGGCTTCCAGGTAAATCCCCTATGTCGTCACGACATAACTCGTAGTGACCGACAGATAGGGAACATGTTTTATTCAACATTAATTTGCATGTTGGTCCACTCTGGTTTATACTAGAGAGTACTGGTTTGGTTCTGGTATATGGAGGAATATATAGCCAAATATAGATGGTAACCATCATTCTGCAGAATTCTCAAAAAGTTCAGAAACAAAAGTAGCTGGCCAACCAGTATGGTCATTCTGGTGATGTTGGTGAAACAGATGAAAAATATTGCTGGTTAACCAAGTGTTTCAATTTGATTAGATTTTCGTTATGTCTGCCGTGTTAATTCAAATGGTTAAGTTGAACAACAAGACAATGTTCTGGAGACATATCATGGTGACCACCTATGTGAGTCTTTCTGAAATTGCCTGCTATTTTGTTTCTATGATGATTTTTATTTGCTTTGTACGTAATGTGCTTTGTACGTTATATTACTTTGTACGTAATGTGAACACCCATCCATGCTCAAACTGTTCTCATTGTCAATACTTTTTTTTCTTTTAAAAACTGGTCACCAGGTAGTTTGTCAGAATGTTGAACAATACTTTTGTTCTTTCTTTTTTTATGTTTTATTGACCAAAGGGTTTTGCTTTCTAATAATCTTTCTCTCTTTCAGTCTTATGCTTGTCCTGTGTTTCATTCAGTCCTGCTGGTGACAGATTTTCTGGATTACTGAATACAGTAGTGCGTGAGCATATTGTTATGATAACCCTGGTCGACTGTCGCAGAGAGAAATGTCACAGTACTGTAACACAGTCCTCCTGTCAGTGAATACACAGCCAATATCACAGAGCGCTGACAGAGCTATATCATGCTCAGTATATAATCATCCAGCAATGCATGTCAGTGGCAGCTGAAAAGATCACTGTAGACTTTGAGGTATGATAAATTAAGCCATGAGTTTCAATCGTTATGAGCATTCTATGATCACATGAACAATCCATCAGTTATCTATCTATCTATCCATCCATCCATCCATCCATCCATCCATCCAGTATCATTCATTCTATTGTTCTATCATCCATCCATGCTCTATCATTCATTCTATTGTTCTATCATCCATCCATGCTCTATCATTCATTCTATTGTTCTATCATCCATCCATGCTCTATCATTCATTCTATTTGTCTGTCTGTCTGTCTGTCTGTCTATCTATAAGAATAGGAATGCCTATCTGTCTATCTGACTTCCTACCCACAAACAGTCCGTTTGACCTGTGTGTCTCTTGCATACTCAGTGTGATTCACATATCCATAGTGCTGAATTATAAAACCTCACCTAAGGCACTTGTCTGTTTATGTTTCTACAAAGTAGTCATGGTTAAACTGATGTGTTCCTCCTCGGCACGGCTCTAAGCTGTTATGTATCTGACAGTGATCTGTTCACATTTATACTGCTAAGATCTAGCAGGCACTGCATACATGTCCAGACAGAACATTTAGATTTTTGGTAGATCAGATGCTCTGGAGTTCTATGATAATTAGTGACTTCTGTGTGGGCTTAAGGGTACAACCTGTTTTATGCTGCTAATACATCGGTGATAAAGCACTGCCACAGTTACCACATTAAAAAGTTATCAATTGAACACATGCCTCATTAGCATATTTGAGGGAAATTTCCAATGTGAAATGATAGATGAATAAACAGAACGCACAAACATTCACGCCCAGATGTGTTTAAATTTTCTGAAGTTGGATGAGCAGTCTGCTCATCTTCGTTAGCACTCTTGGGAGTTTGTACTTGTTTCCTCATGCTTGATTAGTTTGAGGGATGGGCTGCAACCTAATTATATTCCAGCACTTATCACACTGTCCGTTATAGGATAAGATTAGTGTGTCCTAAATCACAGTGCATTAAAAATAGTGTGTTACTGGTCTGCTATTTCTAGTGGAGTTTTGATTTATGCATCAGTACACGCTTTTTAATACTAATATGACCCACAACCCATTGCACCACAGAAGATAAGGTGTTTATCTTTTGAATTCAGAAGTAGCATGTGCACTCAGTATTTTTTTCTTCAATAAAACCATTTTACAAATAGGCTATTGTAAATTGACACGACTGTGAATTATGGAAGCCAGATTAGACCATAATAAAAACTTTGTATCTCACTTTATGACTTTATTTCTCTCAATTGCAAGTTTATATCTCACAATTTGAAATTTCTTCTCAGAACTGAGAGTTTACATATTGCAATAATTTTTTTATCACAATTCAGAGTTTACATCTAGCAAGTGAACATCTTACAATTCTGAGTTTATGTCTCACAATTATGAAAAAAAGTCTGAATTGTGAGAAATAAACTCAGAATTGCACGAAAAGTTGGCTTTGTAAGATTAAAAGTAAATTGTGTTTATTTATTTATTTTCCAATATTATAAACAAAGTTCTATAGTGAATAGAGTATGTTATGATTTATTCAAATACTGAAATGCTATCTTAATAATATAATATAATATAGAAAAAAATGTAATACTACCACAGTTTGCTATGGGACAATACTATAACTGATGCTTACGTTCTACTGAGATTTTAGTGGTAATACATAATTATTGCCATTATTGTCATATAACCGTGTTACTGTGCATGTGGTATCTAGTTACTATCTTGGAAATAAAAATGATATTTATGCATTTATTTCGTTTTGTGTAAAAAAATAATCTTGACAGTCAAGAAGGAGAGGTTTAAATTTGTAGCTGACAGTTCTTCCAGTTAATCTATCACACTGGAAACTGAAGGTCAAGTCAAGTGCATTGTGTGCTACAGCACTCTATGCAGTATGCTTTGTAATATACTGCAAAATTTGAGCAAACAGAATTGGTCATAAGGGAAATTTATGCTTACTTAAACAACAAAATCACATTACCTACAATATTCAAACGGCATACCACAAAAATAGCAGTTTTTAGTATGCCATTCTAAACATAGCTGTAGTCTTATTTATTTATTTTTTACTTAGGTGACTGATTTTTCATCATAGGTATGCAGGTCTGTTTATGTGAGCGTGAATAAGAATGTGAGATTAGGTGAGGTGAGACGCCAGATATGTGTGTGTCTGTGTGTGAGAGAGAGAATCCAGCGTGAGGATGTAAATGGTGTGTGGAGCAGTTATCTGGGACACAGAGAGCTCTAGATGATCTCTGAGTGCCACTCAGCACATTAAACACTGCGGTAAGCGTCTGCTCTCCTGTCTGCACTCACGCTCTCGTCTCCAGATGAGCTTCGAGTCAGGTTTGAGCTCTTCACCTTCAGATGTTTCCGATAAACAAAGCAGCAGGGCTGACTGATATAAAGCTTCATTTGGTGCTCACAGGACTCCACCACTAGCCTGGAAAATGTGCCCTGAATTATTTAGTTGTCCTTTAATGCCTTTGTGACCCACACAGATTGCTTCTTCTCTTGTGCCCTCTTTTTTTATCCACACAGTGTTTTTTTATCTCCAGAGGGTGACCCCGGTCTGGATGGGCATGAGCGTCTGTGTGTGTGATTGGATGGATTTTTGAGGTGTGTAAGATGATAAATTTATCTCAGCTGTGCAGGGCTATGAATGACACAGGCTCACTGGATTAAATTCATCCACATTTATAAACTCCATATGAAATAATATCACTAAAGCCACATTTTGTGGATCTCTTTGAGGTTTTCATATTTCCTTCTGTAGATATGAATGACAGGAGTAAATATGAGTGTGTCTGGGTGATTTCTTTGAGGAGACCATGTCTGAAGACAAAAAGAAAATCAGACAATAATGCTAAATAAATATTTCAAAATATGATAATAAAAATCATGAAATAAATCATGATAATAAAACAAATAAAAATGTTCCCAAAAACACAGTCACACCAGCAAATTTGCCTTTGTGGATTTCATTGCATTTGCATTGAACACTTTTCCACCAAAATGGTGGAAAACGAAATCTTCACTGAAAAAAGTGCACAAGGCATGTCATTACTCTAAAGAAGTTGTTATACTTGATCTAACTCAAAACATTTAATTTTCTGTCTAGCCATCAGTGTTATGTAAAAAGTTTGGTTGATTTAAATTAAAAGTAAGTCTTGTTAGTGTAAAGTAAATACATTTCTTTAAATCAAATTAAAAATATTGGGTCCCATTGTCACGTGACTTCTAACGTCGTCCGTGGTCGTGCGTGAGTACGTTCAGCTTTCCGCCATCTTGTTACACCGCATGGATGAACTCGGCGTGGTAAAACGGGAATGAAGAAAATTGGTAAGTAATTTTAAACATACGTTTGGGCGTATTATTAACATTATACATGTAGTATGATTTCAAAAAATATTATGTTGCACTGTTGTTTTACATACGGTTAGTATTACTAGTTTGACGGCTTTAACTCGGCTAGAAGGTTTACAAGTTTCCCTCATCACAATGTTAAACCGAGTGGAAATAAAATAATAATAATACTAATAAACTGCTTGAGGTGAGATGGATTGATATTGAAACGTAGTATAAAGACTGTGTCGGGTATGCTGGAGTGCGATACTGTATAATGTACATGCACGCTTCAGATGCTTTGTATGGACTTAATGTTGTTATGAAGCTTTATTATTATGATGATTTTTCTTGATTAATTATGAAACTCGCGTTCGCAAGGTATTCGCTCTGCTTACTTGTATGGTTTCTCATTTGTGATTAATATAAACACATAACGTTAGCTTTACATGAAGGCCCTAACACATGTCTTTAGTGACGTGCCTAAACACTTATTTTAACGTATCACATCGACCAGCATACCCGTTAAAGAAGTCGTCTGTTTACTTTTATGTGAGCCAGTTTGTTATTTCTCTTTGTCTTTTGTAGGATGGGGTACTGCTGAACAACAATTAGGACAGGTTTTCAATAATACAATCACATGAAAAACGCAAGTAATTTGCACCTTTTAATTATTGCTTGGGAGGGTCAGTTTTGTAATTTATCTTTCTTCTCTCCTATGCAAAACCTCACCATTCTCGTTGGCAAGTAACTAAATGTGGAAATGCAAAGATTGTGGTGTCTCTAAAGCCAAGCGTTCTGAGCTTCTCAAGTATTTTAAGCTTGATCATAGGAATTTTGGGCGTCGTCATCCTTATCCTTGTGTTTATTCAGACTGTCCTTGTTCATTTAAAACTTGGAGTTCTCTGAAGAGCCATGTGTCAAGGAGGCATCCTCAGCATCCCCCTCAAAAAGATGCATTGACAACTTATGCTTGCTTTGTGAATACAAACACACACCATCGTTTAAAGACTACTTCCATCACATTGGGCAGCACCTTCTGTTGTTTAATGCTTTGTGTATATGTATTTTTACAACTAGTTCTCAATGTAAAATTTTTTTTTTCAGAAGTCTATTTTCTGTTTCTCTTTCCTACAGATTAATGCCGAATTTTTGCGCATCACAACCTTACCTTTACAATCGAGATTTATGGCCTCTTTGGACAGACAGAGCTCTCAGCTTCTCCAGGTTATTAGGGGCAAAGTTGGAGTCCTCCGTGAAAAAACTAAGGACACTATTAAAGTTATGGATCAGGTATTGGTTGCATGCAAACAAAATTGCTTGTGGCAATCAATTTAGTAGTGTTTTGGTCTAATAAAAACAATACATCTTGAACATTTTGTAGAGTCTGGACATAGACATCAGAAGAGAGTGCCTGCTGAAGTGCCTGATCATGTACCTTGGTGAAGATGCAAGCTGTCTGATCAAAGAATACCAGGTAATGTAGACAATGCAAACTACTGAAATTTTCTCCAACCATGTTTGCCTTAAAGTTATATTTCACTATCAAATCAACATTTCCCCATGTTTTACTCGCCCTGAAGGCATCCTAACTGAATATGGTTATATTCTTGAAGAACAATACAGGCAAAGTTATAATCCTACGTATCATTTTACTTCCAAGCGGTAGAATGGGAATGAATTGTTGACTTTTTGAAGCTTCAAATAGTGCATCCATCGATCAAAGAACTGCTCGACATGGCTCTGTGGTCTTAACAAAGGTCATCTGAAGCCTTGAGGGCGAGTAAAACATGGGGAAATTTTGATTTGGTAGTGACATATCGCTTTAAAGTAGTTCAAGTAATTGTGTTATCATTTACACATCAGCCTGTGTGACTTTCTTCCACAGAACACAAAATAATATATTTTGAAGAATGTTGTTAAGAGCCCCCCCCACTTGCATTGGTTTTGTGTCCATACAATAATAGTAGATGGGGACTGTGCTGTTCTGTTACCAACATTGTTCAAAATTCTGCAGAGGACAGTAATTCATACAGGTTTGAAATGACAAGAGGGCGTGTAAATGATGACAGAATTTTGAATGTGAACTACTCCTTTAAAAGGGAACTACTCCTTTTTCACCCAAAAATGCATTTTGAACACTGTTGAGTAGATTGATAAATGCCTCTGATTGGCCATTGTGGTACTGCACTCAACAAATATGTCTGTGATTGTCTACAATGGTCAACACATGGGAGTGTTTGATTGTACAAGTGTTTAAAAGCATTTTCAAAGCCAAAGAGAGTGTAAAAGTACGTCTTCACCCAAAAATGAAAATTTTGTCATCACTAACTCTACTCTTGTAATAAACCATACAAATTTTATTTTTACGCTAAACACAAATTAAGATATTTTAATGAAAGTTAGCAACTGACGTTTGGGCTCTACATTGACCTCCATAGTAGGACAGCTAACCAAATTTTGTAATACATTTTCAGATGAAGGGGTG
This sequence comes from Gymnocypris eckloni scoliostomus, assembly GCA_027564155.1. Classification (NCBI taxonomy): domain Eukaryota; kingdom Metazoa; phylum Chordata; class Actinopteri; order Cypriniformes; family Cyprinidae; genus Gymnocypris; species Gymnocypris eckloni. The sequence goes on along the minus strand of CM050423.1, from coordinate 7,506,522 downwards.
TTTTTTTTTTTCCACAGTCCCTCATTAGTCTGTTCTTGTATGTTTTTAGGCTGATCAGAGGGAGGAAGCGGAGAGAGAATTTGAAAAGACCACCATGGCATTTTTTGTGATCCGTGAAAGTGATGCTCTTAGTCGTGCACTGGACATTTCCATTGTCATTGACGGTGTGGAAGTACTAAATGAGTTGCTCTGTTGCCTGTGCCTGTGCCATGATGTTTGGACTCATTTATGCACTGAACTTAAAATATCCTGAAGGACTCAAATATACCTTTGAGGCCTTTCAAAAAATAATCATGGACATAGAGAGTAAGCAGATGAGCCGAAGGGTGCAGAACCTCTCTTCAAAGCTGCAGGACTAAATTTGTTTCCTTTGACCCAGCTACAATGTTCTGCTGATGGTAAATTTCTTAGTAGTACAGTTAACTTTGTATAAAAGGCTTTATACAGTCCAACATCTTCAGTTTACTAAACCTGATTTGTTTTATCTTGGTTAAGTTGTGTTTTATTTAGGGTTAGTTAAATAGTTTACCCAAAAATGAAAATGTCTTGTGTAAAGGATGTTTACTCATCCTTAAGCTATTCAAGTATTTAACTTTAATTAAATTTGGTTCAGAGACATTTTATGACAATTATGAGAGAAGTTTCATTTTTGGGTAAACTATTCGGTGAAAATACTTTTTTTTTCTTTCTACCATTGGCTAATTTGATAGGTGTTTTATTAAAAGTGTTTGGTTTTACACTGCCCATTTTAAACCAGTTTTTGGGCCAAAATTGTTTTAACTTCAGAAGAATTCTAAAGGTTTGATTGTGTAGTCCGTTCTGATTGACTGTTCATGGAAAGATTGCACGTTTCTCTTCGAAACCATAACTGATTCTTATGCTGAATTTACATTGTATCCAGTGTGTGTATGTATATGGATACTAAAAACTGTTATACAGTATGTGTTTTTATAACAATACTATGCACATTGTAGAAATGTTTTATGACAAAAATTGTCAAGTTTATGATGTGTTTACATTGTTAGACAGTGTGTATTTGTATGAGGATACTGTACACATTGTAAAAAAAATTGTCAAAAGTTTGAAGCTTGAAGTCATTCATCTTAGACGGATGATAAAATTACACATTCTGAAAGTAAATACATTTCTTTATATTACATTAATATGTTAAATTGTATTTGGTTCGATGTAAAGTAAAAGAATTAAGTTCATACAAAGAGAAAACATTAAGACAAAGTATAATTTGAGATTTCATTAAACTTAAAAACTTTATTTGAATCAAAGATACTTTTTGCTTTGGCTAAGTAATGGATAGTTAATTATTTTCAAACTAAAAATTTTAAGTTGATAAAAAGTAAAGTAATTAGATGTAACAAGTTGACGCAAAATTTTTACTTTGATCCAATGGTACACTTTTTACAGTGTAGGAAACTCTTTCAGATTCAGTCCTCATTTAAAATGTTCTGTTTATTCATTGAAGTCTAAAAGCCTAGTTATCTAAAACACTATAGTGACTATAACTATCAAGTTGTAATAGTCATTCTAAAATAATAAAGAAAATAACAACACAGAGGAAAGATATTGTTGCAATCACTTTCAGATTTGTTTATAATCTTTTTTTTTCCAGCTGATAAATAAAAAAAATATATAAAGAAAATAAAGCAATGACAACCAACCATTATCCATCAAATACCACTTGGCACTTGATGTGAAATATGTGTTTAAAGGCACTGTTTTTAAATTATTGATCGCAAGTGCGAATCAAATTTGTCTGTTTAAATATCAAATGGCGCATAAATTCCCATTACACTAAAAAATCCAAACGCAGAAAGAGGAATTTGCCTGATTTCAGAAGACTACTCTGTGAACAGCTGTGTATCAGGATGTCTCTCAATGGGGTGTGGGCCGCAGACAGGGCTGAGGAAATGAGAACATTACCTGGGCCAGATCTCACCTGTGTCCGGGCCTGACACCTCTCCACAGGACTCTCTGCCTTTCCTCCCACATTCTGTCCATCCTGCTCTGCCGCGAGCCACACACACACATAAACACCTTTGCTCTCTGCTCTTGAGTGCATGGTCAGCACTTTATTATTTGGCAGTTCGATGTGATCAAGATCATCATGTCCTTCTGCTGCTATAGTGTGTGTGTGTGTGTGTGTGTGTGTGTTTGTATGTGTGTGTGTGCCAATGTGAACTGAAGCCTGCTTTTATATGTCCTCAGTATATTAGCATTGCAAGCTCCATTTAATTTAACACTTATTGAAGCGTGTATGTATAATATGTCCTTAAAGCTAATCACTGTGCCTTTTAATACATATTTTTAATGTCTAATATATTTTCTTATTACACAGCACTCTGGAATATATGACGGTGATTAGTAAATCATGACATTCTACATTCAATCAATATAACATGTCCATTTATTCAGTTATGTGTTTTATATAGTTTAAAAATGCCAATTAAATTTTGTATTGTGTGGAAGTTATTGGATTATTTACTGGAGTTGACAGTGTTAGTATGTGATTTTATGTTAACACAAATTTTTAAACATTGTCAACACTTTAGAAACATTGTTTTTTTAACATTTATTCCAGTTAAATGTCTCACCCATTAGATTTAAACTGTTATATCATTGAAGTAAATAAAAAAAAGTTTTTACTGACAAATAGAGCTTAACTTAATATTAATTTAATGATACACTGAATCACTTATAAGGCAAAATTATTTTCTAATAATTTTTTTTGCAAAAATGACTGAACTGCTCTTTAAAAAAAACAAAACAATTATTGACTTTTACAGAAAAAGAGAAAGAAAATTAAGGCAGACAGAGAAAGAAAATTAAAGTCAGTATATTTTTCAGTAAGATATTGTGTGTATGCATTAAATGTTTGCCTGCTGACACGTCAGTCAGTAATTAACTCCACATGTTGTGTGGTTTGAAGAGGGCATGGGTCATTGTAGTGACAGCAGTGGCAGCAGGGGGCAGTGACAGCTCTGCATGGCAAGGGGTTATGGGAAATAGGGATCACAAGTGAGGTCAGTGATTTATGGCTAAATGCAGGTCCCGTAGGATGGCTGGACGGTTGCTACTGGATACTGGCGGTGTCTCGCTCCAGGCAAGGACAGAAGGGCAGATCGAAAGGAATTAAACATGGATCTCTTTCACACTCTCTCTCTCTCTGTCTCTCACCTTCTGCTTTCCCCTGGCAACAGAAACAATTAATGACTCTCATAATACCAAGCATACATTTGTCTGTGTTAGCATAGATGTTTTTAGTTTTACTTTACACTGATTTTCAATCCAGCTGCAGCCTAAGTCGAAACCACCTATATATAAACCGAATTCCGGATATGTTGGGACGTTTATTTTTTTATTTGAATAAAATGAAAACTAAAAAATGTAAATCACATGAGCAAACGTTTTATTCACAATAGAAAATTAATAACATAAATGTTTAAACTGAGAAATTTTACAATTTTATGCACAAAATGAGCTCATTTCAAATGTAATGACTGCTACAAGTCTTTAAAATAGTTTGGACGGGGGGATGTTTACCATTGTGTAGCATCTCCTCTTCTTTTCAAAACAGTTCGAAGACGTCTGGGCATCAAGGTTATGAGTTTCTTGAGATTTGGTGTTGGAAGTTGGTTCCATTCTTGGCTGATACAGGTTTCCAGCTGCTGAAGAGTTTGTGGTCATTTTTGCCATATTTTTCATTTAATTATGTGCCAAATGTTCTCCATAGGTGAAAGATTTGGACTGCAGGCAGGCCAATTCAGTACCAGGAAACCTCTCCTACAAAACCATGTTATTGTAATAGCTGCAGTATTTGGTTTTGCATTGTCCTGCTGAAATACACAATGCCTTCCCTGAAATAAATGTCGTCTGGAGGAGAGCATATGTTGCTCTAAAAACTTGATATACCTTTCAGCATTCATAATGCCTTCCAAAACATGCAAGCTGCCCATAACATATGCACTTATGCACCCCCATACCATCAGAGATGCTGGCTATTGAACTGAACACTGATAACACACTGGTAGGTCTCCCTCCTCTTAGCACGGCGTCCGTAATTTCCAACCAGAATGTCAAATTTGGACTCGTCTGATCATAGAACACTTTTCCACTTTGTAATAGTCCATTTTAAATGTGCCTTGACCCACAGGACACGACGGTGCTTCTGGACCATGTTCACATATCATTTTTGTTCATGTTCCTTTTTGCATGATAGAGCTTTAGTTGGCATCTGCAGATGGCACGGTGGATTGTATTGATGACAGTGGTTTCTGGAAGTATTCCTGGGCCCATTTAGTAAAGTTAATGATAGAATCATGCCGATGAGTGATGCAGTGTCGTTTGAGGGCCCGAAGACCATGGGCATCCAACAAAGGTCTTCGGCCTTGTCTCTTACACTCAGAGATTTATCCAGTTTCTCTGAATCTTTTGATGATGTTATGCACTGTAGATGATGAGATTTGCAAAGCCTTTGCAATTTGACTTTGAGGAACGTTGTTTTTAAAGTATTCCACAATCTTTTTACGCACTCTTTTACAGATTGGAGAGCCTCTGCCCATCTTTACTTCTGAGAGACTCTGCCTCTCCAAGACCTCCCTTTTATAGCTAATTAGTTAATTATAGGAATTTGGTTTGTAGTAACTGTCTTTGTGATTGATTCACTGAATTGTTTGCTTGCTGAATTCATTCAAAAACTTGTATTCATATAATAAGTAAACACCGCTGTGTGTTGCTCTAAGATGCTCAACAGTTCTGCTGCGGCTTTGTTCGGAACTATTTTCGTTTGCAAAACTGAGTAAAATAGAGTCTAATATTGAGCCCAAGATGTAACACAATATTAACTTATAGCTATATCTGTAAAATATGCTACTGGACACAGAGGTAAGTAAAAACACAATGGTGTTTATTAAACAGGATGAGCTATGGAGACTACAGGTGAGTGGATGTCGTCAGAGATCGTCCTGACGCTGGTTTGACGAGTAACTGATTGTCTTCTCATCCACAGGTATGACGGACAGCTGCGATGGGGGTTAACACAACAGGAGCACACTGATCACGGAGACAGACGATCTGGTGGGAGAGGAGAACACAAGGAGTGACACAGGAGGTAAGGAGATACAGGTAAGGAGGATACTCAGCTTAGGTATAAGCAGGAGTAGAGTCCACGTAGTGAGATACGAGATCGGACGGGGAGTGAACTGTGGCGGGTGCTCTTATGGTGGTTGTGATGACGGTGGTGATGAGGTGCAGGTGCTCGTGATTAGAATTCAGGTGATTCGGATCGTAGTGATTGACGGAGGGGAGAGCCTGGCCGTTCCGTGACAATATCACAGTTGTGATCATGTATCTTTCTGTTTTTATTTATTTAGATATGTGTTGATTATGTTCATGCATATTGATGTTGTTTTCGCATGTTTTTACTCTTCTTCTTGGTATTAGCATATGAATATTTAAGCAGTTAGCTTAAGTTTAGCGTGTTGTAATGGGTAATTATGTGTTGAATCTCACTAATTAGAGGCATCTGTAGTTATCTAATGAATGATAACCTGCCACAAGTAAGAGATTAGGTAAGTTTAAAGGCAATGAACATCTTTATTTAAGAGTGATTGAAATGATAATGTGTTGGCATAATCTTGATCTGTTGTAAGAGAACTAGAGCAAACAATTATTGGACAAAAAATCATATTGCAGAGATGAGCAAAGATTTCACTCATTATTTGAGCTGTTAGGATGAGGCTTCAAACATACTTTGTATTACATATGTGTATTAACAAATAGATTTCATTTTCAAGGCTGCCACAAGTGGTGATATAGCAGGTATTAGAATAGACTTTCTTTTCTCAGTTTTCACATTCAGGTGTGTGTTTCCTAAAAACATTGTTGTATAGTTCAATCATTCAGTGTTTGCTGAAACCAAAGTTTAAATGAACATTCGCAAATAGCATCACAAACTTATATGGTTGGATCTAGAGCTTTCAACTTGTGATTAGAAGCATATTTTCTTGTTAGTAAGACCTGGACTTTAATCTTGCTGTTGGACACAATAAGCAAGCTAACATGCAGTACAAACTATATCTTCAATTAAAATTAAATATATGTTAATTTCACACACACACACACACACACACACACACACACACACACACACACACACATATATATATATATATATATATATATATATATATATATATATATATATACTAGCGTGTCCTCAATACACACCATTTTTGAAGAGAGAGCATATGCATAAATGCCAAAACCCAGAAATATGGTGTAAGAGGCAGAGGTGGAAAGAGTATGAAAATATTCTACTCAAGTAGAAGTACAATTACATTAATTAAATTTTACTTAAGTACAAGTAAAAATACCAGTCTAATAATATACTCAAGTAAAAGTAAAAAGTAGCTCATTTAAAATGTATTCAGAGTAAAGATTACTTAGTTACATTTCAACAGTGGGAGGGAGACGAACCTGGGATAGGCTAAGGGTGTCAAACTCAGTTCCTGGGGGCCACAGCCCTGCACAGTTAAGATATAACCCCAATTAAACACATTTGATCCAGCTAATCTAATAATTTAGCCTTATTTGAAAACTACATTTTATGTGTGTTGGAGCAGGTTTGGAACTAAACTCTGTAGGGCTGTGGCCCTCCAGGAACTGTACTAAAGTACTCAAGTACTAAAGTACACGATGGGATGTTGTTCCATTGACCCTTAACTTTTCTAACTAAAACGGGATTTACAGCAGTGGATGTGTTTGTGACTCAATATTACACGAAGCTGGTATGTACTGCTTTTGTATTATGGATGGTTTGATGTTACTGCAAAAAACAAATTTAGCAAATACATTCCTTGTAAGCTTTCCATTGAAAAACAACAATCTATCGTCGATGCTTGAGGCTTAGACCTTCAGAATGATATATAGTTCGTCAAGATTAATTTTGTCCCGTTTCATTTAATCTATTTGTAAACAATGACATGTGCAAACAAAGAGCGTTCAGAGCGCCATCGTCCTTGTGAAGCTTAACTGTTGTAAAAATAAATCTATATGTAATCATGCTGATTTTTGGAGAAAAAACGGCACTCTGAGTGTGATATTGATTTACTATATGCAATTATATAAATATATACATCTTCCGCCACCCCTGTATCTTTCAATTTTGTGATAATTCTAAATGCATTTTAACAGACTGAATCACGCAGTGTAAGAACACAGTCTAAATGCACGTGCACTAGTCTACCAGACCGCGGCACTCTATAAGAGTTTTGTTTGTCTTTTTGGCAAAATACTGATGATGTTAAATCGCACATCGTTAAAACAATAATTATAATATTATCGCAGACGATATACAGGTACATCTCAATAAATTAGAATGTCGTGGAAAAGTTAATTTATTTCAGTAATTCAACTAAAATTCTGAAACTTGTGTATTAAATACATTCAATGCACACAGACTGAAGTAGTTTAAGTCTTTGGTTCTTTTAATTGTGATGATTTTGACTCACATTTAACAAAAACCCACCAATTCACTCAACAAATTAGAATACTTCATAAAGAAAAAAAAAATTTGTGAATTGTTGGCCTTCTGGAAAGTATGTTCATTTACTCTATATGTACTCAATACTTGGTAGGGGCTCCTTTTTCTTTAATTACTGCCTCAATTTGGTGTGGCGTGGAGGTGATCAGTTTGTGGCATTCCTGAAGTGGTATGGAAGCCCAGGTTTCTTTGACAGTGGCCTTCAGCTCATCTGCATTTTTTGGTCTCTTGTTTCTCATTTTACTCTTGACAATACCCCATAGATTCTCTATGGGGTTTAGGTCTGGTGAGTTTGCTGGCCAGTCAAGCACACCAACACCATGGTCATTTAACCAACTTTTGGTACTTTTTGCAGTGTGGGCCGGTGCCAAATCATGCTGGAAAATGAAATCAGCATCTTTAAAAAGTTGGTCAGCAGAAGGGAGCATGAAGTGCTCCAAAATATCTTGGTAAACGGGTGCAGTGACGTGCACAATGGACCAAAACCAGCAGATGACATTGCACCCCAAATCATCACAGATTGTGGAAACTTAACACTGGACTTCAAGAAACTTGGGCTTTGAGCTTTTCCACCCTTCCTCCAGACTCTAGGACCTTGTTTCCAAATGAAATACAAAACTTGCTCTCATCTGAAAAGAGGACTTTGGACCACTGGGCAACAGTCCAGTTCTTCGTCTGCTTAGCCCAGGTAAGACACCTCTGACGACAACTGTAGCCAAATTCCTTGACATGTCTGTATGTGGTGGCTCTTGATGCCTTGACCCCAGCCTCAGTCCATTCCTTGTGAAGTTCACCCAAATTTTTGAATCAATTTTGCTTGACAATCCTCATAAGGCTGCGGTTCTCTCGGTTGGTTGTGCATTGTTTTCCTTCCACTCAACTTTCTGTTAACATGCTTGGATGCAGCACTCTGTGAACAGCCAGCTTCTTTGGCAATGAATTGATGTTTGTGGCTTACCCTCCTTGTGAAGGGTGTCAATGAATGTCTTCTGGACAACTGTCAGATCAACAGTCTTCCCCATGATTATGTAGCCTAGTGAACGTCAAACTAAGAGACCATTTTGAAGGCTCAAGAAACCTTTGCATGTGTTTTGAGTTGATTAGCTGATTGGCATGTCACCATGTTGAGATTTGTTGGTTTTTGCTAAATGTGAGCCCAAATCATCAGAATTAAAAGAACCAAAGACTTAAACTACTTCAATCTGTGTGCATTGAATTTATTTAATATACAAGTTTAGCAATTTGAGTTGAATTACTGAAATAAATGAACTTTTCCATCCTTTAATGATAAAAATCCACCCAGGGGTTTTTCTTTTTTAATCCCTATTTTAAAATTCCCTTTCTCAAATCAGGCTGTTCTGAGATTGATGTCAGAATAATGTAGTTCTGTACAGGCCGCTCCCACAATAGTTGATTGACAAGGCAGTCTTACCTTAGACCCGCACAGAGTGAGCTGTCATCAGTCCGCCATTGTGTCGTCTCCGGTGCAAGGAAGACAAGAATATTATTATTATTATAACTCCAATTTTTCAGTGATTGAGGTGTTTTGTTGTTGGATGTAGTTATGAATATATCATTCGTCATTTACTCCCAACATCTGAGCAGCTGAAGACGCAGAGGATTAATGTTACTTTTGTTTTGAAGGGAATTAACAGATCCCGGTCTTTCTAAATGTGTTTATGTTCACGCTACTCATTCGTGATCCAGCTTCTACAGAAGAAGTGAGCATAAGGGTTTTTATGAATCTTTTCAAATCGCCTTTCCTAATAATGTGCTAGTTAGCAAGTTTCAAGGCTGAAATTTACAGTCTGCTCATCACTCCACGGAAGAGAGGGGCGTGGCGAGCAGAACTCATTAGCATTCAAAGCAACATGGACTAAAAAAAACAGCTCGCTGAAAACGGAGCTGATTTTGACAGAGTAAAAAAAATGTGTTTTCAGCGTGGTACACTTTTTTCAAGACACTTCAGTCTCTATAACTTGTTATCTTTTTGAGCATTATCAACTCTGGATGATGGATAGTAAAGCCCAAGGGGTCTTCTTTCCAAAACACCACACTGAAGTCTGCAAGTGTTATAATTTTAATTTAGGTAGGTATTTTTCAGTCCCAAAATGGGGGTGCTGGCTAACAGGTTAAACTACCAATGAGAAATTATATTATATACTTGTTAGTAAGACCCTAAAGAATCATATCCACTTGTGGAAAATGGGCATCTTGTGACCCTTTTAAGCTAAGTGTTTTCTTTTTTTTTTAATGGTTCATGACATTATGAATCACTGTCATCTGAGATTTCTGTATGGAGATAGTGTTTTTTTTGTCTAGTTTTTTAAGGAATATAACAGCACACCATGAGCTTATTGTTTGCTTTTGGCATCTGATAGAGCATTTGGACCCAGAAAAGGTGACATGTGATTTAACAAATGGATAGGCTTATTAACACACAAAAGCAAATACATGAAGTCTGGTCCTCCTTTAAAAAAAATTGACAGCATTTTAAATAGACTGTAAAAATTAAACCATTACTGCTGCATAAACAGAATGTTAAAATATTAATATTAACAGCTATTAGTGGTGTGTTAATCGACCCTGTACTTCTGTCTGTCTGTATTTCTCTCTTCCACTGGTGAGAGTTTCTTCACTAGAGGTGTTATTTCTCACTACACGAGGACACTTTCTGACAAGCCAACACACACACAGAGCAATTTTAAGAATTGCTGATATTTTAACAAGTATTATAAGCTTTTTTGTTTTGTTTTGTTTTTAACTTTACAGTCCTTGTCTAATGATTATTCAGTAAAAACTATTTGACCAACTATTTTACTATAACTATTACTATGAACCAGAGCTTTGCTTGAAATTACAAATTGGCAAAATGAGTTCGATATACCAGAGGCTTTTTTTCTTTCTGAATCTCATTGTCTGATGCTACCTTAACATGGTATTGAAAAATTCCTTCTTCCCCATTTTGAAGTTGTTATGAGTTTGTCACTTTCAAATGCTTTGTTTAAAAAAAAAAAATAGAACTCATGGAGGATATGCCTGGTTCAGTATTGCCTATTTCTTGGGGAAATCGTATTAAAGCAAAAATGCATTGAAGAGTTTTAGTCAATATCCAATGTTATAATATTGTATAAAATGTACCATCCCATTCTTTGACAACCATATAACCATTATCTGTGTTATTGTATACATTGACTGAGCTAGTAAACTTAAGCTTATGAAATTTCAGTCAAATAAATGCTGATTTTGCTGTGATTTTAGCATGCGAAAAAAATAAAATAAAATGATAGCTACCTCAATCACAGGTCAGATTTGCCATTGCACAGAATTCACAGTAATTACAATGATCTGACCAGCATAGTCACTGTACAAAGTGGCTGAGTGTTGGAAATCCCATTTCAGTTCAAATGGATATGCTTCCCTTACAGAAAGAAAATATATTTCCTTATATATGAACTCAATGATTAATATATTAAACAATTAAACAGAATATTCAAAATACACAGATTAATCTATTTTATTAATATGTTACTATATAGTGAATAACATATTATGGAATTGCTGCTTTTCATATATTGAAAAATATGTGGCAGTATATTTTCTTATATATAATAATGTATGTAATTTTATATTCAGTAATACACTTCATAGCAGACAGATGTACATGTGACACGAAATGTAACTGCATGTGTTTAATATATACAGTATTAAGTTAAACATATATTTACTCATGTATAGGAACACATATGTAGGAATATAGTGTATTTCTAAAAGTATTTAATTATTTACATGACACTTTTTTTCTCTTGTAAGGCTGGTCTTTGCTCGGAACAGAATTTGGTAAAAGGTGAACATGATTTCACCAAGTAGGATATGTTGATTATGTTAAATATACTCATAATGTATAATAAAATGTATAAATGAAAATCATGTGCTGTGTATATATATATATATAGTGTGTATAATATATATATATATATATATAATGTGTGTACACATATGTGTATGCTTGTTTTGTTTACTGTGTTGAGACTTGCTGAAATCGTGTTTGGTCTCGTACTGTATCGCGTCTCTTGTCAGTGTCTGCGCTTGCTTGGCCATTTGTTGTGATAAACAGGAAAGTGTATTCAGCTGAGTTCAAATAGTGATTTGTTAGACGGGTTTAAAAAAGGTTAATATACCGCGGTCGCGGCAGGCGTTGTGTGAAGCCCTCCTCGTGAGAAGACCAAAGAGTGTAAAGACCATCGACTCTTCCGTGCGACTCCATCGGGCAGGGACACATCAGCAAATTATATAAGTATCGCTTTTTATTTATCCTCTTTCCTACTACTTGTTTCACTTCTGTTTTAGTTTTTATAACCAATTCTTACTATGTAAAAAATAAGTATACTTAGGCCTTTAGTGTTATGTTTGAATCATTATTATACTTATACCTTTTCTTGATTTAATATTTTGACTTGTCTTTAACTTAAATTTTTGTTTTCATTTAAATGTTTAGTTTTGAAATGTTGTTGTATGCATTTGTCATTTTTATTTAATTTCTTTAACTTTCGATTTTAGTTACTTTTTTCTTATTAGTAAGTCGCTTTGGATAAAAGCGTCTGCTAAATGACTAAAAGTAAGTAAAGTATATTTTTGATATTAATAGATTCTTATGTTGTCACCTTGGACACATGCAAACATCAAACTTATTAGAGATAATTGTAAGTCAAGTGTCATGGGGACTTCACATGAGGAGCGCTATTTGTATTATGCACCCAGTGTCTGCATGCAGAGCACTTCAAATCAGTTGCTTTTGAGTTGGCAAAAACTGAAATGAAGCTAGGACAGTCTTATGAAATACACTTTAGTTCCTTTAGTTATAAAGTAAAGTAAGTGACAATTATAAGCCATAAGCTGCTGACATCCCAACTGGTTTCACCAAACTAGCAGCCCGGATATTGCCACAAATACAAGTATGACTGCAGTCTTCCATGTGAGAGCTACAAATTAATGCAAGAAACCCAATCAGCTCTGGATGCTAATATGCCACCAGCTGCTCCTCTTTTGGCATAATGGATTGGATTTGGGAAAACGATCCAATAGTATTGTGGTAATTTGTCAATTAGCAGACACTATTTGCACTAATTACATGGATGGTCCCTCTAGAGCAGCCTGGGGTTAAGTGTCCTACTCAAGGACACAGTGATGATATGGTTTCTTGGTATCTCAGTTCCGGTTCACAGGTTCAAACCAATGGGGTCTATAATGCCCATAGAAAGCTATCCATTAGTGTTCCATTCATTTCAAAAGCAATTTCTCAGCTGATTCAGAATTTGCAGGAAGTACACAACCTGCTTTTTGCCATCTTTTCTCATGAGTGCTCAGTTTTGCCTCCAGGTTGTTCTGAGCCAAAAATGCCATGTGACTAATTAGTCACTGGAAAATTAAGTCATGCCAACACTGATTGGCTGATGGCACCACCAAAATATGTCAGTTTAGATATGACAGCACCATCCAGGTTACATATTTCCAGGCCTTAATGCATCGGCAAGCAACTGCCATTGAAATAGTTGGGAATGCTATCTCCAGCCATATTAAACTGCCTTGGATTAAACCATTATCTTTTGGGCATGTCAGGTCATCCTGAAAAAAAAAAGTTCATACTAGTGAAATTCAGAATATCTGTAAAACCAATAAGCAATCCAGCTCGCTTTAGGTTGCATTCAATATTTGTATTCTATCTAAACCATTAAAAGCAAAAATGATGTTAGGAAGATATGAAGTTGCTAAAATTCATGTTTTGTAGGGATAAAAGTGACTAGTTTCTGTATTTTTAGATTTTAGATGTGGGCTGTAGCTAAAGGCATCAGTTATGGCGTTTTGCTGCTAGACAGATCTAAATGTTTATGTTTGTGATGTGTTTTACCCTTTAATCTAATCATAATTATAAACATAAAGAAATGCAACCCACACAGTGATTAAATCTAACACCAGGCCCTCAGGTGAGAATAATTAAAGGCAATTCAGTCAAGCATGACAGCGTGTTTGCCAGGGGAGGTTTCATTCAAAGGGCACAAAAACAACAGCTCAAAACAAGATAGGGAAAAAAGGGAAATCTGTATTATAATAAAGTTAATGTACCACTTCAGTCCATCTGAATAATGTCTATAAATGAAACAATATATCAAACTTTGATTTCACTTATTTCTTTCAACCCTATTCTCATCCATACAATATATTATCAGTCAAATATTTAGTAGCATACATATGCAGTACATTCACGTTTAATATACTCTCATCCACACTGCTTATGTTCATTAATTACTCTGAAAATCTTGAAAAAAAAATTAGATAACATTTTATAACCCTTAAATCAAATATCGAAGTTAAGAGTACCATAGTCCCAACCTCAAATAATGCGTAAACGTATGCACTTCCGTTTACTTACTATTCTAAAGGCTTTCAGTAATACAGTAATGCATCTCAAATGCATCTTTCCATTATGATACATTTAGATCATTTTTTCCAAACCACCAAGCATTTTATGTGAATTGAAATTGCATTTGGGTTCAAATATGCCACGCTGAAAATGGTTTTGTGGTTAAGACCCAGTTCCCAGTATTCACTAGGACATGAATTAATAATTGGGTTGCACTATTTGGTTATTCTTGCTTTGCGGTGTCAGAATGTGTTTGTTCCTCTACTTGATTAACCATTAGTCAACTGTTTATAGACTTAGACTTAATTTTGATGGTTTCCCTTTCGACATTTTGTTACTATAAGAAATTCTACAAATACATGTCAGCTCACTATTAGTAGACTGTCATGTTATGGTTAGGGTTATAGAACAGACCAAGTTGCCATGTACTTGCAATGTTACTTATAGTCAATAGAATGTCTGTTGAAGGACCATGAAATTAAAGTGTTTGTAGATTTTAAGCAGACAGTCTAGTAATATTTTGATGAGAGATCGTTGACATATTTGAGTTACTTATAGACAATAGATTGTATAAAGGGGACCATCAACATTCTGTGCTAATATAATCTTTTAACCTGCTAGATGAAATGTAAATCAGCATCATTATCAGCAGCCTGACTTGTGTCCCACTCCACATGGCCATCTGCAGGTGGAATGTCCCAAACAGAAAAACAGATCACTTATGTAATGTAAAAAAATTAAACTATTAAATTTTTTCTAGTTTTTTACCACATCCTTCAGTTTTGGTTTTAGTTATCTATTTTTAAATTTTAATTTACATATTATTTTTATTTTTTTGCATACAATGATATAATAACTAAAGTGAGTTTTATGTCAGGCTGATGTCTGTTTCCTGTCAGGATGATAAATAAATTCCGGCCAGGCGCTTTCAGATGGAACATTTCCTCTGCGCCGCTCAGGGAACGTCAATGTCTGCAAGATTCTGTGTCTTCCAGCTGGATTTGACACCACACTTCCCTGGCAAAGAAATGCAGGCGGATAATTGTGTAAAAGGAAGAGCCACGTTGACAGGCAGTTCTATTGTTTTTCAGTTTGCATCTGTATTGAATTGGCTCTTGACTCCTCTCAAAAGCAGATTTGTTAGGGTCACCTCAGCAAACCTCACTAAGACCCAGGAGGAGCATTTCCCAACGTTTCCAAGTGTTTTCGCTCCTACACATTATTTTCAGCTCATTTAACTGGAATAGGATGATAGCATAGCCTGAAAAGAGAGGATTCATGCTCTGCTGAACTAAGTTTCCTTAAAAGAATATATTAATAGTAACACTTTATTTTCCGTTAAATTTGGGTTGAGAGAAGGGCAGAAGGAGGTTTGATGTGACATCATACAACTATTTAATTGAATATGATACATTTATATTGTTATATAAATATGGCACACATCGGTGCTACGTTTTGGCTAAGTATTTAGTGCAAAAACCTGCATCTGATTTAACAACCAGCCACAAGATAGTTTAAACAGGCACAAAATAGCATTGCATTGTGAGCATTTCAAGTGATTGTCATTCTCTTCAGTGCAAACAAGCCGCCTTTCTATGTAAATTAGACAGATATATTGTGCCCTATTTACAAAACTTGCTTGGCGCAATTAACATATCAGAAAAGGATAGTCATTTAAAAGGGTTGTTTGTGTACATGGTGTAATTCATCAAATGATCAAGTGATGGAGAACAGTGTTAGAACTAGGTATGCAGTGAAGTTCAGTGCACTTGCTGTTTTAACGAACTGATTCAATTGTCTGGACGACAGAAGTGGAGTGATGCTGTAAAGTACTTCAGATATTGGTAGTCTGCCGTGTCCTCCACAACAGGAATTAAAAATGCTATTTGCCATCAATTCAACTGAAAGTGAAATCAGAAAATTTTGCATAAAAAATAAGCCTGTTTCTTTAAGACAATAAAGATGTATTTGCACTGTGAAGTAAATTGAATGACATTTAATATTAATCTGTAATTATTCATCTAAGGAAATGTACGGTTCACCATTTCTTTAGTTTTTCTCCATTTTTAATTCCATTCATTGTTTGCCTTTAGTTAAATCTAAACCAACCCAGGTTCACTGGAAATGTACCTGTGATGTAAATTCTTCCAAATATTATATAAATGCTACTTGCACGTCTTACAACACTTTCCAACTAAAATATCCAGTAAGTGGCATTAAAAGTGTATTTAGTTGGATCTAAATCAGATGAATGTAAATCTGGCAACACTTCAATAAATTGATTATTGTATATATTGCAGCAGTTAAAAAATGTGAGTGTTGCTAAGTTTAATCACGTCTGAAAATAACGTGGAACCTACACAAAATGCTACATTAACCTGTTAACAAAAGCAAATGTAAGATAAAAATGCATTTGATGAAACAGCCATACTAGTATAGCTTGCTTCTACAAGTCTTTGAGCACTTTTATCTTGACTCGCATTTTACAGAACTTCTTCTGGTAAAACTTTAGTATAGGGACCAATTCTCACTACCAGGGTAGAGTTACAAAGCACATTTTCTACATTACAAAAGACATACATATGGATTGTATTACTGTATGTGATGCAAATCTAAATCTGTATTAACTCATAAATCATGCACTATATAGGTTATAACATTGCATTGTGCAAGGAATCACGTGAAAATAAATCTTTATTAATTGATAATCTGCTCTTGTATTCATAATTTGTGTGAAAATAAATAAAAGTTGTTGATTTTGTCATCTAAACTGAAAATTGCCAAGTATGTTAGATACATTTTTGGAATTTGTTGGGGAAAAAAAGAAATACAACCTGAATTCCGGAAATGTTGGGACGTTTTTTTTTTTTTTTTTATATATATATATATAAAATGAAAACTAAAAGAATTTCAAATCACATGATATTGTATTGTGTATACAGATCACAATGCCAATATTTTATTCACAATAGAACATAGATAACATAACCAATTTTTAAACTGAGTAATTTTAAATTGTATGAACAAAATGAGCTCATTTCAAATTTAATGCCTGCTACAAGTCTCAAAATAGTTGGGATGGGGGCATGTTTACCATGGTGTAGAATCTTCTCTTCTTTTCAAAACAGTTTGAAAACGTCTGAGCATCAAGGTTATGAGTTTCTGGAGTTTTTGTTTTGGAATTTGGTCCCATTCTTGGCTGATACAGGTTTCCAGCTGCTGAAGAGTTTGTGGTCATCTTTGCCATATTTTCCGTTGAATGATGTGCCAAATGTTCTCTATAGGTGAAAGATCTAGACTGCAGGCAGGCCAATTCTGCACCCGGACTCTTCTACTACAAAGCTATGCAATTGTAATAGCTGCAGTATGTGGTTTTGCATTGTCCTGCAGAAAAATACAAGGCCTTCCCTGAAATAGACGTCGTCTGGAGGAGAGCATATGTTGCTCTAAAACCTTTATATACCTTTCAGCATTCATAGTGCCTTCCAAAACATGCAAGCTGCCCATACCGTATGCATTAATGCACCCCCATACCATCAGAGATGCTGGCTTTTGAACTGAATGCTGATAACACGCTGGGAGGTCTCCCTCCTCTTTAGCCAAGAGGACATGACGTCCATGATTTCCAACAAGAATTTCAAATTTGGTCTCATCTGACCATAGAACACTTTTCCACTTTGAAAAAGTCCCTTTAAATGAGCCTTGGCTCACAGGACACAATGGCGCTTCTCTGGACCATGTTCACATATGACTTCCTTTTTGCATGATAGAGCTTTAGTTGGCATCTGCAGATGGCACGGCAGATTGTGTTTACCGACAGTGGTTTCTGGAAGTATTCTTGGGCCCATTTAATAATGTCAATGACAGAATCATGCCATTGAATGATGCAGTTGTTGTCTGAGGGCCTGAAGACCACGGGCATCCAACAAAGATCTTCGGACTTGTCCCTTACGCGCAGAGATTTCTCCAGTTTCTCTGAATCTTTTGATGATGATATGCACTGTAGATGATGAGATTTGCAAAGCCTTTTCAATTTGACGTTGAGGAATGTAATTTTTAAAGTATTCCACAAACTTTTATGCTCTCTTTCACAGATTGGAGAGCCTCTGCCCATCTTTACCTCTTAGAGACTCTGCCTCTCTAAGACATCCCTTTTATAGCTAATCATGTTACATGCCTGATGTCAATTAACTTAATTAGTTGCTAGATGTTCTCACAGATTAATCTTTTCAAGATGTCTTGCTTTTTCAGCCCTTTGTTGCCCCCGTGCCAACTTTTGTTGAGACATGTAGCAGGCATCAAATTCAAAATGAGCTCATTTAGTGGATAAAAGTGAAAAATGTATAAGTTTAAACACTTATGTTCTCTATGATCTATTGTGCATAAAATATTGACTCATGTGATTTTAAAGTCTTTTAGTTTTCATTGTATTCAAATTTAAAAAATATCCCAACATTTCCGGAATTTGGTTTGTAGGTAGAGCCACTTTTTTTTCAATAGGCCAAGGCAGTTTTAAACAGTCAAAATTTGCCATGCACTCTCTCAATTAATAGATCATAAAATCTGGATTCAAAATAATTATAAAAGCAATCAAACAGTTGTTTACAATTGTTTTAATGGAATATTTTGTAAAGTGTGTTTTTAATGCACAGCTGTGAATATAGTATTATTTGTTGCACTGAATTTATTTCTATTGTATTTTAATGGAAAAAAAGTCCAAGTCCTTTTTAATACTGTATTACAGCAATCATTTTTGGATAATGAGAATTTGGGGGAGATATTTCCTAAGGACATGCATCTCTGTCTGACTGTAGGTCAATTATTATTAAGCTAAAAAAGCATCTCCATGTGGCGCCGGTTAGAAGCCATTATCAAAGTATAAACATGGTCACATAATTATTCACATGGATAATTACATGAATATTAAACTTATGATAATATGGTTATAATTAGCCAATCCCCAGTACTCATTTAGCAGTAGAGATATTCTGCTGACATCTGACACACACACACACACACACACACACACAACCAATAATTAGATACTTTGTGTTATGTTTTGATCACTGATAATGACAGTTATGCCCTTGCAGCATGTTTCTCGTGAGGGTGTTCCATTGTTTTGGAAAAAAAATTTACATTGTCTCTCTTTTTTTCCGACTGAAATCTAAAAGTAAAATTTTATTTTGCAAACTTTACATGATATTTGTCTACTGATTAATTCTGTGCTGATGTATTCAGTTAGTCTTCAGAATCATAGTCGTAATAATGCACAGATGGGTGATTGAACACTGATAGCTGCTAACAAGTTAGACTGGTGTTAGAATATATATGTGTGACATTTGCTCTTCACCATTTTAGCTGCAATACAGGTTTATCTCAATAAATTAGAATGTTGAATTTATTGTAGAATTTAGAATTTTATTTAGTAATTCAACTCAAATTGTGAAACTCTTGTATTAAATAAATTCAATGCACACATACTGAAGTAGTTTAAGTCTTTGTTTTTTTTCATTGTGATGATTTTGGCTCACATTTAACAAAAACCACCAATTTAACTCAACAAATAAGAATATGATGACATGCTAATCAGCTAATCAACTCAAAACACCTGCAAAGGTTTTCTGAGCCTTCAAAATGGTCTCTCAGTTTGGGTCACTAGACTACACATTCATGGGGAAGACTGTTGATCTGACAGTTGTCCAGAATTCAATCATTGACACCCTTCACAAGGAGAGTAAGCCACAAACATTCATTGCCAAAGAAGCTGGCTGTTCACAGAGCGTTGTATCCAAGCATTTTAACAGAAAATTGAGTGGAAGGAAAAAGTGTGTAAGAAAAAGATGCACAACCAACCGAGAGAACCGCAGCCTTATGAAGATTGTCAAGCAAAATCGATTTAAGAATTTGGGTAAACTTCACAAGGAATGGACTGAGGCTGGGGTCAAGGCATCAAGAGCCACCACATACAGACGTGTCAAGGAATTTGGCTACAGTTGTCGTCAGAGGCATCTTACCTGGGCTAAGGAGAAGAAGAACTGGACTGTTGCCCAGTGGTCCAAAGTCCTCTTTTCAGATAAGAGCAAGTTTTGTATTTCATGTTCCTGTAGCTCAGTGGTAGAGCATTGCGTTAGCAGCACAAAAGGTTGTGGGGTCGATTCCCAGGGAACACATACTGATAAAAGAAAAATGTATAGCCTGAAATGCACTGTAAGTCACTTTGGATAAAAGCCTCTGCTAAATGCACAAATGTAAATATTTACTTGACGGGCCAGCAAACTCACCAGACCTGAACGGCATAGAGAATCTATAGGGTGTTGTCAAGAGGAAAATGAGAAACAAGAGACAAATAGGAGCACCAAGATAGTAAGATATATATATATATATATATATATATATAGTGGGTACGGAAAGTATTCAGACCCCCTTACATTTTTCACTCTTTGTTATATTGCAGCCATTTGCTAAAATCATTTAAGTTCATTTTTTTTCCTCATTAATGTACACACAGCACCCCATATTGACAGAAAAACACAGAATTGTTGACATTTTTTCAGATTTATTAAAAAAGAAAAACTGAAATATCACATGGTCCAAGTATTCAGACTCTTTGCTGTGACACTCATATATTTAACTCAGGTGCTGTCCATTTCTTCTGATCATCCTTGAGATGGTTCTACACCTTCATTTGAGTCCAGCTGTGTTTGATTATACTGATTGGACTTGATTAGGAAAGCCACACACCTGTCTATATAAGACCTTACAGCGCATGTCAGAGCAAATGAGAATCATGAGGTCAAAGGAACTGCCTGAAGAGATCAGAGACAGAATTGTGGCAAGGCACAGATCTGGCCAAGGTTACAAAAAAATGTATGCTGCACTTAAGGTTCCTAAGAGCACAGTGGCCTCCATAATCCTTAAATGGAAGACGTTTGGGATGACCAGAACCCTTCTTAGAGCTGGCCGTACCGGCCAAACTGAGCAAATGTGGTCACCCTAGGGCACTACACCGTGTTTAATCCGGGCCTGTCTGATTGGCTGGTAGGTGTTGATTACATTCGTTTAACTGCACAGGTAGTTCCAGGTGCGATGCTGTAATTGATGCATTGCACACTAACCAACACGCATTGCTTGCTCCAACACACACACACACACGGAGAGAGAGCGAAAGAGAGAGAGAGGTCGAAGATTGCAGATACTTGTTGTCAGCGCTTCCCGTGATTTTTATTACTAAAATAAAAGATAGATATTAGATCGCTACATTATATTTCACAGCAAGGAGGTGATAAAATCGCTGTTTTTGAAGTAATTCAATAAACAATGTTAATATTAAGGATATACATTGTATGAATATTTTGCCTGATTTCTATATTTACAAGGATAACATAAATTCCATATCCCAAACTTCTTGTCATGTAAGGTGTCTTCATTTTATGGATATTTAAAAAATGTTGATTAAACTATTTTATTTTATTTTCTCAAGTGGAAAGGGCACTGTTTTGTGGAATGATCTAATGGCCAATCAGAGGCATTTAGATTCGTCACCACTAAAAACATCAACATTTTATTCAGTCTTGTAAAGTTTAGATTTTATTCTCATATGTATAAAGCAATAAACAAATTAATACAAAATCATAAAATATTGTGTTGTCTGTGTAGTCAGAATATGGTATACAGTTTCCCCAAACACAAACAATTTCTAAATGTATTATATTAATGGACATTGGCAGCCTAACAATAATTAATACAATATTCACAGCAAACAAATAAAATAAATCAACATTAATGATTTTGTGGTATTATTTCAAACATGTGAAGAGTTCCTGTTTTATATATACTTTAGGTATGCTGTTTATATTATGTAATTGATGTGTATAAATTGATTGCTGTTTACAATATGTAATTGATGTGTATAAATGTATTGCTGTTTATAATATGTAATTGATGTGTAAATACATGCATGCCACCTTCGAGCAGCATTAAACAGTATTGTGTAAATAAATATTTATTCCATATCAGATGCACCTTGTTCTACCTTTTGCGTTGTAAATATGTTGATGTTGATAGCATTATATTGGTAAAAAGTCTAGTACGTTGATTGAGTTAAGTGATTATTTAAATGTAGGGTATGACATAATAGATCATGCAGATACATGTAATGATTACAATTGCCCTTGCAAAGGTAAAGAATGCTTATAGAAATCGATTCCAGAGGGCAAATATATCACCTTAATAAAAAAGGTAATTGCTGATATTGATAGAGGGAGAAACCAACTACATACACTGCTATTTAGCTCAGCTGGGACTCCATTCAGGGACCTTCTTGCTGTGAAGCAATAGTACTACCCAATGAGCCACTTGGGCAAGATACTGCAGGACAAACAGAACCTGTCCAGCATTATTGGAGTGCACTGAGCTCAGGTGGTGATTCCGAAATGTGGTAAAGAGCTATCTTCTCACATACACAATGACAGCAGCACTTTTCCTATTTATTTATTATTGTGTGCAGAGCTGCAGGCCATAGTGCTTTAACCAACATCTATTCCTCCCATTAAGTCATATTGTATCCCTCGCTCACATTCATCTCTTCCTCGGAGATGGAACTATAAAGAGATTGTGAAAGCATTCTTTATCTTTTCCATAGCAGAGTAAAGTCTGACAGCTTTCCTCTCTAACTCTATAAAATGATTTCCCATTATAGGATTGTTTTCTTTTTCACTCTGGTGAGTTGAGTTCATTCCCACTGCTGGCAAAGGTAGAGCATGGCTGGCATCCCTCCGGCCTCCAGAAGGCAACACACAAATGCCAGATAACCCTGTTCCCTGACATGCAGGAACAGGGGCTGGCATCCTGTATGTGGCCTGTGCCAGGTATGCCATGCTCTCCCTTTCTGCCTGTTTTCCTCTCTTTTCACGTTACCATGGTAATCATGGCCGATTCAGGAGGGTTGAAGCACCGTCAAAGTCTGATGCCCAGCACATTGAGTTGTTCTGATGGAGGACATATCATTTGCATATGTTGTTCATCTCGCCGGAGTCTTCAGCCAGAACTTGATCTCTGCAGGAGATCTGGAGCAGACAGATGCACAGTGCCATGTCAACATTCATTTAGCAGGTGTTTATAGACAACGTAGAATAAAAAGGGATCTGATTTAGTTTATTTGAGGAGAGTTTAGGGTTTAAAACAATGGAAGTCTATGGGACAAGGTTCTGGGACAGGGTATGGTTGCACCAGCCATTTTTAAGTTCATATCTACAATTGAAAAATAAAGTCCAAACTAGAAGCTTAGTAACTACTAGCTAGTTTTTAAACTAACTCTGTACTTAAAGGTGCAGTAGGAGATCTTGGTAAATGCAAACTTTAGCCTGATAGCACTGAAAGTGAACATCCCACCTTCCCTGCAATCGCTGTCTTACAACAGCTGGTTTCACATCTGGTTCTAAAAAATATTCTTTGTTTTATTATATTTTATATAAATAATGGTCATTATCAAAGTCATTCATTTGTGTCAGTGTGTACTGGCACTAAAATAAATAAAATAAATAAAACATAAATTCATAAATTAAATCTATGATCAGTTTATTTTAACTCTGCCTCAGTCCTTAGACTGTTGTTTCATGGCCAAAGTAAATTTTTGAGCTCAATATATAAATGTAAAAAAACAAAAAAAACAATGCCAACACATTAAATGTAATGTAATGTAAAGGAAACAGCACTGAGGTTTGCTTTGTTTGAACCAGATACTGAAGCAGTCACGTGGTTTTCAGGTGCACAAAGCTTCGGATGTCATAGATCACATGCTTTTCTCAAAACTAATCGAGCTCCAATACAGTGCTTCAATGTGAAATGTGTTGTTTTTTGATACAAGCTTTGGAGCTTCTGTGTTGAACATAAAATCACAAGTCTGTTCTATTTGACCATAAGTGCCCCGCGATGTGGACATCACCGGATATTATGCCATGATTCCAGTTCGAAGCGAGCATATATGGTCCATACAAAGGGCGTTAAAGTGTGAGACTTAAATTTAAATAGTTTTTATTTAGGTATATTATGTCACAATTCATACTTCTCTAGTATGTTTAATCTGTGTGTGAATACACTGTGCAGCGCAAATCCATGAATGAACGTTCCGAAGTGAAATTAAACTTCAACGATTTTCTTGCTCAGGGAGTATGAAGCAATAAACACTGTGTAGGGACAATGCAAATAGGAACACAGTTCGTGCACGTTGCTCTCTTCTAATGAGCTGGTTATCTGAATCGGGTGTGCTAACTAAATGAGACATGCAAAATATGCGGGCAGAGGGGGGGGGGTGTTTTGGGGTCGAGGACTGGAGTTGGGATCCACTGGGCTACATCATGTTTCATTCACCGTTGAGAAAACGTTATACTACTTTTAGTAAAAGTTCTACAATACCAGGAAGGAAGACTTGGTTGTTGATGTTTGTCTGCCATTCTCGCTCTGTCTTCACAGCGTACGTGATCGCGCTGATTATGTATCCTGTTATGCAAATACATAGATTGACAGGCAGGTAGGAAAGACAATTAATAACACTCGGACCGAGTGTTTTGTTTGGACGAACGTTTCTTGGTCCTACACCTTCAACAGAATATATAAATACAGATAAATGCATTTAGACCTTTACATTAGACATTTATTTTAGCTACGTTTAATAAAAAAATATGTTGAAAGTCAGTCAAATAAATGTGTTTATTTCAATTTAGCTAAAATAAATTGATTACAACCACTTACCTTAAAAAATTAGTATGAATCATTTCAATGAATCATTTTTGTGTCATAAGTTGTCCATAAAGTGTTGCATAGTCACATAAAAAGATGTTCACCCTCAATGATCCAATAGCAGCCTTCAAATTCAAGAGCAGAAGTTGGGTTGAAAAACTGTGAATTTCAATTTATCCTGTTAAGGTTGATTGCATCTCTTTGCATCGTAACACTAACATTCATAATCAAAAGATGAAATCAAGTCCTGCTCTATGTTATACTCTGTTGAATATAGTGCAATTGAAAAAATCTATAACATTTTGGAATTTAAACATTGTATATTTAAGGATATTCATTAATAATAATAATACAATTATTTTTAAAGATGTAACACTGTAACATTTGTACTTATTAGTGTTATAAAGCTAGTATTGTCAAACTAAAGGCCAAAGTATACTTTGTTTATTTTTTTGTTATACTTTATTTTGATAGTCCACTTAAGGCATTCTACTAACTATAAGTAACTTTGCAACTACATGTCAACTAATTCTCATTAATTTGCAACTTACATGTCTACTAATTCTCAGTAGGGTAGGTTTAGGGTTAGTAGAATAAGTTGACATATACTTGCAAAGTTATTTGTTACTTGTCATGCGCCTGCATTCATGTACACCTCAAATGGACTATACTTTGGACCTTAAGCATTCAATGTCAAACTGTTAATCATTCTCCTTGTGCTATGATCATTATAGTGTCACAGAGACATTGGGGTTGGGTAGCAACCACCCAAAACACCCTAGCAACTGCATAGCAGCATGCTAATAACTGCTCGGAGTCTGAACAGTGTGGCAATCACAAAGCAACATCCTGACACCACTCTAGTTCATGTTCTTGCTGTTTCAAAACTAATTGTAGATAGGAAAACAACTAGCAAAAAAACCTTACCGACATAATTTACCTCAGTACTACTCCGTTTAAAAATCACAAACTTGCACTCACACACACAGTTGCACACAAATACATACACACTTTCAGCGGGCATGAAACAGTTTCATCACGGCCTATTCTTGTGGTCTTAGCATGAGCCACAGTCACGTATTATAGGACTACTCAGCCTCTCAGAATGGAGCGAATAAGAGAGGTTGGAAGAGAAAGGGTGCTGCGGAGGTAACCCAGCTACCAAGCCAGGCATCCCTGATCCTGAAGCTTTTAAAGCTGAAGATGTGAATTATGCATGCAGTGTAGACCCAATGCATGCTGACTGGCCTCATTCCCGCTTTTCTCTTTTATAATGGACGCTGCAGGGCAAACTGACCTCATTCACATCAAAACTACATGAAAGTCTGCTTATACAGGCCAAACGTTCACAGCTCCAGATTTAATCTAATATTGCATTGTTTCATATACTACTATTTGAATATCTTCATTTGAAAATATTTGAAATACATTAAAGTGGTAAATGAGATCAAATGATGGTTCAGTTCCTTTAAAATGGATATTTGTAATTGACCAAGCCCCATCTTAAAAATATTATTGATCAATCCCAACTTAAGGTAGCAACTGTTGCTATGTCTGCCAGTCAGACAAGATTTTGCTCTTTTCCAATCTAGTCTATGAAATGATATGTTTTGGATAGTTTAAACAGAATAGAATTAGAAATATTTAAACTGAATAATATTAATTATTCAAAATATCTGGTTATCCAAAAAATAATTGTCGACTTTCGACACCTATTCCACCCTAGAATACATGCAGTGTTTTTGTTTTTATCTTTTCCAAACTATAAAATACATCTTGAGTGTATGTTTATTTAAACCATGTTTCGAACTTAATTCCCAAATTAAATTCCCCACCTGCATCTGCGGAGTAAATTAACGTTCATTCATCCACATATTGATTAGGTATTAGCAGAGGTGTTAATAACAAAATAAAACAAGTTCACAGTACTACAGTGAGTGTTTCAGAAGTGTTAGGAATGGTTCTGATATCTATTGATATCTTTCTAAAAGCTGTGATCAAATGAGACTTATTCTTGTTATTTTGACTAATCAAGCATTCACACATTACTTCCACATGAGGTCCATACCACGTTAATTATGATAGACAGGTCATGTTTATTTCAATAACACATATCATTCATTTATTCATTTCACAGCTTCTTAACCATGAACAGCAATATTGGGAATTAAACAAGGGGGGAAATCAGCTCATGACATTTTCTACTTATTCATTCATATGATATTATGTGTGTTCTGTTGTCTAATTTATGTTATTAGCATCGCCAAACACCAATATACTACTGGAGTATATACAGAGGCAACAGTTAATAAGCATGAGGTTTTTCTTTGACATTTAGTGAAACACTTGCATTTCAATATGGTGAAATATACTGATCATGGTGACCCGGACCACACATTATTGAAACAATTTTTGCAAATACAAATACAATTTATTTACTAATGTGCAAAACATTTTAAGCCAAACTATTGAATGCACCGTTACAGCAAATATTAAAACAATATTTGTGATTTTGTTTTGTACTGAATAGTGGACTTGCTGATTTCTACCTTAAAAAAAATAAATTTCTAGCTTTAATCTTTTGAAATATATATTCAATTCAAAACTGTATAGCATTCAGTATTGTCTGTCATTTTTGATATAGTATATTAGTTCCAGTGTCATTTGTCTCTTTAGTGAAGTTAATGGGAATTGTTTACTCTCAGTGATTTTTAATAAATAGTTTTTCCATCTCTTGTGTGGTGGATTTTTGCTGAGTTCAGCCCAGTTAATGATCGAAAACGTTAGCTTTGCCGAGTTCATTATTCTTCACGTTGGAACTGCTGTTCAGGTAATGCAGAGCATTGCCTTTTCATAATTCTATAATCTGTCTACACTGCTTGCTTGTAGAGCTTTTTTTTATAAAGACAGTAAACATAGCTAATATTCAGGATGCTAACGTTCCATTCTGAGCTTGACATTAAACAATATATCGATGATGTAATTAGATCTGATTGAGCCAACATGAAGAGGAAAGTTATGCTATGCTCCATTTAATAATTCCAAGGTAGCCTACTAAACTGCAAAGGAACATCAAAAGATTTCTACAAAAGTAGGAAGGGGAAATTCAGACATTCCGAGCATTACTTGTCATTACTACATTACAGCATTACTGCTGAACAAACGTCTACCTTCACTCTCGCTCTGTCTCTCCTCCCTCTCTATGCCCTCTCATTTCCTCTCCTCTCAATCAATCTACTCTCTTCTCCTCCCATCAGCACATTGCTGCACATTTCTCAGTCCATTTCACAAACGTCAAAATAATCAGATCACAAACAGGCAAGAGACTGAGCTCTCACTCACTGCTGTTTTACACAGCACTACTACTCATCCTCACAGCACAGCAAGACGAACACAAAGACTCTGTGAATTAATATGAATAAATAAAGCTTTTTCAAGTCATTTTTAATAATTGGAATTTGATGAAAAAAATTACTTTGTGAACATTAAAAAGTATGTTCTGGCTTACAGCATTAGTTACATCCCTTATGACCCTGACAAAAAAAAGAAACACATTTTCTTCAAGAAAAAACATAATCTTTCTTTCTTTCCTCTGTTGCATATAGTGATAACTACAGCTGTCAATCATGAAACACACAGTAAGCTCATTTCCTGTTGGCTATGTGTGTGTGTGTGTGTGTGTGTGTGTGTGTGTGTGTGTGTGTGTGTGTGTGTGTGTGTGTGTGTGTGTGAGAGAGAGAGAGAGAGAGAGAGAGAGAGAGAGAGTTAGTTAATTAGTGTGAGTCAAGCTCAAAGATAGTCATGCCAGCCAGGCCAGTTTTCAGCTCCGAGTGTTTCTTTTATCAGTTTATGAGCATTTAATTTTGCTTTGATTCCACACATTTGTTCTTCCACATGTGTGGGTTTATATGCATACATGTGTGAATCAGCATTGATACCTACAGTATATGAGTTAATTTTTATACGTGCATAAACATGTGTGTGTTTGTGTGTTTTTGAAGAGAGAATACTGCAGCATCATCAGCGCTATCAGCTATCAGCGTCTTAGCAGGTGGATGAATCTGTCATCTGATGATTCATTCAGAATAATAAGACATTCAGATAAGAAACATTAGCCTGAATGAAGCACATGGCTGCATTAGACTGGTACAGAGAGAACCGGATCATTTTATCAACAGGATTGTCAAACAGACCTGATAAAGATGGATTTCGGCTTTAATTTTAGCAAATGCAACTCAAAACAACACCAAAATAAAATTGTATAGTTAAAAAAAAAGCTGTAAAGCGAAAATGACCAAAAAAGCAACATCAAGGCCACAAAAGACTGAAATTTCAAGTGTCCCCCCATGTTTCAAATAGTATATGCCCTTCCATACTTTAATGTAGCCCATGTTATAGAGCAGTACACTAACAATAAGGTTTCGGTTTGATTTCTGGGGATGCATTAAATATTTTTAAAGTATACCTTGAATGAAATTCATGGCATTTTGGATACAAGTGTCTGTCAAATACTTAAGTGTAAATATTCAAGACACACACATTCAAGCTATATTCAAACATTCATTGTTGTGAAATCTCACAGGAGAACAATTTATTTATTTATTTTAATTAAAAGCAGACCTAAAAAAAACACAGCACATCTTGATGTGCCACATTTGAATGCACATGAATGCAAATGATAAATAAAAACTAATGCAAAAGGGAAGATTTTCATTAACTCACTTTTTTAATAGCTGTAGTAAGGCAAGGCAAGTTTATTTATATAGCACATTTCATACACAGTGGTAATTCAAAGTGCTTTACATAAAAGAAAGTGAAATAATCATTCACAGCAATAAAAACAAGGAGTTAAAAATAATAAAACAAGGAATTTTAAAATGATATAGAAATTGATTTAAAATTAAATTTAAAACAGTTAAATAGAAAAGGATTATACATAAAATAATGCAGTCAGTTCGGACGTAGCACAGTGCTCATTCAACAAATGCACAGATAAATAGATGAGTTTTGAGACTGGATTTAAATGTGGCTAATGTTTTAGCACATTTGATCTCTTCTGGAAGCTGGTTCCAGCTGTGGGTGGCATAATAGCTAAAAGCGGACTTGTTTTGTGTGAACCTAATGATCTGAGTGGTCTGTTAGGTTTATATTCAGTGAGCATATCTGCCATATATTTAGGTCCTAGACCATTGAGTGACTTATAAACGAGTAAAAGTACTTTAAAATAAATCCTAAATGTAACTGGAAGCCAGTGTAAGGACCTGAGGACTGGTGTGATATGCTCAGATTTTCTGGTTCTAGTCAGAATTCTAGTAGTTCTAGTAGTTGCATCACTGTAATGAACCACTGCTGGGTCCAAAGTTGCATAGGCAGTATCTGAGTAGTCACTATATTGAATGAATAACTGTTAATAACAGGATGTGTGCATGTGGTATGAATGTATGCCAAGTCATGTTGGCTTGTTCATGTGACCGATGGTGTCACACTTTGAATCATAAGCGTAAGTAGCACTGTAGGTCATCTGGGTTTTTTTCATATATTGTTTTTCAAATACACTCTAAGAAATGTTTGCAAAAATATGGCATAAAGTAGCCTGTTAATATGAAGTAATTGTCTGTATTGGTTTTTCTCAGGTATTTAACTCATATTTTGAATTATGCATTTCATTGTATTGTTTTTTTTTTTAATTAAATTTCCAGGGGTTGAAGGCAACATTTTCCATTTCTCCACTTATTGTTATTATTAAATGTTTTTCTTACAGTATAGGCCTACTGCAGTTCCATGTTCTCCATTTGTTTGGATTTTATGTTGCATTTTCAGGTTCCTGTGTCCTGTCATAGTTTGTAAGTCCTTTTGTTTCATTGGGTCCCTTGGTTAGTTCCCCAGGTGTTTCTGCTTTTCTTGTTATCTCCCCTGTGTGTTTGTGTGTACGTGTAAATGTGTATGATACCCTGTAAACTTGTATATAGCCCTATCTTGCAGTCTGTTTTTGTCAGTCATTGCCTTGTTGGTAAACTATTGCATTCCCATTCCCTGTGTGGATTATATTTGTTTGTGATTTTTGAATTTGGATCTTCTTCCCTGCATCGACAACAACAATACTTTATTGGGACCAAATCTCACTAATAACTAGTTGCTTATTAGCTTGCCTATTATTGACATGTTGGCTGTTTATTAGTAGGACTACCTTCGCATATAGATCAAACTGTGTTCTGATTATTGAAGCACATCCATTCCTTTGTTTAAAAGTGTGAACATGCCAACCTGAACACAAGACTTTCTCTTCTGCCCCCTAGCACACACAGGGACTACTGCAACTCTGTGTGTTTAACAGTAACAGTAAAAACAACATTCAAAGCCATATGTGAGTGACACATTTCCCCTTCCTGCTCCATTTCCTCTCATATGCATATGTGAGACGTGCAGACAGGCTGAGCCTGCTGGCCTGTCAGAGAGCATTCCTGCTGGGAGCGCTTTTCACTGTCACACGTCGCTGGGGTTCTCCACCTGTGTCGGTACAGTGGACCCCCTCCGAGATTTTGTGCTTCCTTAATCCATGTGCAGACCTGCTGGCAGAAACGCACACACCCGGATAAGGTCACGCCGAGGTCTGAGCGCACACATGCAGAAGAAAGTCTGACATTTCTAGAAGAAAGGATAGATGGGGTAGTAATGGAAGTAAAAGCAGGACAGTGTGGTACGTAAGGATGAAGGATGCAGGAAAAGGCGAAAGCTGAGAAAGGGATACATATTTCATATTCCATAGTGCTTTGTTGACAGCAGCCAGAGTCCGTTAGAGACCGTTTAGCACTTATGGGACTAATTGGGGTTAGAGCCCAGTCAAACTGAGCTTTATCCTCTGACAATATCACATACTCACAAAGAGACTACTTTTAAAGTGAACTTCAGTGATATGAGGTATTTCAGAGTGAAACATTCAATAATACATAAATGTAGGGCAGGACAAGATTTTATCCATTGGGAGTTTTCAGTCTCACTCTAATTTCATGTTCAATAAATATGTATTATTATTATCAATGTTAATTAGCAATAATAATAATACAAATACTTTTATTCAGCAAGGATACATTACTTTGATCAAAAGTAAAAGTATAGAAATGTATTATGTTACAAAAGATATTTAAAATAAATATTGTTCTTTTGAATGATTTCTAAATAGATAGATAGATAGATAGATAGATAGATAGATAGATAGATAGATAGATAGATAGATATATTCTGTGTTGTAAACTGTATTATAAGAAGGAGGGGTAGGTTTGTTACAGGCAGATAAGAACTTCTGCTCTGTCTGATGCAGAGACAGTCGTGTGTTGTGTGTGTCTCTGACAGACAGCAAGTGCCATGCAGCTATGAGCTGTCAGAATTCAAATATTCAAACACAGCAAGGAATGCTGAGATACATGTGTGTGTGTGTGTGTGTGTGTGTGTGTGTGTGTCTGTGTGAAAGCCATCTGTTTCCTAGTTCTGAGGTTGTTCTGGTTGTCTGATTTGTGTTATTGTTTTAATATTGACCACAATCTGAAAACCCATCAGCACTGTGGTAGACTTGTTGTTTTAAGGGATTTTCACACTACACATAACCCTGGGTTAAGATATTTTTCAACCACAGGTTAAAGGTGCTGTAAGTGATTGCAGATGTTTTGCTAGCTTCTACCATTTTACTAACTTAAACACTCAAGCCACAAACCCCTTCCTCCAAAGGCAAAAAATGCAGGTTGGCAGTGTAATTACCTATCTAACTGTCTTAGATAGGTATCATTTCTAAAAAAAACTGAAACTGTAGGCTAGTACATGGAGGCAGATGATTCTATCTGTGACAACTCAATTTCACATGACATTATGTTCTAAAATGCGCTAGTGCGCTATTCATTATGCATTGTATACTCATAAATATGCAAATTAGAATGTTAACCCAAATCTACATCTTACAAATATGCAAAATCAACGTGAAAACCAACTAGCCAGAATTGATTACTAACCCAGGGTGAAGCACAAAAAAAGTGTAAAACATGGAACAAGACGCAGAATTAAGTGGTAAAAAATTAGCTAAACTTGTGAAAAGTCCATTATTGTCAGTCTGAATCTCAAAAAATGTATTGTTTCAAAACTTTACAAGCCAAAGTCCTAAATCCCAAACAATGTTTCTTCTACATGATAACGTGTTTCTTTTAGTAATCACCATAAGGTGTAGAAAACATAAGTGCAATTGATGGAACTCAAAGAGTCTCTTTCTGTAAGTAAAACGGTAGTTTGGGGAGCTCTCATTAAGTGAGGCTGGATTTAGAGAAAACCGAGTATCAGATTACTAAACCATCAAATGTTTCTTTCTCTCTCTCTGTCAGTCAGAATTGAAGCAGCTTTACTCCAGAAACCTGAATCTGTGGGGCAGACAGGTGACACGAACAGCAATTAGCCAAAATGAGAAACAGTAAGAGGCTTGTGTTTGTGCGTGTAACAGATATGAAGCTAGAATAGAATAGAATATAATTCTATTCTATTCTAACAGATATGAAACTAGAATAGAATAGAATAGAATTAAGATTATTTATTATCACATGATCAGGGTTGGTGAATTTATTTCAATGACTTTCACATGATATCACCAGTGAACAGCAGCATGAACTTATTACAGGAAATTATCCAATTGGAAGCCGATTTTGTGTAGTTAAAGATAATTTGAGGTAGTTAGAGATGATTGTATGTAGTTGCAGATGATTTTTAACAGTAGTTGCAATTACATGTAAATTTCTGGAATCATCTTTAACCAGTCAACCCAGTCATCATCCATCTGTAAGACCAAGTCTTCATTGGAAATATTGAAGGGGTCCTTTAACTCAGAATGTTCACTAACACAGGCTAGTCAGCCCAAGGCTACACTTAAGTAACAATACAATTTTTAAATATGTAAAATAGTGCTGCCAAACGATTAATCGCAAATAATCGCAACCAAAATAAAATATTTAGTTTACATAATGTGTGTGTGTACTGTGTATATTTATTATGTATATATAAATAAAAACACAAGCATGTATATATTTAGGAAAAATTATGTTAAATGTATATATAAAATATATTTGTATATACTATAAAATATATTGTATATATAAATATAAATGTATATACATGTAAATATTTTCAAAATATATTTACTGATTGTGTGTATTTATATGTGTATTTATATATGCATTATAAATAAACATAGTACACATACATATATTATGTAAACAAAAACTGGATGCAATTAATCAGGATTGTCGTTTTACAGCACTAATGTGAAATAAAAGTATTCATAAGAGTTTTATATCGGTTTCCTACTTTTTTCTCAAAAGAAATACATATGGTTAGTCTTTTTTTCACCAAGGCTGCATTTATTTGATAAAAAAAATAGCAAAAAACAATAATAATACAAAAATGTATTCCTGTGATGCAAAGCTGAATTTTTAAAAGCCATTACTCCAGTCCTCAGTGTCTGATGATCCTTCACAAATCATTCAAGAAACATTTATTGTTATTATCGATGACAGACAGACAGACAGACAGACACAGTGGGGCAAAAAAGTATTTAGTCAGCCACCAATTGTGCAAGTTCTCCCACTTAAAAAGATGAGAGAGGCTGTAATTTTCAGCATAGGTATACCTCAACTATGAGAAATAAAATAAGAAAAATAAATCCAGAAAATCACATTGTAGGATTTTTAAAGAATTTA
Organism: Gymnocypris eckloni scoliostomus; assembly: GCA_027564155.1. Lineage (NCBI taxonomy): Eukaryota > Metazoa > Chordata > Actinopteri > Cypriniformes > Cyprinidae > Gymnocypris > Gymnocypris eckloni. Next base: position 7,472,075 of record CM050423.1, on the reverse strand, counting down.
TTTGCAAATTATGGTGGAAAATAAGTATTTGGTCAATAACAAAATTTCATCTCAATACTTTGTTATATACCCTTTGTTGGCAATGACAGAGGTCAAACATTTTCTGTAAGTCTTCACAAGGTTTTCACACACTGTTGCTGGTATTTTGGCCCATTCCTCCATGCAGATCTCCTCTAGAGCAGTGATGTTTTGGGGCTGTCGCTGGGCAACACGGACTTTCAACTCCTCCAAAGATTTTCTATGGGGTTGAGATCTGGAGACTGGCTAGGCCACTCCAGGACCTTGAAATGCTTCTACGAAGCCACCCTTCGCTGCTCGGGCAGTGTGTTTGGGATCATTGTCATGCTGAAAGACCCAGCCACGTTTCATCTTCAATGCCCTTGCTGATGGAAGGAAGGTTTTCACTCAAAATCTCACGATACATGGCCCCATTCATTCTTTCTTTACACAGATCAGTCGTCCTGGTCCCTTTGCAGAAAACAGCCCCAAAGCATGATGTTTCCACCCCATGCTTCACAGTAGGTATGGTGTTCTTTGGATGCAACTCAGCATTCTTTCTCCTACAAGTTCTGGATCATCCAAATGCTCTCTAGCAAACTTCAGGCGGGCCTGGACATGTACTGGCTTAAGCAGGGGGACACGCCTGGCACTGCAGGATTTGAGTCCTGGCGCAGTGTGTTACTGATGGTAGCCTTTGTTACTTTGGTCCCAGCTCTCTGCAGGTCATTCACTAGGTCCCCCGTGTGGTTCTGGGATTTTGCTTACAGTTCTTGTGATCATTTTGACCCCACGGGTGAGATCTTGCATGGAGCCCCAGATCGAGGGAGATTATCAGTGGTCTTGTATGTCTTCCATTTTCTAATAATTGCTCCCACAGTTGATTTCTTCACACCAAGCTGCTTACCTATTGCAGATTCAGTCTTCCCAGCCTGGTGCAGGTCTACAATTTTGTTTCTGGTGTCCTTTGACAGCTCTTTGGTCTTGGCCATAGTGGAGTTTGGAGTGTGACTGTTTGAGGTTGTGGACAGGTGTCTTTTATACTGATAACCTGTTCAAACAGATGCCATTAATACAGGTAACGAGTGGAGGACAGAGGAGCCTCTTAAAGAAGAAGTTACAGGTCTGTGAAAGCCAGCAATCTTGCTTGTTTGTAGGTGACCAAATACTTATTTTCCACCATAATTTGCAAATAAATTCTTTAAAAATCCTACAATGTGATTTTTTTCTTATTTTGTCTCTCATATTTGAGGTATACCTATGATGAAAATTACAGGCCTCTCTCATCTTTTTAAGTGGGAGAACTTGCACAATTGGTGGCTGACTAAATACTTTTTTGCCCCACTGTAGATAGATAGATAGATAGATAGATAGATAGATAGATAGATAGATAGATAGATAGATAGATAGATAGATAGATAGATAGATAGAGAGATAGATATTGACGGTACGGTGTAGGAGAAACGCACGGATACGAAGAAGATAATGGTAAACAATCTTTAATACATCCACATAAAGGTAATCCACATCTTGTAGGCAGGATACACACACATAGGTAAAGTTAGTAGACCGGACCGGACCAGACCAGGGAAAAATTAACAGACTAGACTTTAAATACTGGAGTAATTTAAGATTTAAGATTTAATTTACAAGACACAGGTGAATGGAAGTTAACTAATGATGACAAAACGAGGGCTGACAGAAGACAGCGGTGGCGGAGCTGATGCAAGGATGACAGTAGGAGGCAGGAGAGAGAGGGTATCGGACAGGGGAACGACATCCATGGTCGTTTCTGAACAGGCAGACAAGGGGATATGGAGGGTCATTAGCCTAATACCAACAGGTGTCCCTGTGAGACTTGGTAGAATGGTGTTCTTGATGGCAAATTCTACTCTATAGAGATGTTGTCCACCTGGAGGGAAACCTTTCCAAAAGAAGGTGTAACACATCCCTTACTCTGTTAGAGAGCCTTCATCCAGGAGCCTGGTCTCACTCAGGGCAGCAATATCGATGTTGTACCGGCTTAACTCAGTAGCGATCAGGGCTGTTCTCCGGTGAGGTCTGTCAGAGGTTCCATGTGAGTCCAGGAGAGTCCTTACATTCCATGTTGCCAGTTTTATATTGTATAATTTCTTATTTTCCTTATTTCGACCACAGTTGTGGAATAACCCGAAGGGCTGCACCATCCCCACTAGCACTATCTTCACCATGATGAGGTAAATTCCGGTGGCAAGGGTGGTCGGCAGAGGAGCTATTTGCCCATAGCTGGGACAGTGGTTGAGGGGTGCCAGGTCATGTCCGCAAAATTGTGGGCCTGCGCGTCTTATGGGCCCCACTGCTGCTCTGAGATCCCCTGTAGTTTAGCCTGAAACTGTGTGATACCCAGTTTCCATGTGTGGCCCCGATGAGGCACTACAGGATTCTTGGTGGAGGAGAAGCTCTGTACTTGCAGAAGGAGGGTTACACACTCTGTTCTTCTTTTCACCCTCTATCAAGGAGGCTAGCCAGTGGCAGCAGCTGTAAGCAGAGAATAACAAGCAGAGAGCACAGCGTGGCATGCAGCATGCATTAGCATTCACTAACTACATACACTCCTGCACTGGATGCTTCACACACACCCTGTGTGCCTACACACCAACACACTACCAGAGACACAACTGGAGACATATATTTTTTGTTATGTCATGACAAGCCGGACATATTCCAGTATAGACGCTGACCTTTTTACAGGTCATCCTACAGGTCTATAAAATAATTGGCTTACGCTATTGTGGTGTAATCTTATACGATACGTCTCTCTGTCTCAATGCAGTATGCAGCATACTCTGCTTTTAATAAATAATGTAGTTAACTAATTGAACTGATCTGCATTGGCCCGTCTGTGTGCTGAATGGACACAGTAAACCACATACATCAGGCAGTGTGGTGTTATAAATCAGCTCTGATGAAGGTGGGCCGCAGAGAAAGGTACTCAGCTAAATTACAGACCCCATTTACTGCTTTTCACCAGCTTAAACTCCTACTGACCAAACTGAATATGCACTTAAAGCAGCACACCATGCCCTTCCTCACACACACCGGTGACTTCATACTCTAAAAGCACAAAGCCCTGACTGAGTGTTCGGCTTACATGGTTTTTAAGAGGTCCAGAATTCTCTCTCACCTCTCCAAGATGGACACTCCACCAGTTCTGAGTACTTAAACACAATGGTAAAATGTATCTTGGAGATCTTAAGACACAGGTTTGGCATAGCATACTACCATACCAATAAATATGTAGCATACTGTACATATTATGCAAATTTATGAATGCACAAAACAGCCAAATTATCTTCTACTCTTGCTAAAAGGAGCATGCTGCATTAATCACTGTATCCCACAATGCAATTTGCTCAACTTCACCTTCAATTTCCAATGTGATGGATGAACCGGAAGTAATATCAGTTGCAATATTGACTCACTTATATAATACTAACTGGAATTAAACACACCATGTGATGGTGGTCATGTGATAACAGCTCAGCATAGCGCTACTGTTTTATCAAATATTAGAATGATTTCTGAAAGATTATGTGACACTGAAGACTGGAGTAAGGGTGCTGGAGATTAATCTTTGCATCATAGGAATAAATTAAAATGTTGTTGTTGTTGTTTGATTTTTCTGAATTAATAAAATATTGCACAATGTTGTTGTTTTTATTTTATTTTTATTAGCCTTAGTGAGCATAAGAGACAATTGGATTTTAACTTTATGGAATTTTCTAAATCATGCAACTCATTTTCATATGAATTCATAATTTCAAATAATGCTATGCTTCTGTCACATGACTTTACTACATTGTGGGGTTTTCTGTTACCAGTATTGGTGGTATCCTGTAAACTAAATACTTACTGTATAATGAAAAACAAAATGGTGTAGGATTTGCTTTTAAACCATGTTCATTCAAAAATTGCTAGTACATTTCCCAAATAATTACAAAGAAACACAGTGTTACTTAGGAATAAAGTAAAACAGAATTTAAAATTAAATTCTTATGACTAAAATAGTATTTTCTTGTAAACTGTAACATATAGATCCCCAGACATGGCATGTGGGGGCAAAAATAATAATAATAATAATCTTTTCCCAAATAATAGTTTGTTTCCACAACTTACTAACTCCTATCCAAACACTATCGTCATTTTTTGCATAGTAAAATCTGTTGCTGCTGTTTAGTACATTTTAGTAAATCCTGCTCACAAGTTACTTAAAATGAGGTTCCAAATTAGTATATCATGCTCACAATGTACTTAAAACAAGATAACACATTTATTAAATTGTGTTCAAGATTTAAAATGAGGTAGCAAATTAATAAATTGTGCTAACAATGTACTTAAAACGAGGTAGCGAATTAGTAAATCGTGCTCATGATATACTTAAAATGAGGTAGCAAATTAGTAAATCATGCTCATAATTGACTTTAAATGAGATAACGAATTAGTTAATCATGCTCATGATAATTTACTTAAAATGAGGTAGTGAATTAGTAAATTGTGCTCACAATGATTTACTTAAAATGAGGTAACAAATTAGTAAACCGTGCTCACAATTGACTTGATGAATGAGGTGATGAATTAGTAAGTCCTGGGCAAGAATTTTTAATTTGTGGCCACAAAATAAATATTTTTCCCCGTATGTCATATCTGGGGCTCTGTAGTAATGCAATAGCCTAATCCTCATACATTTTTTAAAGTGTATTTGATACTGAAATATAAATGGTAATTCTGCTTTGTAAATCCAATTTTATGTAAAAATGTTCATATGTCACATGGATCTGAGGGATCAAGTTACATTGCATTGTGGAATATGGTATCACACACAGTGTGCTCAGATTGCTAACATTTTATCAGATGAACAGAAAATGTGCAAGGTATACTTACTGCGCACCACATAATCATTCCGAATGTACACACAATCACTTTATAGACTGAAGAAAGTGAAATCATCACTTCAATGTTATTATTAACTCAAATCTGAAGTTTGTGTTTCTGTTTTGACAGAAAATAAACCCTTAAAATATCTCCACCATGGAGGGAAGCTGCACTTTATTAGATTGTAAGGCTGTAGGGAGGAAAAGACCATTTGACTGCGCCACGGGGGGGTAACGTTTGCTTCTGCTAGGGGACGTACGCGACCGATCCAGCCTGAGAAGAGACAGCGGGAGACGCCTTAACAGGTCATCAATGTTCACCTGCTGCACAGGTGGCCTACAGACTGTTAATGAGGCTTTTTGTTTTGCTCAGACCCCTGAGAGAGAGGAAGAGAATGAGAAAACAAAAAATAAGAGATCCATCACAGATACACAGTCATCTAGACTTACTTAGAGATAAATGAAGACTGCGAGCTAATGAATTTCACCTCCAAGATTCTGCTGATGGATTTGAAGGGGTGAAAACGCTCTATTTCTCTCTCTGAAATCACATTAGTCTCTTTTGTCTTGTTGTCTGGAGCTCCTAAAATGATCTTCGAAGTTTATGAGGTTTTGGAAAGCAACAGAATGAATTATGCAAAGATATGCAGGCTGAGAAGTGAAAATGATGCCATATGCCTCTCTCTCACTCTGTCTTTCGCTCGCTTGCTCTCTATTTCGTCTAAATATACCAGGGATGTGTACCGGACAAAAATGTAATTAGATGAAGGCATTTAGATTCACATTAGTATTGTTTGTCCACTGATGTACATTAACAAATGGTGAACGCATACAAATTCAAAGGGCGCAACATAAGGTGTCCAGATGTTCCTGCTTTACCAAGGACGTTTGCGATATTTGTTTGTACATGCTTGTTTAAAAAATATCATCACGTAGAGTGTAATTTCAATTTCACCTGCATTTTCTTTAGTTTATCACTAATACAATACACTATATACAGTGATCATAGAAAACTAGATTTCAACCCCTCTTTAAATGGTAATTTAAAAATAATAATTTGACACTCTTATTTACATGAATTTATTTACATGATTTAAAAATAATAATAATTAAAAAATTGAATCATACTTTACATTACTGCAGCACCTCTTTTAACCCTCAGCCAGATACCTTTTTTGTTTCCCATGTCTTTAAAGCCTGCCTTTCCAGTCTGTTCTAATTGGTCTGCTGCCCCAATCAATTAGTCGTGCAATAGTGTGTTTTGAAAATGTAATGCATCTTACAAAAACTCTGATAACTTTATTAGCATTCCAGTTATGTCAGAATGTCCAACTTCCTATTTAGATAGTTGCTATACTGTTCTGCCAGAATTTGAAGTTTCGGATTGGAAGCTTGTGTGGAAACCCACAATTCAGATTTTGCCAAAACATGGCGGCACCCAGGGAGAAGTAATTTAGTTCATGGTAAACATTCATTTTAGCTAACATTTGCAGATGCAGGTGTGTAAGACATAGTAAATAACCTCTGCTGAGAATCGCACACCTGCAGAACAAATTGTGGCGTAGCATAGCATCATTATTGTAATTGTTTATCGCTAGAGAAACAAAGAACAACAGCCAAGCTAATGGTAGAATCAGCATTTTTGTTTCTTTATCCACATCATCTCCCATGCATCAGACAATGGAATGTGATTGTTAAACATTTTGAGATGTCAAGAAAGAATATCTGACATCTATCCTTGAAAGTAATGCGGCATTATAACTTCAAACTAGGGTTTATAATGAACACTTGTCAAATGATAAGTGAAAAAATAAATTCTAAATTCACGGATTCATCTGAAGTGATATTTAAACTAGTGCTGTGTGCAAGAAAAATAAACATTTTGCTGTAACAAACTAGAGTATTCAGTACCAAGTTGATCCAAATGATTATTTGTATTCAGTTTATAATGATATCACCTTGCTCTCTTTCTCTCTCATGTCTGGTTTAGCTCTGAAAGGCTCTAGTGTGTCAAAACAGATTTGCTATGTGGATGTGAAGGACTAATGTTGTGGTCATAAGGTTATGACCTAATCCTGACCTCTGGAGGCATGTATCAATGAAATCTCTCAGGACGACTTAATATGACAGAAAGCTACTCGCTGACAGGACAGAAATTGCACAGAGTCTGCTGCAGACACTCAGCACTTTCCATTCAGAGTATCAAAATATATTGCATGTGTTTTTCATAGTAAAAAAAACAGCAATATTACGATTGAACACTAGTTTGAATCTATGCCAAGTGTGTGTGTGTGTGTGTGTGTGTGTGTGTGTGTGTGTGTGTGTGTGTGTGTGTGTGCGTGTGTGTGTGTTTGGTATCTAGTCTTTTAGCTGAAGGTAAATGCAGGCCATGATTAAATTTGAATGAAGCTTCTGTTTGCAAATGGACCCAGATGTTGTTGACCCTCCTGCTCTCTCTCTCTCTCTCTCTCTCTCTCTCTCTTCTCTCTCTCTCTCTCTGTCTCCATCTATCTCTCTGTGTGTGGGGGGAGTTGGGTTTAAATAAATTAAGAAGTAGCACACAAAAAATTAAACTCAATAAAATTTATAACAAATATATGACATGAATAAAGATGAACATTAGAGTATCTCTCTGTTTCTGGCTCTTGTTTGCCCAGAGGTGGGTCAGATGATGGATGATCTTTCAGCAGTCTTTCTTGTAATCAATGCGCACTCGCTGTCTGAGTGCTCTGTAATGACAGACAGACTCTCTCTCTCACACACACACACACACACACACACACACACACACACACACACACACACACACACACACAATCATCATACACAGCCACTGGAATGCATTAGAGGCATTAACCTTGACCCCTGTGAAAGTGGAGAGGTCGACAAGTCTTGACAGGAGAATAAGATAATTAGCATTGAGAGCTATGACGCTAACCTCCATTGTACTGGAAAAAACGTGGGTGTAAAAGAAGCATCTCAAAACCTGTTGTGTTTTATTCCAAGAAAAAATATATTTCATGGGCAAAATGTAGTTATTTCAATAGTAACGCATATGAAAAATGTCTCTGTGCAGATTTCACTCGTGTTTCAGTTGGTTACAGGAATTTACTTTGTTCACCAAATCACCAATGGAAAGCTGCTTGGTTTGAAAATGACTTCTGTGTGAGCTTTATGCTGCTTTTCTGATGTGTATGGTGGTCAAAACTGTACATTTCCACAGTAGTTCCTCCTGGTCTGTTTAAGCTGAGACCAGATCAATGCCGTTCAGCAGCACTTTAGAGAGATACAGCCCTTCTAACATCACCAGGCTGGAGAATGGCCATTTATCTAAGCAGAGGCATGCTGTCCCACCGGGCTTCACGTTTAACATCCTCTGCGCTGGTTTAAACTGGCAGGTTACCATGGCAGCTAATGAGGAGCCGACTGATGGAGTGGAACAGTCGCCACCGCAGATTCTTTACCAGGGTAAGATAAAGCTAATGCTGTTAGCATCGAAACGCAGGGCTGAGTCCACTCCATCAAACAGACATCTCAGACTCTCTCTCGCTCTAATCCAGAATGAGAAATAAAAACATCTTTATGTGGTTTATTCCTATAAAGCTCCACTCGAACCCCACTGCTGCCCTGCACACTTCTCTCTTCCCCAAGTATAGAGTGATGATTTTTCATAAAAGTTGTTTTATTCAGTAATTACTGGATTTTTGTCCAATATTTAGCAACAAAACAACACAGTTTTAGTTAGATTTGTCTAAATTATCGGCTTAGCAAATAGTGTAGTTTATAAAAATATAAAAATAATTGTTTTTAAAAAAATATATACAAAATTTTAATAAGTCACTATTTATAAATACAATATTTGAAATATGTCTAATTTTTCTATATAAATTGAAATAAAACCAAATAGTTTAAAAAATATATATTCTTTAATTTTAGCAACAAAACCCACATAAATTTAGTAGCTTTGTCTAAAATAGCATGTTATTAATGTACGTTTTTTTTTTTTACATTTAAATTATAAAACATACAGTTATGAAATATGAATTTACTATTTATAAATAAAATCTAAATAAAAACAATAAAGCTACTCACTTTTGCTAGATGTTCTCTAAATGTAACATTCAGATTTTAAATTAGCTATTACATTTACATTTAAATCTAAATGTTAAATTTAGAGAACATGTAGCAAAAGTGAGTAGCTTTATTGTTTTACAAAACATTTTTTAACCTTTTTCTTAAACAATTTATAAACAAAACTCACACAATTGTAGTATTTGATAGCATGTTAGTAAATAATGCAGTTTTCAAATGTATCATGTTTTATACATTTTAATATTATAATATACTATATGCAAAATATGAATTTGCTATGTTAAAATTAAAAGTTAAACCTAAACTTTAATACATAAATAGAAATCTAAATGCAAGATTTTGTGATAAACATTTATAGAACATGCTAATATAATCTAGCACAAGTCAGAAAGGTTGTTTAATTGATTTGTTTGTTACATTTGGTGCTCAACACTCCGATGTTAAATTAACGTTATTAATAACCTTGATGGTATCTTCACAATATTGAGTGTGTCTGTTCTGGTCACTAATTAACAGAATACCTTAAGTAGGACTAGGTGATTTTAGTCTAGCTATTATCTATATTACTTATATAATGAGCCACATTAGGCCTGCCATTGTCTAGCTCTGACTGTAATTATTTTATCCACTTATGATTTTTTTTTAGTGCTTTTATGTTCCATTTCATTTGCAATGTAAATATTTTTGCTTCCTTTGAATGCTTCTAAGTAAACATATTTGCCTGTTCACAATGCTCCAGGTTTAAGCTCCAGAAATTAAATAAAGCCTATATTAAATTACTTATGGCAATTGGATTTGATGGCAAGATACTACACAGATATTAGACTTTATAAACAACACGCATAAAGCCTAGAACAAAGTCATTTTCCTATTCGGCAACTTTGTAGCTATAAGGAAATATATTTAGATTTATTTTGCAATGCTATTTTGTTCTTGAAAGCTAAATTTACTAAGATATATTTGTACATTTTCTCAAGAATAATGCAGTTTTCAAATGTATCATGTTTTATACATTTTAATATTATAATATACTATATGCAAAATTACAATCAGTAGATGTTTTATATTTACACTTATTACACTTACACTATTTATTAATTATTTTTCTTCCACCTCTGTAAGAAACATTGAGTTGGGATTTCTTTCAATTAAATTTTCATTCCAATCTTCCGATGACACTGGATCTTGAATTTCTTCTGGACAATTTTGGTCCAACACTCACAATTTTGTAAAACTATTAATCACATCATCCATATTATCCTTTGTAGTGTTGTTATCAATATAATATTGAGGATAACTTTGTTGTCCTGTACCTTTTTTTTGATACTATTTAATACACCCCATATTCCTTTAATATTATTTTTGTAATTACTTCATATTTTAGTATTCCTTTCTACAAACCCGAAGAATATTAGTTAACTTATTTTTATATTTTTTATATTTATTAAATGTCACTTTAGTTGTTTGTTTTATACATTCTCTATAGAGTGTTTTCTTATTTTTTACAGGCATTTTGTACATTTGTAATGATGACACTGCAATTTAGTACATTTGAAATACATTAACTTTAAATGTAGAATAAAAACATGGCATAATCATATACAACAATATCATAACCATGATATAATACAATTATACAATACAACAAATTATAATCAAGTATTTCACATTATATTAGTCAAAATATCAAAATAAGTGAAATTATTTAACAATTTTTTTTTTATTAAAATGTTGATAATGTCAGCATAAATCCTTTTCAGTTCTTGTCATAAATACTTTTAAAGAAACATGATTGCAGGACTAAATTCAGTCCAGGTTTCTTTTTTTGAAGATTATTGGGTCAGAATACTGTTATCGCTTGTTCTGTATTTAAATTTAATAAATAAATGTGTTCTTATAGTTTACAGTGTCACTTATTAACTAAAAGTTATTACAAAAGCATTTACAAAACCCAAATTTGCCTATAGGTGTTTTCTGACTGCTCAGAATCACTGCTTTAAATTATTTAAACAGGTATTAGGGTCTACTGAAGCCCCACTATAGACATGGCTCTGAATGTGTGCAAGTGACTTCATCCAGACAAACTCATAAAGATAACAAAATCACCTGTGCTGACCTGCTGCTGGAGATAAATTATCAGTAATTGGAGAGGAACTTCCCTCAATGACGATCAGAAATGACCAGAGTAAAGAGACTGTGTTTGTGGTGGTGTATTATGTTGTATTTATTTAGAAGCCTTTGTGTAACATGCTCTGTTGACAGCGCCATGTTCTCTTTGTGCTTCACAGCATGCATACAGATAAGAGCCCGGCCTTGCTATTGTTCTATTGTTACAGCAAAGCGGTTAAAGTTATGCCGTCTTTGATCAAACTTCAAAGAATACATAATCCCCATCAAAGAGAGTGGTACGATCCGCCCTGACCTCCTCTCCATGTGAGCTGACCTCAAGAAAGACTAAATCCCACCTCCAGATGGGGGGCACTGTTGTGCCTGGCATTTCCTGAACCCTTTCTGTCAGCAGAAAAAAATGGAAAACTGGTAGTTAAATGTCAGATATTTTTTCTAAAGGAGAAAAGGGTATGTTTTGCTCCATCACTGAAGTAGGCCATGGCTTGCGAGAGGGCCAGATCTCGTTCTGAATGTCACTGTCTACAGCTTTAATCTTCCATGGAAGGAAGAGTACAGCGACCAGACGGTCTGTCTTTATCTATCAAAATACACCGCCACAAGTACATGAAGGAAATTATTTATTTACATGAAGGAAGTTATTACAACTTTTTCAAAGTATTTTTTTTTTAAATGGCACTGTATATGTGTGGACATGGACAAATGGACAAATTAAATCTGCATTTGCCTCTGGCTATGTAAGCTTCACCGTTGCATCTCAGATTTCTTGAAAGAAGCAACTGAGGCATGCAGCTCATAGTATGGCCAGGAACGCAGTACTCGTTCCCATATCTCAGGGAACCGAGGTTACGATAGTAACCGAGTACGTTCCCTTTCGAAATTTCACTCGTACTGCGTCAAAGATGCGGTATGGGAACCAGTACAATCATGCCGTACTATGAAGGGGAACAACTCAAAACCAAGACTCTCGTGGGAGTAAGACCCAGGGGAGTCAATAGAATACACCAAGCACAGGCTGAGCCATCAGGGTCATCCGTGGCCTGGGTGTCGTCCCGTAAGTTATTACCTGGTGTCCATATCATATGGACAGACCAAGTGAAGAAAGGGCTTGAACAATGTTGGTCAAGTGAACCCATAAGATTGCTAATTTAAGCAGAAAGGAATCGGGCCTATAAGGCAGGGACGTCCAGTTGTAAAACCTTACAAATATGGACGACGAGGTCTACCCGGCCACCTCACAAATCTTCTCAGTTGGAGACCACTCGAGTCCGAGGTCATTGACAGCCTTTGTTATGACACGGATGAGCTCCTCATCCGTTCTGGGTCTGGCGGCAAGAGAGCGGGGTCAGTCACAGAGCCGACGTAAACTCGCTCGTCTTCAGCCACTCGAATCCTCTGCCCCGCTCTTTTTTTCCTCACAGGTACCTGGGTTGCTCTCTGAAAAGAAAGCTATCCGCGAGCACAGAGAGGTGAGACTGAAACTCTCGTTGTGAGAGCAGTCAGCCCCGCTGAGCACAGCGGCAGTGTGAGGATTCCCCAAGCATGACACACACTCAGTGTGACCGTCATCAGCATGCAGGGGAATCCTGCACGTCTTACAATGACGGCGCGGCATTTGCAACAACACCGCGCTGAAATGTACTCTTTCTGAGAGGCTCTTTTAGATCGTTGCCGGATGGCGGCAGGGGATAGACCAGATCTACAAGCTGATCGCTGCAAGAGGTCTAATCCAGCTGCTGAGGCGTTTCAGCGGCGAATCTGCGTCTGCGAAGAGTCAGCGAGGAAGGGTCTTCGTCGGTGAAGAGAAGAAATCTGAGATGCGGCAGCAAACCGGCTTATATAGCCAGAGGCCCGGCCCATTTCAGCGGGCTATGGCGGGCTGCATAGCTGTAGGCTCGCTCAACGCCGCCGCCGAGCCATTGGTTCATTTTTACAGCACTGCACAAACCATGAACGTGCAGTTACACTGCGTGATTAAAAAAGGCTTCAGTTGAAAAGGAAAAAAATAGTTTTTCCCATACCGCGTCTTTGACGCAGAACGAGTAAAATATCAAAAGGAAACAAACAAACAACTTTACATTCACTACAAGAAGTTTATTTACATTTACACTGTCCCTGGTATTTAATGTTGGAAAATTGAAACCACGACTGAATGCATGACTGCAACCAAACTAATAGATATTACATAAAATAAATACATACAAATATAATGGTGGTTGATATGCTTAAGAGATGGATGGATGGATGGATGGATGATATAGATAGATAGATAGATAAAATTTGGCGTACAGCTCACATAGATGCTGTCTCTGTTACTTTTCTGTAGGTGTTTTTCAGTCGATAGTTACTCTGACTGTATTTTGTGGCAATTTGTCTTTGTCTGACACTAATTAAATGGTCTGCTGATTCATATTCCCTTTTCATGGTCCTGGAGCAGTTTAATTATTTTCATTTTTCCAATGTGTTCATTTGATGGTCTGAGTGATGTTTATGCTAGATTCATCAGGGGACTGGTGGGCATTTTAAACAGATTTAGTGTGTTTCATAACTAGCTGAGTCAGGCTCCACTTTCGGGATTTTGTGATTGCAGTACTTTCAAAGGAAACTTGTTGTGTGAATTTAATTTTAGATGTTTCCATGTGCCTTGTACCTCTCAACACCTAATTATTTCTGGTAAACATGGTTAATTCGTGGCAAAATGTTTAAAAACAATACATGATAGATAGTTTTAGATGCTTTTAGTAGAACTTTTAGCCAAACTTTTAATTGAAGAGATGATTAGTTTGTTGATTGTGATGATGGTGATGATGATGATGATGATGAATGTTATTATTACAGTTTTAATGACTTTGCAATAAAGCCAATTAAAAATACTTTAAAGTACATTTTAAATCATCATGTTTTAATATTTTTTATGCTTTAAAGTACATAATTTCGATGTGTTGACTACTTTATTAAAAGACCTGTAAAGTAGTTTATAATTTTGAACATTTGAAAAAAAATGCTAAATTGCAATATCATTACATTACATGTTACATAAAATCACAAAGAGATTTAAAACATCACAAGTATATTTTAGTTTACCATAAATGCTTTTCTGTGCATTAGACATGATATTTTAACCATATATCAAAGACTATTTTAGTATTTATGAAATTACTGGATGCCCTAAAAGGAATAGATCACCTCAAAAATGAAAAGGTTGTCATAATTTACTCACCCTCATGTCATTCCAAACCTGTATAAGTTTCTTCCTTGAACACAAAAGAAGAATGCTGGTTATCAGTTAAACGTATTCTACAGTGCGTATTCTATAGTTAATGCATAGTAAGTCCTACTTAAAAACACTTGTAAGTTTAGCTAATTAAATTTAATACAAATTCAAACTATAGTTATTTTTTCAATTAATTGAACCTGCAAATAAATGTCTAAAACAGTGCATTAAATTTAAACTTCTATGTTTTATTTTAAAGTGTGTTATTCCCATACAGATAGCCTTATTAAACGTATGCTAAAGTTTACATCTGTTTCATAATGGAACAGAAGACTATAATTACCCTGTAATCACGTAGTAAAATGGTTAATAGTCAGGGTTAGTGGCCAATAAGGGTTAATAGCCAGACTGCTCCAATCCAACTCCTACTCAAAGCTTTTAGTACTGTTTGTGTTAATGCTGTAAAACTGAATTTGTCCATACAGAGCTTCACAAGCCTACTGCATTTATTCACTCTCATGACATTTCAGACCAATTTGCCTTTCTTTCATTAGAACACCAATAGGATGTTTTGAAAGAATTTTGAGTTTTAGTAAAGAAACACTTTTTTTATTATGATTCTAGTATCTTTAAATAAATAGTTTGTTCAGTTTACCCACTTAGAAAACATCTGGCATTCAGTCCTACAAAACACAGAGGTCTGTTTATCCCCTTGTTTGTTAATGTGCCTTATTTTCCAATTTGGAAAGTACAAGTCATTAGCACGACGAGTTAGCATTAGCGTTAGTCCTGAATGATTGACAAGCCTTCTGTTTACACTCTGATATGAATGAGAAGGGATACAATTATGAAGTTAGTTTTTGTGGCGCTCATCTCTATGTGTGCGTGTTGTTTTTAATTAGCAGGTACGGCAATCTGAGTCTTATCTGGCTGACAGAGACATTAGCACTGACGTCAGTCGAGTGCAGTCATTAACATTCACTCACAGCTGTCAGCCGTGGCAGTGAAAGAAATAAACTCGGTTTATCAAAATTACAAACTCAAACTGCTGTGGCAGTTTTTTTATTTATTTTTTGGTCTGTTCATGCACCAGCCTGGCTTCATGTTTATACGTAGGTATTAATACATTTACAAGCACAAAATGTACATTTTGTATGTGTTTATTGATGCTAAAGCATACAATTTAGACATATTTCAACGTTTAAAATGTACAAGTCGATACGTATATTTACGAATCTTTTATATCATTAAGATATTCATATCATTGCATTTTTATCATTTTATCAATAAGCGATTTAGATTTTAGTCCCTTTAACCTACCCCCAAACCTAAACCTACCCATTTTATAGCGAATATAAAAGGTTATAAAACGCAATTGAGCGAAATAAGCAGGAAAATGACTGCTTTAGTCACAATATAGAATTAAAAATGTTTTTATAGTCGTTAATCCCACTCCTACATCTAAACCTAAACATAGCTATTTATGTAAAGTATAAGAAAAAATATGACAGACAGATAAATGCAATTACAATCATTTATTTATTGCAAAAATGTCAAAAACACTACCAAAAGTAATCCAAATGACGATGTGTTGCAGTCGCACTCCTCTTTGGCGGAATACAGTAGGTTTGTGTGAGGTGCAGAGCAGAATTGATATTGTTAATCGCTGAAAATATTATCCAGATTATTTTCCTGATCCTGATGTGTTTCCACTGCTGGGCCAAAGGCGGGCGTGCCAGTGCTGCCAGGGCCAGTCGCGTTTCCACTGTCACTCCCGGGCTTGATCGTGACTCGTCGGTGCTTCATCAGGGCCAACCGCGTGGGCTTTTTGGCCAGACGAAAACCTTGGGCCAAAGCTGGACTACTGGGGCTAGAGGAGTGGTTATAAACAAAGACGGAGTTTCTCCGCATCTGGAGAGCATCAGCGCCACAGATCACAAAGTTTGCAGCTAGGCTATGACACCAGCATTAAAGACTTTTAAAATAATTTTAGCTAATTTAAAACTCACTTTCAAACAGCAGCGAGTGTTTGAAATAACTGTATGAGATTCGATGTGGATTATAATCACATGGTAGAAATAAGCGATGCAAAAGATTATGCATGCTAGCCATTACCATAGTAAACATGGTAAAAACGACCGCTTGAAGAAATAAGAGCTTCTCAGTCAGGCTATCACAATCGTGTATTTATTTAGTAACATATTTTATCTGTCATAAGTGTCGTCTCGAGACTTTAGCTCAGCGTAAGTCATAAAAAAATTAATAATGTTTTTTGTTCTGGAGCTCCTCTATTACATATTATGTATTTTTGATGAAAAAAAATATAACTGATTCTAAATGTGATGTATTCTTGACAACAAATAAACAGAAACATACTCGACTGAAAGTAAGCTATGTGTCCTCTTTCTTTTGTGAAGTAACGGTTCATACCGCTTTATTTCTGTGTGACTAATTTTCAATACTGATTAATTCATTATGATCAATGTATCACTTATTATTGTAAAACATCAATGCTTTTGGATCGAAATATTTAACAAAATATGCAAAAAAACGGCCGCTTTTATAATGTTCATTTTGTGATCACGCTAATTCCATTGACTTATTTCTGATTAGTTTTCTGTTGGTGAAATGATGGAGTTGCGTGACGTCGTTCCAGAGAGGCATGTAAAGGCGGGTTTTAGTGAAGCGCAGTGGAGCTTCTGGCCTGACGGTGGAAACGCATCGTGATTTTGGGCTCGGTGCTACAGGTCCGAGTCTATTAGCCCCGCCCGGCCCGTTTAAAGCACTGGCTCACACTGGTTCGACAGTGGAAAAGCGGCTAGTGAATTCGTGAAAGGTGCACGCGTGCTTGGCCCTGTCCCAAATGGCACCCTAAACCCTCGCGGTCTTCCTCTGAGTATGCACTTTCGTGACGTAATGCCGCTTTGACTGTCGGATAAGTCTGCTGCGGAGCTCGCCCCAGTTCAGGCTCGGCAGAAGTGTGGATCGAGGCGCATAACAGCCACAAAGGGGGCGCTCGCGAGCACCCTTCTGAATGCTAAAATTAGGAATGGAACACCCTACGGTCTCGTGGACTTAACGGACACTAACGGACCGTTGTAAGTCCATAAGACCGCAAGTGCAGAAGTGTTCCATTTGGGACAGGGCCCTTGCATCATTCAAACACACACCTCACCAGAAACATGGCATGTCGCAATCTATGATGAAAGCAGGCGAGATCCAATAAGCATTCGATTATCCTGTCATAAAACCTGTAATTTGAAGCGGCAACATTTTAATTCGTAACAAGTGCGTGTCAGCGCGGGCTTTGTTGTTTATGGTCACTGGACTCGCTGCTCAGGATGGAGATGAAGATCGCTGAATGAAGGCTTGGATTTTGGTCTGTTCCTCGCAATCGTGTGGATTCTGAAGATCTGGATTACAGCGCACAAAAAAAATTGTAATTATGTTGCGGTTTTGGTGTTTTTTATAGTTCTATTGTCAGTCATGTCGGAGCATGTCGGAGAAAATGCTTTTTATGGCCCATGGCAAACAAATTAAACATTATATGACAAGTAAAGGTTAAACGATTTAAAATGTTATTTATTTTAAGGTTTAAAGTGAAGTCTTGTTTAACATTATGTAGGCCTTTTATTGGAAATGAGCTGGCAGCAGAAATCACGCAACAAAACAAAATGTTATAATTTCATATTAAGTGAACAAGTAAACAATTTAATGATGCAATTGGAAACAAGTTAATTGATATGAGAACTAAAACAACTAATAATTAAATTAATGCCGCGATTTCAATATTCATAAGGATTCAGTTTTAGATGTCTTCGATTTGTCAGTTTTGAACGTTAAAATGCTGAAAATACATAAGTATTTGTATGTTAAGATTATGAAAATATGTCAGTATTGTACATTTTAGTGCCTGTAAAAACCTAAGTAAATGTATGTTTTATAGAACCATGTTTTACGTAAAATACATATGAATTTTCATGAGATCACGTTGCATGCACAGATACATGAGATTGTGTGTGTGTGTATGAGAGAGGGCGTTTATATCAAGAAAATGCATCTATCCTAAAAAAAACAATAGAAGCCCAATAGAAACCCTCACATAAATGCTAATACCATTATAAACCACTAGCTTTTTCCAGTAAAACTTCCAGTAAAACAGGAACAAAATTCCTTTTATAGTGTGTTTTGGACATTTTTCCAATAGGATTTAACATCCCACCAATAGAATCCATCACATACCAGTAGAAACCATTATAGTTTCCATTAAAACCAATACAATTCCCATTATAACCATTAAATCCATTATATTTTCTATTGTGATTTGGGCAGGATTCTATTGTTTTTTCAGGAGGGATTAGTTTAGCATTTGGTTTCAACAGGCCATTACAGTAAATAGCCTAACAGCTGGTTCTGGTCAATACAACGATGACTTGCAATACCTTTTGATCTACCTATAGTGAAAGTCTCATCTACTTTGCAGCTTATTATTTGATCAAAAACATACACCTTATTAATTATCAATTCTATAAACCGGGAAGCAGATGAGCCCTGAATAGAAACACAACATGCCAATCTGTGCACTTTTTTGGTAAAAATAACTCACGGGCAGTTGTCAGACAAGGCGTTCCTATAATGGGCATGATGTCACGGGAAAATTAAGAATATATTAAAGCCTCAATTCCCTTATATGAGCTGAGTGTGTGTTCCTAAGAGAGCAAGATATCAAAACTAGAAGGAGCATGGGGTATCTTCACCCCTCCTCTTGTTTCTTCCACCTTCATTAGAGGGTAATTAGATCAATGATTGTTTTTCATTCTTTTCTTCAGTGTCTGCATGTCACCCGCCAGTCTGTCTGTCTGCTCAGCTCTGGGATCTGCTCTTTACCTGCCTCTCAACAGGCCCTCAGACAGAGACACACAAATTTTAGGGAGGGACTGATTGCTGGGGGTAGAGAGCTGATGAAAGATGCACATCAGGGAGATGTGAAAGAGTGATCGATCTATCGTCTCCTCTCCGTCATGGTGAATTCATTCGCCTGGCGTCTCCAGATCTGATGTATAGGAGACAAATGTCAAGACACAAAGCAAAACGTCCCTCGGAGCTTCGAAACGCAAAGACATCCATCCCGTTCTCCATTCTCTCTCTTGTCTCCTCATTCTAAACAGAATTAATATTGATCTGGGAGTTGTAAGGAACCACAGCAGAGACAAAGAGCTAAAACTCGTCCTCATCCCCAGTGACAAATGACAAATATACTCAAAATACTATGTTTCCTTTATCCAAATTTTGTCCTATTTCCTGATATATCCTACTCTGACTCCTTGTTTCAATAGGACATTCAAACCAGTCATGGGACTATATATTGATGTTATTATCACGACAAACCGTTTTTGCAGTCACCCAAGAGGAAGCTTTGATTTGTAAATGAAAGAGATCTTTTATTTCATAAATAGCAAGACAAATCCTGTTTACCCCTTTAAAGAAGCATAGAGAGATGCTAATCTTATGTAATAGAGAATATTTGTCCATCGAGAGGAAAAATATTTGCATAAATCATTTCCATATTTTCTATTGTTTACAGAGAATTAGCAGATTAGGATCGTTGTGTTGGTTTATCGCCTTTAATCTTCAAACTCTGCTGTGTTTGCACATTATTCAGCAACAGAAATGGAAATCAGAGATTTGAATCTATACTGAGTCATAAAATGAAGCATGGCAGTAGTAAGCAGTAAAGAGTCTTATGTTCAAAATGAATCATGGTGTTTCAGTGTTTTGTGCTTGCACTACATTACTACTAATACTCTTTATTCTTTGTAACATTTTTCCTAACATAACATTTTAATTTGACTGTTCTCATCTAAATCTCTTATGATATCAATAGGAAAAATTTGAAATTGTAGGCCTAATAAGACTGTTATTCGAAATGTAGTTGCAAAGTTACTTATATAGCTAGAAGAATGCACTAAAGTGAACCATTAAAATAAAGTATTTCCATATACAACACTTTCATTATTTAACTTGAACACTATTTGACCCTGTTCTCATTATTGGTGGCTAACAGAGGTGGATAGAGAACCCAAAAACTGTTCTCAAGTAAAAGTAAAAGTAGGTATAGAAATAGTTACTCAAGTAAAAGTAATAGTCTGAATAGTTACTTGAGTGAGAGTAAAAAAGTATCGGATAAAAAAAACTACTCAAGTAGTTAGATACTAGTTACTTTGGCTCATATAGCCTACTGTATATGTATAGCCTATTTTTATTTAGAAATAGATATAATTTATGTATACACACACACACACACACACACACACACACACACACACACACTGCCGTTCAAAATATATTTAATGTAATTTATTTCCGAGATGAAAATCTGAATTTTCATCTGCCTTTACGCCAGTCTTCAGTGTCACATAATACTTCAGAAATCGTTCCAAAATATTGATTTATTATTATCAGTGCTGTTCTTTTTAATTTTATATTCATCAAAGAATCCTGAATAAAATGTCAAAGGTTCCAAAAATATTAAACAGCAAAACTGTTTCCAACACTGGTCATATACCAATATATTAGGATGATTCTGAAGGATCAAATGACTCTGAATACTGGAGTAACAGCTGACAAAATCTCTGATTTTCATCATTGAATTAAACTATATGCTATTTTAAAGTACATTATATATATCACCTGACATGGAGAAGAGTAAAAACTCCTCACAAGACCGCTACAGAACATCTGAAAATAACGAAACAAATGCACATTGACGGATCTTCTTCCTCTGTGTAAACAAATGTAGCCTATATTTCTGCAAGCGTAAATATTGTGAAAATATCAATAATAACTGTGTCTAGGCAAATGCACTCCTCCTGGAACAAGTCGCGCCACTGCGTTTAACGCTCGTCTTGATATTCTGATGCCCGTTTTTAAAATTTAAAACCACCTCAGCTCATGTGGCAAGGAACTGAACGAATCATTCAAACTGATTTGCAAACCGATTCACTGGTCTGCCAACTGGTTTGATCAAGCCTTTGAACAAAATTTACTCAAAAATGAATCATTCGCGAATGGGCATTGCTCGTTGCCCAGAGAAAAGTAGACGGCACTTTTGGAATAAATTGAAGCATTTTTTTTACTTGTATTGCATTAAGATGAAGTAGCGAGATGAGCGTAGCCCCCAGTAACAAAGTAAACTAAAATGTACTTAAGTAAGAGTAAAAGTACCCATTTTTAAATATACTCAAAGAGTATTCAGTTACCCAAAAAATGTAATCAAGTAAATGTAACAAGTAAATGTAACCCGTTACTACCCACCTCTGGTGGCTACAAATCTTTTGTAACACAAATGCATGGCATGATTTTTCACGACTCTACCGCACACTAAACTGAACAGAAAGATAATGCTTTAAATTATTACAAACACAGCAAAACAAATATTACATTCTTGGTTGTGTACATTCAGATGTGCTCACAAGTTTCCTGAATGTTTCCCTTTAAGGGCGAGTAAAGGTCATTCTCCTTAATCTACTGTGACATGCAAAAATCCTTCCTCATAAATATGTAAATACAAACCTGTGTGTGTGTGTTTGAGCTGTGTGCATGTAAATAACCCAACAGCCTTATTTATCAGAAGGATACACACACACACCCTTGAGGACACAGGACCCATCTCACACCGATCAAACACTAATAAGATGCCATCCCAAAAGGCCTACACATATGAGTGTTTAATTTCACACGTGCGTGCACCTGTTAAAAATGATCGGACATAAATATCTGTGGATTATGCACTGATGCTCAGGATCACTAGAGAGGAAATCCAGAATACATTCATTCATCTCACAGACAGCAGCTGTGGTCCTACATGTTCTGCATACACACTAAGAAATTCAATAAACTATCTGAAAGGTTGCTTGAAGTCAGCCAATACAAATTTCATACACATTGTTCTCTTTCTTTCTTTCTGTTCTATTTTTTGGGGGCTAGACAAAAGAATGCACTTACTTGAACTTACGTAAACATGCACACGAACACACACACAAATCATTGCAAAGTAGCTTAACAGAAAATGTAAGTTTCTATATTATATTTAGGAGTAGCTTATAAGTGGTGACTATGTGTATATTGAAAACGTGTGTTGAAAATAGCAGGGGGCCTAAAACAGATCCTTGTGGCACTCCATAATTTACTGGCATTAACTGAGATTATTCCCCGTTTAAATGAACAACATGACAATGGTCTGACAGGTAGGATCTAAACCAGGCATCCTCAAATCTGGTCCACTCCTGCAGAGTTTAGCTCTAACCCTAATCAAACACACCTGAGCATGCTAATCAGAGTCTTCAAGATCATAAGAAAAGGTAGGTGAGTTTTATCAGGGTTGGAGCTATACTCTGCAGCAGATTGGCCCTCCAGGGAAAGATTTGAGGTACCCTGATCTAAACCATCTTAAAGCCTGCCCTTGAGTATAGTTTTGTAATCGATCTATGAGTACGTCATTATCTATAGTGACAAACACAGCACTAAGTCAACTCAAAATAAATATACTTTAAAGCATGATTAAAGATTATGACTCTCTGTGGTCATTAAAAATCCCAGGGCACTTCTCGTAAAGAGTAGGGGTGTAACCCCGGTGTCCTGGCCAAATTCCCACCACTAGCCCTTGTCAATCATGGCCTCCTAATAATCCCCATCCACTTGATTGGCTCTATCTCTCTCTCTCCTCTCCACCTGTAGCTGGTGTGTGGTGAGCGCACTGGCGACGTTGTCCTGTGGCAGCCGTCGCATCATCCAAGTGGATGCTGCACACTGGTGGTGGTTGAGACCCCCACACACACACACACATGATTGTAAAGCGCTTTGGGTGTACATCAATACAGCGCTATATAAATGCATCATTCATTCATTATTAAAACATTAATTTAAAATTTGATAAGATACCCGTAGTAATCTATGACACTAAAATATGTTGAATATCAAAGTTTTTTGCACTTATTAATTAGAATTTTTGTTTTTATATCCGTGGAGTAAAAAATGTAGATTTGCACAGAAGGCTCAATTGGCATGTCATTACTAGTGTTATCATTTTTAAATGTTAGAAATTCATGGGGTTATTATCTAGTATTTCAATGAATTAGATGAACATTTTGGACATCTTTGTTTTTTATTAAAACTCAATTGTCTTTGAGTTGTTGCTGTTATGACATATCTTCAATTAAAATATGGGCACTTAAAAAGTACAATATTAATGTTCATGTATAACTAATACATTTTTACTGGGTTTCTGCTTTGTCTGTCATTGTTTATTCAGTTATTTGAATAATTGTCAAACACAGTTTTGAATAGGATAGTTGCTTTAGTAAATACACTTAAATATATAAATATGAAAATATATGACAACAATTATTAAAATATTAATATTAATACAAATTGTACTTAAGGGTATCTTCGCCCTATTAAAAAAAAGAAAGTTGTAATTTGGCATTATTACAAAGTGCTATTTTTAAAAATGTACTTGCAGAGTCAAGAAAGTATACTCTCTTTAAGTATAATTAAATAGGCCTTTCATTTCATTAAAGTCATTTTATCTGCAAATACGGTGTTTTAAAGTAGACTTTTAATATTTGAAGTAGGCCTATATTACAAGAGCACATTCAATATAATTAAGCGTTCTTCTTTTTTTAAAGGGTAGCTCTCTTACAAACCAATATCATATCAAACAGGAGCTCATTCGATAGTTAACTGCATTCAAATCATTCTGCAGACAAAGGAAATCAAAACACTGTAAACCAACAAATAACAAATAGCTATAAAAATCCTGTATTTTGCTTACAGCTTTGTGTCTTTGGGTTTAGCTAGTTCTGTTTTGCTAGTCAAGTTTTTCTTTGAAAGGTGCAATCTATGGGCTCAAGCATTTCTCTACCCCTCGCTGAATACATCAAACTTTAATGGTTTCTTCTAAGGAGCATTTTGTTAAGAAAAGCTGTTGATAATTTAATCTTCCTGCATGTGTATGGAACTTGCAGAGTCGGGCGCCTAACATGAGATTCATTCTAGTAATATAATGGTAGTATTTGAATGCCTTTCCACATATTGCTACCAAGTTATTACACAGAAGAGTGAAATTAAAGCTTGCTACGTCAGACGCACTTTCCCGGATATTCAGAAGCATCATAAATGATTGAACGCGTGGTTCCCCAGCACATCTCTTATTCATGAAATTAAATGATGTGCGCAGCTCTGCTGTTACATGAGCATACATGCACAGCGTTGCCCAGGATGGGTCACGGGCCACTGCTTATCGGGTCCTGACACAGAGGCTGCAAGCGGACACACGAAGATGAAATGACATATGCACATATGAATAGTGTGACTGTTTACCCCTGACCTTGCATGAGACTCAAAACTATTTCGATGAATATTGCAGATGGGCTATTTTTCCATTTTCCACCTTGCTGCCTGGCCCTGAGGAATAAGTACCAAAAAGTGCTTGTTTGAGATGTTTGTCTTATTTTTTCTTTTTCATCTGAAACCTTTATTTCTCGGACCTTGCTGTGCAGTTGTGCTGAATAATTCTGAGTGGTTGTTGCTGTGTCCTTTTTCCATCAGTGGCCTCCCAGAATTGCTTTAAATTCTCATGAAATCATAAAGTATAAAAAAGAAGAAAATTATTTGCTTTCCACTTTAAGTGTTAAAAAGCACCTTGGTTCCAACATATCTGTTGGATACATACCAAGTTGTTCTTTGAAGTGTAGCTCCCCAAAGTACATCCTTCGCATAGGCCCTGTTTACACCTGTTTAAAAAACTGGATAAACTGGTAATTTTGAATAAAATCAGGCCAAAACAAAGTCCACTTGGATTTTATTTCAGGAGTTGGAAACAGCTTGTCAGTGCAAACTGCTTCAGTTGGTAAACACCTTTAAACTATCACTGGTCTACTGCAAAGGTATACCCCTACTTTTCTAAAATGTACATTTGGTCAAAAAAGTCGGATTTGGGCCACTTTAGCCTGCAGTGTGAACTAAGTCTTATATGCCGAGCGCACCTCTCCTCGGGAGACCGGTCTCTTCCCATGCATGCTGGTGTCCTCATGGGTCCAGGAAGGGAGCGTAGAGGGATCCTGCGCCGCCAGAGCCATGAAGCTGCCAGACCCGTGGTCCGGACAAGAACCGCACCCACTATACTGCTGACGGGCCAGGATGCCAGGCCGTTTCTCCCCTGGATGTGCCGTAGGTCAGGAGGACGAAGCCACCGCCCCCTAGTGCCCTTGACCTAAGCGTGGAGCACGTGCGGCCGCCGAACTCCGCCCCATCCTTGGACCCACTCCGTCTGAACACTGCCCATCCTTCACTAGCCCCACAGCATGACGAGGATACCAGATTCCCTGTTTATTTTGGACACTATTCCCCTTTGGACACTTTTAATTTATTATTTCTGTTCAATAAAAGCCTTTCCGAGGCCTGATGCCACATTCACTGTCTCTATCATTTACTCCCCCGCCACACTAACTAAATGCGCACATTTTAATATAGTTTTTTATATACATCTACTGTAGTTATAAACAATGTATTCTAACCATAACCCTAAGAGAAAAGAAAAAAAATGGACATGTATTTATTTATTTATTACAAAATGAGGATGTCCTCAAAATGAAGTTTTGGGAGGTTTAGTCAGAATCGTTTGCCCTTTTTAAAAAAAACAGCTACATTAGAAAAAGGCAATCATATTTGTTCTTACATTTGCTTTCATGGTCATTTAGCTTTTTTATTATTATTATCTGGAAGGAAACATTGATTTATGGCCCAGTTTATTGAACATCAAAATTGAATTGGCTGATGATTCTGTCACTAATGCTTATTTCAAATCAGATCAGTCTTTCAACAAAGGGGTAGCACTATCTGTAGTGCTGGCCACAGACTTTTTTATGCAGGATATTCCAGTTCAACCTCAACTAAACTAATCAGGCAATTTTGTGGGCATTACATAAATTAAAATGATACCTAAATAATCAATACAAATATATTTCACATTATTTAACATTTTTTTACATTATTTACAAATATATAAAACATTAATTTAAAGATAATTTGGCACATGCATTTTCACTGAATTTTACTTTACCCAGCCTCAAGTAAAAACCTTTTAATTGGTTAACTTATGCTGGGTACACAATAAAATGTGTTCAAATCTTATAAGATCTTCAAAATGTGAGAGAACACAAACATGAGGGAAAAAAATTCTAGATTTAACTGTTTTGCTCCTATAGTATGTGGTGTCCTCTGGGTTCCCCCAGTCATCAGGATTTCTGATCGTAAATATTCAACATGTTGAATAATTTCGATTCGCGATCAAGGCGCCTCCGACGTTCTTCCGAGTAGATTCAGTCACTCTTAACACACCTATGTAATGATAGTCCACTGGAGAAGAGTAGTGAGAATCCAAGTGCAGATTGTATTAAACTGTGCAATACAAAATACAAACAAACTAAGACTTGACTTGACTATGACTAAACACTCACCGATAGCAGGACAAATACAAACAATACACGACAAGGAACAAGACAACGACATGGCTACTCATAAAAACCAAGGGGGGTCACATGACAAGAAATATCCAATTGGAAACAAGACACATGACCTAGACAACCAATCAGAACATGACACATTGAACAGAGGAACCAATAGCAAGGAGACAAGAGGGAAAGGGAAGCATGACAAAAGGAACATAACTACATTTAAAAATAAAAAACCAAAAACAGACCTTACATATCCCCCCCCAAGGGTGGCTCCTGACGCCCTAACAAAACAAAAACAGAATCCAAAAAGTCCAGGAGGGTGGTGGAGCAGAGGCAGAATGGGGGAGGGATGGAGGGCCATGCACACGAAGGGGAACAGGACCTGGAGCGTGGAGCAGGGGAGGGAGCCATGGCGGAGCAGGGAGCCATGTCGGAACAGGCAGAGCAGGGGGCCATGGAGGAGCAGGGGGCTATGGCAGAGCAGTTGGAGTAGGGGGCCATGGCGGAGCAGGCGGCCATGGAGGAGCAAGCGACCATGGCAGAGCAGGTGGGGCATGAACCTCAGTGGCCGTAACAGGACAGACCGTGAGTTCATGAACGGCTCCATGGCCGTAACAGGACAGACCATGAGTTCATGGACAGCCTCTGTGGCTGTGACAGGGCAGACTGGGAGTTCATGAGTGGGCGCCACCACCTCTGGAGGTTCTGCAGCAGGCGCCACCACCTCTGGAGGTTCTGCAGTGGAAGCCACCACCTCTGGAGGTTCTGTGGCAGGTTCTGACTCCTTGTGAACAGGAGAGGCCTCTGGAACAGACTCGTGGACAGGAGAGGCATCTGGAGCAGACTCTTGGACAGTGTGAAGCCCACATGCTCAAAATGGCGACCGCCATTACGGGCAGTGTGGTAGACAGTGGGATGCCTGCTGGGCTTGTGAGCATAGAGACCACTGGGATGTCAGCTGTTCGCACTGACATCAGAGGATGGTCCAACATGCTAGCTATGCGTTTTCTCCATCTTGGTCCAAGCTCCGAATCTGCAGGAGCTTGGGTATTATAGCCCCCCCGCCCCCCCAAAAAAACCTTGGGGAAATCTTGGCGACAGCCGTGATTTGGCAAGGCTCAGGCGTGGTGGCCATCTTGCGATGAGGCTCAGGCATTGCGGCCATCTTGCGATGAGGACTCAGGCCTGGCGGCCGTCTTGCGATAGGGACTCAGGCGTGGCGACCATCTTGTGATGGGGACTCAGGCGTGGCGGCCGTCTTGGCCAGGGACTCAGGCGTGGCATTCCCTAGGATTGTCAGAAGTGGAGAAATCGGTACAAAATCAGCCCGATTATCTTGTGGTGTGTACCCAGCATTACTAGGCAAAACAAATCTGACCTCACATTCCTTCAATGTTAAAAATGTTGAAACCAACATGTTACACAATAATTTACAGTAAAATATTTAATGTTTAGTTGTGTAATTGTGTAAAATAAATGTGTTTTAGTAATTTTTGTTTTTTCAATAGTTTGTTTTAAATCAGTTATGTATATATCATATTTATTGCGTTATTTTAGTGTTGTGTATGTTTTACCATGATGGTGTTTTGTATTTGTGTGTATGAAACCTTCTATATTTACCTCAGCTTGTAGAAAAGCCACTTAATTCAGCAGAAAAGGGCTGTTGGATTTACTGGTTATTTATTTATTGTTTGTTTGTTTGTTCGTTCGTTCCAAATTGCAGTTTTAAATTAAAATTGTTCTTTATATGTGTTTTTACTGCATTTGTACTGAATTATGTTAGCTAGGGCACTCTTATTTTTTATTTGACTCAAGTGCCAATTTTTACAATTAATACATTAAAATCAGTAAGAATGTACAGAATTTCTGTTGAGTTTGCCCACTTGATGAAGAAACACTTAGCACGTATCATTTGTGTTTACGTGACATTGTTGCTGTGTGACCCTTGGGGAGCACCATTCTCACACCTGAGCAAACGTTAGAGCTGTGTCTCCTGAACACGATTAACACATGTCACGTTTAGTGCTTGCTCTCTTGAAGAATATGAATGATATTTTAGAGCGCTTGATTCTGGTGTGTTAATGGCTTTAGAAAAGGGATTTATCTCAAACCAAAACAGAGGCGTTGGATCGGATCTGTGTTTGAGAGAACTGTTTGATGTTCATTCTACAGTGACACCGGGGATGAGGCTGTTCTCTCATCCAAATCACCGCTGTGAGGTTTAAGACTGTGTCACACGCTATCAGAAGCTCTATAATTATCTGAAGTGTCTCTGATCCAGATGATGCCTCTCAGGGATCAATCCCCTCAAACGACAATAAACACAAGGCACTCTCACGCCAACTATTTCTTTATGATTTCCTCACTCTATGTCTTATTGTTTGTAAGTGGTTTTCTATCAGTTTAAGATACTTTTTGTTTTCTTGTATCCGCTTGATACATCATTTCGCAATGAGGAATGAAAGAAAGATAACGCAATATGAGATTTTCATTTCTATAAATTTGTAACTACTTATAACTAACTGAGATGGCTTGTTTTCTGTGTACTATAATGTCCCTCTTTAAAATTAATATATGTTATATATACTGTATATATATATATATATATATATTATAAAAATGTATGTCAAGAAGTGTCCAAAGTCGAAGAAGCGCATATACACTATGAGACTATGAGACTTAGTATGTGTGAAGAAAACACAGAAAGCTAAATATCACAGAATATATAGAAACAAACGGTTAAAAAATTATAATATAAACAAATAATAATAAACTAATAGGCTAGATGTGAAAATAGCCTTAACAAAACAAGGGAGTCTTTTTATTTTATTCCAAAAATGTTAATGTTAACATTTCTAATAAACACAGATGTATTTGCAATATGGTGGAAATTACATGCTTATAACTTCAATTAAATAAAAAATTATAATAATAAATACAATTAAATGTTTTTTTTCTGTTATGCATGTCCACTGTTGGACATTGTTAGCATACAATTAAAATAAAAAATCTACAGAGTGCTGAAGACATTTATCTTAGTGTACCACAAACAGAAAGTGCAACTGCGGTCTGTGTAAATGTAGATAATGCAACATCACACTTGAAACTCTTTACACAGCACACAAACAGTAGCGTTCTCAAGAAAACGGCACAGGCACAATTTTAATGCTTTTATTGCTTTTGTTCTACCAGCTGAAGCTGACATGAAGACACGTCAACTCAACTGGCCCAACCAATGAATGTGGGGCTCTTTTTAGATGGACAGGCAAGCAACACTTTATAAGCAACGTACTCATATAACCATAGAAACTAATTGCACTAAAACCCAATCAGAACACTATACGCCCTGAATGTAAAAATGTCCTAGTGACATAGAAATTACTCTCTGCATCTTTAACTGTCTTAACTCCTTTTCTCTTTCATTTAAGTCCATTTGATGTCATTTCATCTTGCCTTTGTTTAGTTGATCTGTCTCAGTATTGATTCTGAAGCTTATCTTTGTGAGGTTCAGTCTGTCAATGTGAATCTTTTATATGAGCCGCCTGACAGGTCCAGTTCAGTGTGTCGCTGTTGAATTATACAGCTCTGGAAAGAACTGATATACACTACATCAGCGGGTTACTGATGGGCAGTCGCTCCACCCCGGCATGAAGGGATATTTGTCAGGTTGACAGGAATATCACTATCAACTATTCTGTTACACATTACTGTGATAGTCTAACTCGCTAAGGTGCTGGATGAGTCCGACAGGTGTAAAATCTGGACCACATCATTGATTCTTGAGCTGTTTAGCCTGTGTTAAATATTTGATTTGAGTCAAAGCCTGGGATCCCATGGCCCTAACCAGCTCTTAATGAGAGAGAATAATTCAGAAACTACTGAGGAACATGCAGGTAGACAGTGAAATAGAGTGAGGGGTGATGCTGAAAGTATTGCCAGATGTGCATGGGTCCTTGCATCATGTTTTGTGTTTGTTTCAGACGAGTGGAAAATAGGTTTGACTTAAACCTCAAAATAAAATTTGTCGTTTTTTCCAACTGTTAATTAGGGCTTCAACTGATTTTAATTCAGAATTCATTTCCAAACTTGAAAATTAGTAAAGGAAAAAGAACACTGCTCAGTTCTTGTGATGCAGCTTCTGTTCCTCTCAAAGTGACATGAAAAACAAATAAATAATAAATCAGAATAAATAAATAAAAGGAACAAATATATGGCTCACATACAGTACCAGACATGCTACAGATATGGCTTCTTTCCTTGGAGATCCTCACTTAGTATAGATATCTGGCATAGGACACTGGCAATGGTCTGGTAGTTTAATAACTGATTTTTTATTTTTTTTTCAGTCTGCATTTTTGGATTCTTGGCCACTCTATTAGGTACATCTGTTTGTTAATGCAAATATCTAATCAGCCAATCACATGGTAGCAACTCAATGCATGTCTAAATGCGTTCTTTGGGCAAAAAATGCCTTATTGATGCTTGAGGTCAGGGGAGAATGACTAGACCGGTCAGAGTAACTCAAATAACTCAAATAACCACTAATTAACAAGGTATGAAGAGCATCTCTGAATGCACAACGAACCTTGAAGCAGACAGACAGCAGAAGACCACACAATATGTGCCGCTCCTGTCAGCTAAGAACAGGAAACTGAGGTTACAATTTGCATGGACTCACCAAAATCGGACAATAGAAGATTGGAAAAAGGTCACCTGGTCTGATGAGTCTCAATTTCTACTGCAACTTTTGGATAGTAGGGTCAGAATTTGGCATAAATAACATGGAAGCATGGATCCATTCTGCCTTGCATCCACGGTTCAGGCTGCTGTTAGGGGTGTAAAGGTATTTTTTGGCACATTTTGGGCCTCTTAGTACCAACTGAGCATTGTTTAAATGCCACAGCCAACCTGAGTATTGTTGCATGTCCATCGCTTTATGACCACAGTGAACCCATGTTGTGGTGGATACTTCCAGCACAACAACGCACCATGCCACAAAGCTCAAATAATTTCAAACTGGTTTCTCGAACATGTATATAATGAATATAATGAAATTATAAAAATGCTAATAGCTTTTGATTAGTTTTGCCAACTGTCATGAGGTCTTGATAGATTCCTTGGCATACCGAAAACATGGATACCAATTATGATGTAAGGAGTTGAGCTTCCTGTTTGCTATTTAGATTTTCTTTGATTACTTTAAGAACTCCTCATAGACTGTTTAATTTCACCAAATTCAACTTAGATCATCTTCAGACCATGCTGGAAAAACGTTATGGATTTCGTATTAATAGACAATAGGGTTTTCATTTATTGCATCTGACCCTGTATCTCTGCAAAGCATTGACATGCTGACATCATTAATATTAAAATAGTTTTTTAATCTTTTCACTTTCCAGATATAAACTGTGGCTGTACACATGATATTATTCTTGTGAGTGTGTGTGTGTGTGTGTGTGTGTGTGTGTGTGTGTGTGTGTGTGTGTGTGTGTGTGTGTGTGTGTGTGTGGTGTGTGTGTGTGTGTGTGTGTGTGTGTGTGTGTGTGTGTGTGTGTGTGTGTGTGTGTGTGTGTGTGTACATTATAATATTTGTCTCACCAATACTTCTGGAAAATATCCCTCACACACTTTTAGGACTGAATTTTCTTTTCAATAAGCTATTACATTCAACAGGGTCAAAACTGCCTAGGCTCAGGAACAGGGAGTGTCATATTTTGGAGGTCCTTACGAAAACTGAAAGTTTAAAAATTAAAACAAACCTCACAAATGCAAAAAAATAACCTTGGATTATGCATATTCAGACCTAACACGAAATGAAGTATATTGTGACTTCACTGATGTCAATCCTACTGCCATTCTGCGAAGACTGAGATGTATTCATAGACTCCTTCTATCATATATACTATATTTGTGTGTGTGTGTGTGTGTGTGTGCACTGTTATTTTTATACAATCCTGATGCAATCCTTCCACATAGTTAGTTTCAGCTCTCTGGTCGTCATGATATTTTCATGATGTTCAACCATGACCTGCGTTTCATCATACAGATTAAGCATATTGCAAACCACAGCAGAGAAACTACGACTCGGATACTATCGTAACCTCGTACAGTTTTACCGAGTTACTATCGTAACCTCAGTTCCCTGAGATATGGGAACGAGTACTGTAAGTATGGGAAAATCAATTATTACCCTTCACTGAAGCCTTTTTCAATCACGCAGTTATAACTGCACGTGATTGATTCATGCAAGGTGAAATAAACGAACCAATCCACGGCGGTGGCGAGCGAGCCAATGGCTATGCAGCCCGCCATAGCCCACCAAAATGGGAGGGGCGTCTAGCTATATAATCCGCTGCAGGTCACCGCATCTCAGATTTCTTCGAAGGAAGCAACCGAGCGTGCAGCTCATAGCACGGCCAGGAACAGTACTCATTCCCATATCTCAGGGAACCGAGGTCACGATAGTAACTGAGCACGTTCCCTTTCGATATTTCACTCGCACTATAAGCATGGGAACCAGTTCAATCACGCCATGCTATGACGTAGAACGACTCGAAACCAAGACTCACGTGGGATTAGGCCCAGGGGAGTCAATAGAAAACAGCAAGCACAGGGTGAGCCTTTAGGGTCATCCGTGGCTTGGGTGTCGTCCCGTAAATGATACCTGGCATCCATATAGTTATGGACAGACCAAGCAAAAGAGGGGCTTGAACAATGTTGGTCAAGTGAACCCAAATATTGCTATTTAAGCAGAAAGGACTCTGGCCTGCAAGGACATCCAGGTTGTAAAACCTTGCATATGTGGACGGCAAAGACCAGCCAGCTGCCTCACAAATGTCTGAAATGGACACCCCGCTGGACCATGCCAAAGACGAGGCGATGCCTCTGGTGGAATGGGCTCTGATTCTGATGAGTATGCTAATTTGATAGCATCCACTAACCACCTACACCTTCAGGACGACCTTGGAGTCGTTGGGCCTGAATTACAGGCAAACGGGATTGACGGAAAAGGCCTGCAGGTCTTCCCTGGGCCTAAAGTCGTTGAGGTAGTTGAGTATGCGGATTCCCATCTGTTGCAGAGGGGAGAGAGCCGCATCCATGCATCGTGTAAAAGTGCGGGGAGCCAGGGATAGCACAAACGGCAGGACCTTGTATTGATATGCCATCCCTTCGAATGCGAATCTCAAGAATCGTCTGTGATGGGGGCTACCTGGATATGAAAGAACGTGTTTTTCAGATCCAGCGACATGAACCAGTCCCCTGGTCATATTTGCAGGAGGATCTGTTTCAAAGTGATCAACCTGAATGAACTTTTCATCAGGGTGTAATTCAATAATCTGAGATCGAATCTGAGATAGAATAGGTAGTAGGCCGCCATCTTTTTTGGGCACGAGGAAGTAGCGGCTGTAAAAGCCTGACTCGCTCTGGGCTATTCATCACCTCTGCGCGGAGGACTTGAGCGTTCTCGCTGCGCACTGTGATGGCGAGCACACCGCAGTGGTCTTCAAGCGAATTGGAGTGTATAACCTCAACTTACCGTAGTCATTACCCACGTTGACACACCGGGAATGGCCTGCCAGGCCTTGGCCCGCATGCCAAGGGGTTGAAACGGCTGTGCAGACTAGCTGCAGAAGGGTAGGGCGCTTATGGTAGGCAGAAAAAGATTTTTGCTCTCTTTTTGAAATGTATGTATTTTATTTTGTCCGCTATCACAGCGGTTGGAAACCTGGGCGCTATAGTGGGCTTATGAAGATCCATGAACACTTTCCTCTGCGCCCAGCGCTAATTGGGGCTGCGACAGACCCAATAAAGGCTGCTTGCGGGGTGGTCTGGCAGTAGCGAGACTCGGGCCCCTCCTCTTTCTGCCTGGCTGTTCAGGAGGATTTCTGAGGTGCCGGATCCAAGGCGATCTTGGGCTGGGGTCCTTGGCGCTTCAGGAAGGGGTAGTGTCGTGCCGAGCATGAATGCCCTCTACCTTGCCGACCCTCAGGAGGTCGGGCCACGGGGTGGTTGCCGTTGGTTTAGCTGTCTGCTGAGTCGCGCAGGTTTGGGGCGACTGGAAGCAGAGGAAGCGCTTGAGCGCTTAGGGAGGAAGTGTTGCAACTGAGACGACTTCTGAGCCTCTGTGAAGCATTCAGCAAAGCCCTCAACAGCTGGTCCAAACAGGCTGCCTGATGAAACTGGAGCATGGAGGAAGGGAACTTGTCCGCCTCTTTCATCTCCATCATCGTGAGCCAGAGGTGTAGCTCCAACACTATAAGGCTGGACATCGAATGCCCGATGGCTTGGGCAGTGGCTTTGGTGGCGCGTAGAGCCAAGCCTGTCACGCTCCTCAGTTCCCTGAGACCGGCTTCCTCATTGGCGAGCATCTTGGCCTGGAAGACCTTGAGCACAGCCATCGAGTGAAGCGCTGGAGCCGCTTGTCCAGCCACTGAGTAGGCGTGTCCAGCGAGTGCAGATGTGGCTCTGCACAGCTTGGACGGATGGCTCGCCCTCGCCTTCCATCCGATAGCTGTGGGTGGGCAGAGATGTTCGGCCACAGACTCATCCAGAGAAGGCAGGTGCTCGTATCATTTTTCTGCCGTCAACAGATGTGATAGCAACTGAAGCAGAAGGACAGATGCGAAATGAGTGGGGGGCGTGCCATAATATCATGTGCTCGCATGAAATTTGGGGAAGAAGGGGGATGAGCGTTGGCGGGGGGGCGGGAGCAGGGGGGCTTTGATAGCACCCCGTGAGAAAACACTCGTCCAGCCTGCTGCGAGATGGCTCCTCAGCGGAGACCATTCGAGCCCGAGCTCATTGACAGCCTTTGTCATGATGAAGATAAGCTCCTCATCTGCTCTGAGTCAGGCGTTATGTGAAGAGGACGACGTTAAGAGGGTGGGGTCAGTCACAGAGCCCGAACACACCTCCGCGTCCGAAGCCACCAGAAAAAAAGGCTGTCATCTAGTTCGCCGTCACTCACACTGAACGAGATCACGTCGCTTATGGCGGAGGGACGCTGGTCATGTTGACCAGCGTCAACATGACCATACTCTGCGGTGATGGCAAGGCATGCAGGCATTGAGCCAATGTGAGCTCGCTTGTCACCGGTCGCTAAAATCCTCTGCCCACTGATTTTTCTCACAGATCCCTGGGAGAAAGAAAACGGGAGGCCGCGAGTGGCGGAGTCGCTCGCTGGATAGAAAGCTTACCGCGAGTGCAGAGAGGCAAGACTGAAACGCTCGCAGTGTGAGAAATCAGCCCCGCTGAGCGTAGTGTCAGTGTGGGATTTCCCCAAGCGTGACACATACTCAGCTTGAGTGTCATCAGTGTGCAGGGGATTTCCGCACGTCTTAAAATAACAGCGCAGCATTTGCAACAACGCTGCGCTGAAATTTGCTCTTCTAATAAGGCTTTCTTAGATCTTAGCCGCAGGGGATGACCGAGTCTGAAACCTAGCCCTAATCCGGCTGCTGAGGCACTTCAGCGGCAGATCTCAGCATCATCGAAGAGTCAGCGAAGAAGGGTCTTCATTGCTGAAGAGAAGAAATCTGTGATGCGGTGGCAGGCAGCGGATTATATAGCCAGACGCCCCTCCCATTTTGGCGGGCCATGGCGGGCTGCATAGCCATTGGCTCGCCCGCCACTGCCGTGGATTGGTTAGTTTCTTTCACCTTACACGAACCAATCACGTGCAGTTATAACTGTGGGATTGAAAAAGGCTTCAGTGAAGGGGAAAAAAGGGATTTTCCCATACTTACAGTACGAGTGAAATATCGAAAGGGAATCCATGACAACATATGCATAAATACAGACATATTGCATAATCTATTTAGACATTAAACATATTTATTATGTACTGTACATCACGTGAGTGTAACATTAGTTTTATAATTCATGATTAATTGCAGAGGCCACCTTTTGAATTCAGATGAATTAAAATCCAACAGTTTTCTGAGAGCTCTTTAGCTCTGCTCTTAAAGAGCACTTTTGCAGACAGGAAGAAATGTCACCATGGTTTTGTCTCAGCTAATGTGTCCTCTCTGACCTCAGAGCTGACTCTCATTAAAGCAGGTATAGAGGAAGCGACACCAGGCTTTTGTGTATTAATATGGAAATGAGCTCAGAGGCAGCTATCTGATGTCCTTCTCAGTGTACAACAGCGTTTATGGACATCTATCTAATCACATCTTCAACAAAGCAAATCAATGCTCCGGTCCAACAGAGACAAACTGCTCCGTATGATACAAACCCCTTTCTGCAGCCACGTGTTCATGAAAGCCGAGGTGTAAGAGAGCTGTATGGATATGGGATGGTGACGATATTTAAGCGGGTTTTATTGTGCTGTGATCAGGGAATAGTATTGATACTCAACCTATGTTTGGAGTCTGCTGCTTCTCAGATGTTTCTCATGAGAAAAAGACCAATGTAATCTCATACTTGATGTCTATAGATTCAGAATAGACCTCAACAATGTCTCAGATTTGCAAACATGATATTTTTGTTTATGTAGTTGAATAGATTTTTAAAAACTGTGTAGTTACACCAGACCACTTCAGGAATGAAAATCTTCATAAGTTGTTCTAATTCATGTCGTCTTTGACTCACAACTGAGATTGGTGCCACCCACCACCTCCAGGATTGGTCACTTTCTCTTTATGTTCTGCAATATTGGTAAGGTTGTACATTTAAAAGACGTTCAGACCAACAAGGTAAATGTCATCAACATACTGAGAAAAATTGAAGGTTTAATTGTAGGTGAAGTGTGTAATTTATATGCGACACCAAACAAAATCATAGCTGGGCTTATGAAATGTTCTATGCTGTTGTTAGTACATTGCTCTTTTTTTCAATGGGCCAAGTCAATCGAGGCCAAATCAAAGTTTTTTTTATATATTCTGGTCCATCAATATGGCTCAGACTCTTGTAAAAAAATGAATGTCCACTTTACCCAACCTGGTCTCATGGCATAAACGTACATGGAGGCCTTTTTTAGCAAGACTGTAGCGAGGCACGTTTTGCCGCAGTTTCAGAGAGAAATGTCCACTGAGTGGTGCTAAAACATGGGTTCAATACGTAAACTGTGGCACGTTTTTATTACGTTGGTATGTATTACTGTGTTTTTATTATGTTGCTTCAGTTACGTATTGCGGCAGTTCAGAATTCAAATTTCAGGGGACCGTCGCTAAAAATGAATGCTCTATCGTGTTGGAAATATGCCCTACACCAAACCCAACCCTAAACATATACCTGATTGTGTTGGTAAATGCAAAACTGATAAAAGTATTTGTTGATGCAACCATGCTATTTGAACTTCCGTAGGCCATATGCAGATTTAAACAGTTTTGTCGAACCTAGTTACACGGGATTCGAACCAAAGCTCCTCACCTCTCAAGTACGGCTCCGTACTCTGTGAGCTACTGAACAAACCTACTGTCTATGAAAACCCATAGATATGAAGCTGGATATGTGTGATGCTAACGTTCGAAAGCATCGGTTTTCAAATCTCCCAGCATATTAATATTGTTTTGAAGTCATAACATGATATTCTTCAAGTAATTATGTGAAAATTACGCTTTATTATTCAAAACTCTGTCAATTTGGGTGAAAAGGAATAAAAGGCTTCGGAATTTTACTGCCCCTAGTGTTCATTTATTTTGGAAACTACAGTGATATGAACTCATTGACACTTATTTCGCATTTCGCATCAGTGCAAATGCACTGACCAGCATTAAATATACTTGAATGCAATTTATTTTGATAATTGTGAGCCATATACTTAATTAAATACATTGTTAATTACACATTTGTAACGATGAACATATAATTTAGTACATTTATAATATAT
Organism: Gymnocypris eckloni scoliostomus; assembly: GCA_027564155.1. Lineage (NCBI taxonomy): Eukaryota > Metazoa > Chordata > Actinopteri > Cypriniformes > Cyprinidae > Gymnocypris > Gymnocypris eckloni. The sequence continues at coordinate 7,433,387 of CM050423.1, read as the reverse complement.
CAACTTTAAACATAACTTTGTACTACAGTAATAACACACTACAGTAAATAATAAAATCAAGTTATTGTGCTTTAGTATATTAGTCAACCTTTTGTATTTATTAATATTATATTATCTGCAAGTACACGTTTTAATACAATACATTTAAGATTTGCAGTAAAATGCACATAACATACAATTGAGCAAATTAATGTTTTCATAAGATAAGTTTTTCCAACAGTCTTTCCTGCATGTCAATAGGTGCATCCCAATTTGCATACTTTTACACTATTATAATCCATTTCATATTATGCATTCATATTATAAATTAACTTTAAATAACCAATTAATTAATTTATTAATTAAGTGAAATTATTAAAGTGTGACACTTCATGCACCAAAATGTTATAGCTTTCCTCAGTGGAAGGGAAGGTGCTGCTATCAGACTGTGATTCTGAATGACAAAATAACCTCTACGTGTGGTGGCTTCTGCCTTTTCTATGAAGAATCACTCTTGAAATCTTGGGGTTTTGATTCCAGAATATAGACTTTATTTCGAACAGAGAAATAGACGATCCTGTCAGGAAGGATCTCCGAATGTATTTTGTGTCCTCCTTAAATAGTGTCTCCTATAGGCGTGTTTAACACATTTCACATATATGCATTTTCCTTACACAATTTGCTTCCTCCCTAGAAGGAAGGAGCCCAAAGACCTTCCTTTGTTATAGTAAGGAAAGAGGTCTTAAACAGATGTTTCCTATCTCTAAGTCAGCACAATCCGTATGCAGGCCTAGGACACATATATATATATACTTATAATGGAAGAATAATAACATAAATGGCTAAATTCACCTTGACTATACTTGATTAATTCATATTTTGACTAATAAAAATCTTCTACATACACTGTAGACTACATAGTGGATAATATAAGTGCATAGTGTATAGGTTCATAATTTGAGATGCAACTTAAGAAATTTCCTTCCGTTTTTCCACCAAAAACATAGTTTTTCCCCAAAACTCAGAAAATACTTCATATAATATATAATTTAAGCCCTTATTATAATTCAGTTCTGATGTGAGCACTTAAATACAGCCAAACTTCATGATGTGTAAATAAATGGAGTCTAGTCCATTTTGCAGCTTATTTTGAGGGTAAATAAAAATAAAATTGGACATGTTTTCACAAAACCATCCTATGATCATGAGTTTATTAGAGATTGACAAGCAGAGAGATGCACATTGAGCTCTTTGTCTCTTTGACAGAACAGTTATTGTTATGGATCTGTGTGCATGTTACTTCTGAACGCGCTCTTCAGTGTTTTTCCCCTTCATTCTCCCCTCCAACAGAATGAGGAAAAGAGGAAGACAGGCAGACATGAATAATGATACTGTCAAAAAAAGAAAATCTACATGCAGCTTTGCCAATTCATCGACTGGATTCAGTGTTTACAAACACGCAATAATTCAAAATCAACAGATATAAGAATAGGAGCACAGCGATTGATTATGTGTTCCGCCTTTAGGATCTGAGAGGATATTTTTACCCAGAAGTGTGAAGTGCGTTGTGTTGTGCTGGATATAACAGAGCTGGAGGAGAACAAGCTAATGAAAACAAGAAGTGTGTGTGTGTGTGTGTGTGTGTGTGTGTGTGTGTGTGTGTGTGTGTGTGTGTGTGTGTGTGTGTGTGTGTGTGTGTGTGTGTGTGTGTGTGTGTGTGTGTGTGTGTGTGTGTGTGTGTGTGTGTGTGTGTGTGTGTGTGTGTGTGTTTTATTACCCTCTGACAAATAGGTGTTAAATGGGTCTATAAACTTCTGATTGGTTAATTAATTATCAAATAAACACATTGAATGAATAAACAAATAAACTAACCAAGCATCTAATGAACAGCAGTAAGAGGTCATAATAAGCATCGGTTCAGGTCTGTTTTCAATGTGTGTATGTATGTGTGTAAATACTTGTTTTATGTCTATAAATAAGGACAGTTTTCTAGAGGGTGTGGTTAAGAGTTATTATATACATATATATATATATATATATATATATATATATATATATAACATCATAAGAATAACAGATTTTAAAACTTGTTACATATACTGTACATATTCTTTTCTGCATCTCAGAAAATAAAAAACAAATCATCAGGATTTGTAAAGACATGAGAATGAGGAAGCAACTACAGAATTTTTAATTTTTGGGGAATTATATTTTTATATTGTAGCTTTTGTGTTGGGGTTTGCTGCCCCCTATCTGTCACCCATGCATGTTAATCTCCTTATAAAACACCAGCTAAAAGACACAAAAGTTGCACAGTCCTTCATGGTTGGCATGGCATTTTTAAACTGTGATCAATAAGGTGCCACCGGCTGCTGAAATGTAACTTTAGAAGGGAACCACTGCACATACCAATTACTGAAGGAGCCAATTTTTTCTATTTTTTTCTGAAAATTCCTCCATCTCCACCTGAATTGCTGTGACGACAAGGCCTTTATTTCTTTTCAAGTCAAAACAAATTCCAGTGTCACCACGGTGGCTGTTATCACTGTAATATATTGCTGTTTAATGTTAATGTATGCGTTCCACCCCTCGGCTCTTATGGGACCGTGGGGCCCCGTTTATCTCTGCTGTCTCTCTATCACTATTGTGTGAATTCTGTGGGGCAGAGATAAGACATCTTGGGTCTGTTGGTAAGATTTAGGGGTGCACATTTCTGCTGGAATGAGAGATCTAGCACGTATTTAAAGACTGAAATGACGCTGCTCACTAAAATGCCATCACAGGTCTCTATAAACAGACTAACAACCTAATCAAACCAACAAAACTATCTTTCAGATTTCAGTGAATAAAAAAAAAACTTTTTAATAACTAAAACAATTACCTTAAAGATAACCACTTGACACAAACATGATCTTAATAAACATAATATCAGTGTCAAAAATAAACACAGTTGCACTTGTAATGCACTTCAATTCTTAAAAGTATGTACTTGTTGATAATTAAAAATAAATAAATGTGATTTTTAACACACTTAAATGTACTTTTAAACACACTTTTAATAATGTCAGGTTAAATGTTTTAGAGTATATTTTAAATCACTGGTTTAATCTTTTGTCATGCTTTGAAATACTGTTAAAAGAGTATTTATTACAGAAATAATATCCTTTAAAACAATATACCTATATAAGTGTGAACTGAATGTAATATTTTCAGACACTGAATAGCATATTTTTGTTTGTTTTGTATTGCCAGAAAATTTAAATGTATAATAATTGCAATTAGTTAAACCTAATGCATTTTTGACTTGTGTAGGACATCTTCATAATTTAATTACTTGTATTGTTTGTGTGTGTGTGTGTGTGTGTGTGCGTGTGTGTGTGTGTGTGTGTGTGTGTGTGTGTGTGTGTGTGTGTGTGTTGTTCAGGTATACTATTTTGTTTTGAATATCTAAAATAACATAAAATACATATAAATAAATAACTCTTGTGAGGGTATAGGGTTAGGGTTAGGGTTAGTGTAAGAGGAAAGAAAATACCGTTTGAACAGTATAAAAACCATTACGTCTATGGAATGTCCTATATAAAACCTGTAAACTTAGTGTGTGTGTGTGTGTGTGTGTGTGTTTGAGAGAACAGCATATGTAAAGGGAAGAAATGCACAGTAGCATATGGCAGGCTAATTTCTCATTTTGTGTTGTGTGTGTGTGTGTGTGTGTGTGTGTGTGTGTGTGTGTGTGTGTGTGTGTGTGTGTGTGTGTGTGTGTGTGTGTGTGTGTGTGTGTGTGTGTGTGTGTGTGTGTGTGTGTGTGCGTGTGTGTGTGTGTTGCTCTTGCCAACATGCTCTGTTATGAACACACACACATTGTCCCAGCTATGGGCTTTCTTATTATTAAACGTCAAGGCTATGTGTAGAAATGGACAGATTGTGTCAACATAAAGTCACTAAGGTCTCTGGCCAAATTTCCTCTGTCGGAGTTTCAGGCGACACATTACAAATCCATTACACTGAATAATCATTAAACACACTGATGATTGATAATCAGCTAAGCATTCATAAACAACAGAACATCCATCAACACACTGATCATTCATCAAAACAATGCACATGAGCAACATTAGCCTACTTATTAATGGTAACAGTTTACATTTACATCTCATTTGTTCATTCATTTGTTATACTTAATGTTAAAATGAACTGTGACCAATATGTTTTTGCAGCATGGACAGTATTAAACTTTGTTAGTGTTAGTTAATAAAACTACAGTTTTTCGTGGTTTGTTCATGTTAGTTCACAATGCATTATCTAAAGTTAACAGACACAACTTTGTTTTTTTAAATGTGTTTGCAAATGTAGAAATTAACATTAACTGAGCTTAATAAAATGCTATGGAAAGAATGTTCAATGTCAGTTCATGGAAAGTTTATAAACCAATCCATTCTTTTAATAATCAAACTCATTATTCTACTAATTATATTGTTTATCATTGACTCTCTCTCTCTCTCTCTCTCTCTCTCTCTCTCTCTCTCTCTCTCTCTCTCTGAGGGTGTTTGTGATAAACAGTGTTATGGCGCTCTCTGGTGGCAAAGAGGGAATAAAGCAATCTATGTGATTGTCAAGGTGCACTTCATTGCTTTGAGATATGATAATCTGCATTATAACAGTATATATGGAAACATGTGTCTGTAGAAACAGGGAGAATTTATGTAATGTAGGTTTTGATGGTATTTAAGAGGAACCTAGTACAGGCTGCTAATGTAATGTCAACGAAAATGATAAAACTGTCATGCAGAACATATTTGTAAAATGTAATACATCAGAGCTGAAGCTTTGAGGTTTGCGTCTTGGTAGTGCCCCAAAGAGAATCCTAAATAAAATATAAGAGATGTTTCACTTCATTTTAAGCGGCTCTTAACACAGACTCTCACAGAACCATTGCTTTTAAACGTAGAACTAGGTCATACACCCTGCAAATGGACGACTTCCAACTTAATGTTTATTATAAGCTGAAAAAACCCGCAAGCAATCTATACAATACTTTTAGAGAACCTTTTGTGTCCGCCCAGTTGAATTCTCCTATATTAGTCTTCTGAAGCCATTCTGTATGACAGCTTTATGTGAGGAACAGAACAAAAAGTACATTTTTATTTTCCATTCCACACATCATTTTTTTTTTTTGATGCATTCAGAAATGTGTCATGTACTCTTTGTTGTGTAACAATTAAGTGCCTTTCATTTTAAGGTGCTCCATGGCATTGAAGATCAGAGTGGTCCAAAGGTCCAAAGAAATGATCAGTTTCTTAGTTCCTTGACTTTAGCAGAGGACGTTTACCTTAGATGAGCAATGTTAAAACTGCAGCACAGTCAGGGTGCGCACAGATGGTCTTTGCTCTCAGATCATCATACTAAAACATTTACAGCATTTTCTTTTGAAAAACAAATACACTTTACCATAGTAGAACCAACAGTACTGATATACTATAATAGTTTTATGATATAATAGTTTTAATAAAATATAGTATTTACTTGTGAGAAAGAAGTACACTTTACCATACTTTAAAATAGAGCCTATTACAGAAATAATTATCCTTTAGGACAATATACCTGACTGTAAATGGAATGTAATGTTTTTGGACACTTAATGGCATACTATTTAAAATTAAATGAAAATGTAGTATAGTTTTAATTTATTAAATATATACATTTATAAAAAATAAAAGTATAATAAATTAAATCCATGTACCCTCTTGATTAGGACTTAAGTACATTAGTATATTAAATGTAATAATCACTTCTGTTGTTTATTGGCATCTATAGTAAACTAAATACTATACTATTGTGTGTGTCATACTGTATTGAATTTGTAATTACAAACGTGTAATGATGAAGTTGCAATTTAGTACAAGTGAAAATTATTAATAACAAATAACAGTTACAATTATAATTATAATCAAATATTTGACATACACTTTACAGTATGTATTTTTAAAGCATGTTAAAAGATTAATAAAACAATGATTTAAAGTAAAATAAAAGTTTTTTATTACTAAGTTTTTAGTACTATTACTATGTTACACTTTTAACAATGTACATTATAAATCTTTACATGTTCTTTACAGGAAAAATTATTTACAAACAAATTGCGCTCATACATTTCTAGTAAATTTCACTAATACGAGAAACAGCAAATAACATTTCTTTTCAGTTTCATTAAATGTGAAATGTTGAAGTAGAAAGACTGAAATAGCATTCTCTTGTAAAACACTCAAAATAATCTTTGTTTTATTTACATGTGCATTTATTATTGCTTTTATTGTCATTTTATTTCATTCATGTTAGGCCTATATTATCTGAATTCAATACAATTGAGCACTTTCCACAAGGGAGTCCAGGCCATATTTCATGCTGGCAATAAAATACAGCTAATATTAATAGCAAAAGCAAAGGGTAATTATGACAGAACACTGATCTCTGTTGGAGCTCTTATCCAGAAGAGGAGCAGTCAGGAGATCTCAGCAGCTGAAGGCATAAGGCCAAATCCATACACAGACATGCAAGACTGGGTGTAGATCGCTAAGAAACTAGTCATCTTCTGCCATCCGTGCATGTCGACATGGAGCCTTTCATGTGACTGCTTTGAAATGCTGTTTGTGAACAGCAACTCACAATAGCAAGCAAAAATCCCATTCATTTTCTCAACTAAGAGGTGTATTTTTAATGACAACAAATAAACGTTTAATGATAGACCTACCATGAGCTCCAAAATTATTAAGTAATGATTTATGCTTCTGTGTAAGCCACAAGTGGGATTAAGTGTTTTTTTTTTTTTATGTGTTCATTTGTCAAATTCCTAATGAAGATCTATATCCATAATCCCGAAGAGTGATTCACCAATCAGAGAACACACAATTGAACTGTAATTGTTTTAATTTAATTACATAAACATCCAAAAAAAAAAAAAATTGTATGTTTCACAAGATCTTTCCACTTAAAAATGTCACAGTTAGTTCAATGTTACTTGCCGTTTCTTTGTAATTATTTGTGACATTTTTTAAGAGTATAATATTGATTTAGTTCACAACGTTTAAGCTTTATATTAACGGTATTGCTAAAACTACAGAATACAGTATACTGTAAGTGGTGTTAGAAAATGATGGCTAATTCTTAAATGGCAAACAATCAGTGATAAACTGAACCAGGCTTGCCTGAACATTCACATGCTTTGTACATCACAAAAACGTTTACATGCTGTATTTCTTTTCTGTTTTAGGGGGAATTTTAATGTCAAACAGTGGTGGAAATTGCATTGTTACAGACAGGATGGGTGAAGGAGGCTGGAATGAAGCAGCGATTTGGATACCACAACAGTCTTTTAATGAAGAAACAAAAACAAGGTAAACATCCAAATGGATAATGAATGCAAATAGGTAAATCCATACAGGGTAAAAAAAACAAGTAATCCACAAGAGTAGGGCAGGCAACATTATAACATTATGAGACTTTGCACTCAGGCAAAACTATTTGCTATTCGCCCATTTGGCCCATGTAAGGCTGCTCTTGGGGTTTAATGAGTGCTGAACGGCCACTGACGTCCTGAAACCTACATCTCAGAAAATATCGAAGATGATTTTCAAATAAACGTTATCTTTATTAACAACCACATATATGAAGTCTACACAACGTATGCCGTGGAAGTGATTCAAATGGTAAAATAGTTGGAGTACTGTTATCACCAGAATATCGCACTGCTGGAAAAGACTCTCTGCCTATCTAATTCATGGACCAGAAATAACTGTTGTGTGAATATTAGGGGTGTAACAGTACTATGGGTGTTCCTAAGGATATACATAGTCAAATCAGAATTTTCTAATCTTGCCGATAGTCGACTGATATTCGAATCATATATTTGGGGGTGGGGGCAAGATACATTGCCAGTAGTCAAGTAGTCAGACAAATTCCAGAGAAATGAACAAATATCCTGATAATTTTTAAGATTTTGAAGCATAGCCTTATACCACATAAAAGTAAATTTGATTGCCTAAATATGATCTGCTCAAACACTAGTTTTATCCAGTCCCGGTTTCCGAGTGAAATAATGAGGGTGCTTCAGAAAGTGTGCTAGCCTCAATTCACATACATTTTCATGTATATTTTTGTCCCATGTATTGCTTTTTTGAGTGTGAATCCCACATAAATATGTGAATGTCATTCCTTAAACTTTGCAGCTTTGTATGTGGCGAAAAATGTAAGTTTTATAAAAAATTCTGAATTAATTATATATAGCTAGAAAGCACATAAAGAGCACTGCCTTTATAATCACTAAAAAGCTGTCCCTCATCTTCATCGCAATCTCATTAAGTTGTGTTGTAATTAGAGGATTCTCGAGCTTGCACTTGACTCACCACTGGACAAAAATAAACCTTTTGATTTTCTCCAAAGCACAAACACAAGTATGCATTGGATAGTCGGCCAGGGGTGCGTTTCCCAAAAACAACCATGGTCGCAAGTTCCGTCATTACCTATAGAGTTCAATGGAACTAACAACCATAGTTAACTAACAATGCTTTTGGGAAACGCACCCTAGAACAGTTGCGCTAATATGATAGTGAATAATATCTAAATTATATAGTGTTATGTGGGGTGCTCAGCTCTTCCAAAGCACCCATGGGATCGGCGGGATGTTCACAGCATGTAAAAATCTAATTAGAACCGCTGAAATGTTTTGAAATCACTTGTACCCTACCTGATTAAAAAAAATTGTCTTTCATTCTGCCTGTATCAATTTGAGTCTTGTTAAAGATTTAAATCCCCGCCACCAAGATGGTCCTTTGTCGGTCACGGATTATGGAAAGTAAAGCTTAAATCTGTCATAAGGATGGTTGGATTATTCACGCTAAAATTCAAGTCAAAATATTCAAGTTAAAATATTTATTAAAAGCTTTATTATCAGATTATTATTTGCAGCATTGTCATAATAGGCTGTGTATTAACTTATTGGGAGAAAATCAGTAGTTCTATGTGAAATCTGAGATGTGATTTTGAGAACACCTGTATAGCCAAAATGGTATGATCATAACACCTCTGCAAATATTTGACTGTGAGACTGGTAGTCGAATCAGGCTCCTCCTATTGAAGCAACGAATCTTCGACTATTCGGGGTCACCCCTAAATGGTGCAAGTATTTGTACCTAAATTTTTTTGGTACAGAGCTTTCAGTTTGGTAAGCATGTGTACCGTTGGTTTGGTTTAACCGCATGAGCGTAACTTCATTTGGAAACTTCCAGTTTCATATATAGTTACTTTTGACAAGAAAAAGTATCATCTTTCAAAATTATGCCCATTTCTTTTTGGAAATTTAAACAATAAATGCTCTCGCTGGATCGTCAGGGTGGAATGAGAGGTATAGATGAGTGTCATCAGCATAGCAGTGATATGAAAAGCCATGTTTCTGAATGACAGAACCTAGTGATGCAATGTCGACAGAGAAGAGAAGTGGTCCAAAAACTGAGCCCTGAAACATACCAGTAGATAGATGCTGTGACTTGGATACCTCACCTCTCCAAGATACCTTGAAGGAACTATCTGAGAGGTAAGACTCAAACCACTGAGTGTAGTTCCTGAGACGCCCTTTGCCAATAGGGTTGACCAGAGGATCTGGTGGTTAACCGTGACAAAAGCAACAGACAGATTCAGCAAGATAAGTATTGAAGATTTGGAAGCCACTCATGCCAGTCTTAGGGCTTCAACAAGTCTAGCCTATTTATTATCATCATTTTTCTTGACTCTATCCACATATTGAATTAATTTTTGTAATGCACTATTATTCGTGTAATTAATGTCTTATTCATGAATTACACATGCAAAATTGCCATTCTTTAGAATTTGGTCAAAATTAGGTACAAGACACCTGTCTGTTTGCAGTAGTTTTCACATTGGGCGCACATCTATGATGCCTGGAGCAGAGCTAATTAATTGTTTTATGTGATTGCATTTCTGTGTAGAGACATATGGTTCTAATTCAGTGGCACAAGCAGGTTTGATTATAACCTGTGAATAATTCAGAGTGTGTGATGGGAAACCTGAAGCAGTTGTTATATCTGATTTAATATGGACTGCTTTTATCACTCTTGTGTGGTGAGCACTGAGAGGTAAGAATTAGCCCTTCTTTGAGTATGTATTAAATCATGGAAGTTTTTATTGTGCATAAGAGTGCAGACTTCTCTGGCAGCCCATCTGTTTTCCCCCAAGCACTTCTAAAACGGGAAAGAGAGAGAGTACGCTCATATTATTGCTCTTCTTTATCAGGCTGATGTGACCTGTGATTTGATGAGAGTTATGAGAGCAGAGTGATCCTCATTTCTGTCCCTGGGTAATGGCACTGATCTAATTTCACCACAGGAAAGAGGGATGATTCTGTGTTGTTCTGTTTATGACAGATGAGCAGGTGAGAGGGCAGGAAATAAATCATCTAAATTAGAAAACAACTCAACAGGCATAGCAAACACACAGAGGGATGTGATACAGAATACGTCTGAAATACGAAAGGCGAATCGGGCTCTGCGGTACGATCAGGATGAAAGATCTGAGGAAAGAAGAGAGGACGACACATAATAAAAGAAAACCATAAACATGTCTGAACAAAAGCATCCCAGTGGAAATGTTTATTGCACAGAGGTTTATTGCTCTTTTGTAACTTAGGAGAATCAGTTCCCAGTTGTGTTATAATTTAAGTATCAGGATGCTCTCAGATGTTTCTGCTAAAATTAATATTTTGTTGACCAGGAATAAGATGAAATGAATAAATAGCATAACTCATTCCATTTAGAATTTAATGAGAAAAAAATTAAGTGTCTTCAGCAAACACTTTGATATTGCCATTTTTTGTTGTTGAAAGATTGTTGAGATAACGTGGGTCGTTTTTCTTAGCAGATATATAAGAAACAGGATAGTTCAACAAATAGTTAATGAAAATTCTGCGATCGAATACACACCCTCCTGTCATTCCATAACCTTAGATTTTTGCCCTTTGTTCCAAAACAATATAAGTCATGCTTATTTAAAAGATACAATATTAATGAAACCTGAGAGATTTCTGTCCATGAAAAGAAGGTTTTCAAGTGTGCTATTAGTATATTAAACTACAAAAGAGACAGTATACATTCAGTCTACTACTAAAAATGTATACTTAATATTACAAATGAACAGTGGTGGTCAGTAACAGTACAACTACTACTTATCTGTACTTTACTGGAGTAGTTTTATTTTGAGTAACTTTTACTTTTACTTCACTACATTCCAAAGCATAAGATCGTACTTTTACTTCACTACATTTCATAAAACATATCGTTACTCACGTGATACATCACGTGCTCCGAGCATGAAGCGGTGTATGATTCATGAACAAACTGATTCTTTTCAATGAACCTGTTCAATCGGTTCGCAAATCGCAACAAACGATTCATTCACAAATTGCCATGATCCGATTGCAGCTGTTCTCGGTCGAAAACTCACTGATTCAAATGATCCGTTTAGAGCGAGTCTTCTTCAGTGAACTGAACTCACAAGTAAAGAACCGGGAGATCTCGTGGCGCTACTGATGCTGTGAAAAGTGCGTTACTAATGTCGAATTTTAGGATTAATTATTGTAACTGAAAATAATATTTAGGTCAAAACTGTCAGTTGTTTGTGAACTAAATCTGCTGTAAAGGGTGATCTATTTAAGCCCACTGAAATGTGAATGCAGACAGATCAACATCAGTGTCTCTAACGTTATGTTTTAGGTCAAAAACAAAACATTAAAATAACACCGATTAAATAAAATAACTCATGCACGTTCATATTCCCCGCTGCTGTAACGTTAGCAGTTTTATTAAAATGCTATGCATTTAGACCTATGTGACGTCTGTTTTTATATTGTTTATCAACAGTATACATTTTTATATTGTTTAGATCAACTAGCCGAGTAGACAGATATGAATGTTTATTCATAACCATACTGAAAATAAGTAAATATTGTTAGCTGATGCTAGCTGTCTAGCTAACAAGCTTGCTGGTGTTAAGTTGAGGATTTTTTTTGATATAAAGTCCAAATATCTTTATTCAGCCACCTAGATAGATTCCATCTGAGGGAAAAAGAAAGGATGTGATGTTCAGAACATAGTAACTACAGTAATTATCAGAGTGGGAAGTGATGCCCTCTGGGGGCATTTGGCCAGGGGTGTTTTTACACCACAGACAAGGTTTGAGAAGAAAAAAAAATCATTCTGAAAATATAATTAGATTTTCCTTAAAATGTTCTTCCTAATTTCAGGCCTAATTCTCATGTCATATATAACTGACGTTCTGCAAAACAACAAGTTCTAAAACACTTTTTTCTTACTGGTGAAGATTAGATGGTGAAATCTGTTTTCTCTCAGGTAACTTACATGGCAGTGTAAGCTTCACAGTGAACATTACTACATCACTCTCATCAACGTAGTCCATATCAACAAAATATATATCTAGAGGTTATTTTGGGAAAAACCCAGGTATTTTGGGCAGTAGGATTATAAAAATATGTGCTAATATAAAATTAAATAAAGTAGTCTATATAAAATTGCTAAATAAATCTGTCTATCAGTACTTTTTTACTTAAGTACATAAAAAATTGAGTACTTTTGTACTTTCACTCGAGTAAAATTGAAAAAGCAGTACTTTTACTTTTACTGGAGTAATATTTTACTATACGTATCTGTACTTTTACTCAAGTACTTGATCTGTGTACTTTGTCCACCACTGCAAATGAAGAATACTTGGCTTTTATTGACACATATAGGGTATTTTTGTCCCACTTAATATTTTGTACAATTAAGTATTTACTGTTTTTTTAAGAGTATAGCCACTTAACTTTTAAGAGTTGCATTCTTTAGTACTGAAACTATATAACAAGTGGAACCATTTTCTGACCCACTTTTTAGTTTATGAAAGGACATTTTGAAGAATATTATCAGTAAACTACTAATGCACTTGCAGTAAACTATAGTAAACTAAAGAATACTTACACATTGTCTTTAAATTTACATTTTACTTTTATGCATTTAGCAGACGCTTTTATCCAAAGCAACTTACAGTTTATTCAGATTATACATTTTATTGTCAGTATGTTTGTTCCCTGGGAATTGAACCCACAACGCAATGCTCTACCACTGAGCCACAGGAACACTAAACTTATCATACGTATGGTATATTGTTTATGTATTCATTTTTTGCACTTTAAGTATGCACTTGAAAAAAATGGGAATTTGTATTTAAAAAAATATCCATAAGCCCATATGGCTGCAGGCAACCATGGGTGGACATACTACAATATTATTTTAGTAGATTGGGCTGTACCTAGAGAGACCAAATTCGCTCAGGTTTTAATAAAACGTTGTATTTGTGTTTCAGACCCTTAAGTCTTATTGGTTTAGAGTGACTCACAGCAACCTGACCTTGAAACAAATAAACAGAAACAGCAATATTGAAATAAATGATTGAGTTCTGTATCAGGAAGTTTTCGACCGTTCAGCATTAAATGTTGTATCAACGTTTAAACATTGAATCAAGAACTGACCTTATTTCAACCAAATTTCAACGTTGAAGGTTAGTCATATGCTGACTATCAATTGGCTCTGACATGACTATTATTAAATAACTGAACTCTGTATGCTTCGTTTCCTCATACTTAAACCTGCTTAGTCTGAAATAAACATAAAATAAAAATTAATTCTATTAATAATGTGTATCATCTAAATGCATCATGTTCTAAAGAAAAATACAAATGTTTTTTTTTATAATCTGTCATTGAAATATACTGTAATAAATCTCTCTGAAATCTCTCTCTGAAATTACTTTTCTGCTAGATGCCACACAGGCATATACAAATAATAATGACCAACAATAAAGGGTTTGTTTCATTTGGTTGGTTTTGAAAGATGTCTGAAAATAGACCTGTAGGGGTAAATCGAACCAAGTGTGGAAATAGTCTAAGAGCAGATGTGTGATAGGCCATCAAATAGCATTGGGTTCAAATGTGCTTTACAATAGGCTTTTCATCAACCCAACAGCTAATCCACTATCTCAGAGGAACAGAGAAACCACACCAACAATCCACAGTTACTCTAATCTCTGTGGCTGTTTGTTCAGTAGGTCAGTAGATCACATGAGTTTAGTGTAAATGGGCTTCTCTACACCAACTGTGAGAAATTAAATCAGACTGGAGTTAATCACAGTTATACTATCAATCATAGAGTTAATCAGTGGTGGACAAAGTACACAGATCAAGTACTTGAGTAAAAGTACAGATACGTATAATAAAATATTACTCCATTAAAAGTAAAAGTACTGCTTTTTCAATTTTACTCGAGTGAAAGTACAAAAGTACTCAATTTTTTATGTACTTAAGTAAAAAAGTACTGATAGACAGATTTATTTTGCAATTTTATATAGACTACTTTATTTCATTTTATATTAGCACATATTTTTATAATCATACTGCCCAAAATACCTGGGTTTTTCCCAAAATAACCACTATATAGAGTCAAGATATATATTTTGTTGATATGGACTACATTGATGAGAGTGATGTAGTAATGTTCACTGTGAAGCTTACACTGCCATGTACCTGAGAGAAAACAGATTTCACCATCTAATTTTCACCAGTAAGAAAAAAGTGTTTTAGAACTTGTTGTTTTGCAGAACGTCAGTTATATATGACATTAGAATTAGGCCTGAAATTAGGAAGAACATTTTAAGGAAAAATATAATTATATTTTCATAATGATTTTTTCTTCTCAAACCTTGTCTGTGGTGTAAAACACCCTGGCCAAATGCCCCGGAGGGCATCACTTCCACTCTGATAATTACTGTAGTTACTATGTTCTGAACATCACATCCTTTCTTTTTCCCTCAGATGGAATCTATCTAGGTGGCTGAATAAAGATATTTGGACTTATATCAAAACATTTCCTCAACTTAGCACCAGCAAGCTTGTTAGCTAGACAGTTAGCATCAGCTAACAATATTTACTTATTTTCAGTATGGTTATGAATAAACATTCATATCTGTCTACTCCGCTAGTTGATCTAAACAATATAAAAATGTATACTGTTGATAAACAATATAAAAACAGACGTCACATAGGTCTAAATGCATAGCATTTTAATAAAACTGCTAACAGTTATATTAAACAGCAGCGGGGAATATGAACGTGCATGAGTTATTTTATTTAATCGGTGTTATTTTAATGTTTTGTTTTTTGACCTAAAACATAACGTTAGAGACACTGATGTTGATCTGTCTGCATTCAAGCATTTCAGTGGGCTTAAATAGATCACCCTTTACAGCAGATTTAGTTCACAAACAACTGACAGTTTTGACCTAAATATTATTTTCAGTTACAATAATTAATCCTAAAATTCGACATTAGTAACTTACTTTTCACAGCATCAGTAGCGCGCGCTCACAAGATCTCCCGGTTCTTTACTCGTGAGTTCAGTTCACTGAGGAAGACTCGCTCTAAACGGATCATTTGAATCAGTGAGTTTTCGACTCGAGAACAGCTGCAATCGGATCATTGCAATTCGTCAATGAATCGTTTGTTGCGATTTGCGAACCGATTGAACAGGTTCATTGAAAAGAATCAGTTTGTTCATGAATCAGACACTGCTTCTGCGTCTCGGAGCACGTGATGTATCACGTGAGTAACGATATGTTTTATGAAATGTAGTGAAGTAAAAAGTACGATCTTATGCTTTGGAATGTAGTGAAGTAAAAGTAAAAGTTACTCAAAATAAAACTACTCCAGTAAAGTACAGATACTTGAAAAATGTACTTAAGTACAGTAACGAAGAAGTTTTACTTCGTTACTGACCACCACTGAGTTAATTCACTAATGCCTTCAGTAAGATGAGTCCCAGTGTTGGGGAAAGTTACTTTTAAAAGTAATGTATTACAATATTGTGTTACTCCCTAAAAAAGTAACTAATTACGTTACTTAGTTACTTTTTATGGAAAGTAATGCGTTACGTTAGTTTTGCGTTACTTTCGCGTTACTTTTTAAATATGAGCAGGGCTCGATTGTTTGTTTTTAAAAGAACACTAAACTTTTTTTGGAAATAGGCTCATTTTACAACTCCCCAAGAATTAAACAGTCAAGTTTTACCATTTTTGAATCCATTCAGGCGATCTCCTGGTCTGGCGGTAGCACTTTTAGCATAGCTTAGCATAGATCATTGAATCTGATTAGACTGTTAGCATCTCGCTCAAAAATGACTCTCATTCCGGCGTAGTAATCAAGGAACTTTGCTGCCGTATCGCAATGATATTATTATGCAGCGCCTGAAAGTAATCCCCAGCTATATCATAACTAGTTACCTAGCTGGGGACTACATTTAGGCACTGCGTAATATCATTGCGGTCCGCAGCAAAGTTCCTTGATTATTACGCCGGAACAAGAGTATGTTTCCTAGCCATATCAGCCTAGAAAATCACAACTTTTAATTTTCTGTCAGTCTTAGTACACGAGGTAACTACAGAAAAGTCAAGTTTTAAATAGGAAAAATATATAAACTCATTTTTGAGCAAGATGCTAACGGTCTAATCCAATTCAATGATCTATGCTAAGCTAAGCTAAAAATGCTACCGCCAGACATGGAGATCGGCTGAATGGAATAAAAAACTGTAAAACTCTTCTTTTTTTTTTACCCTTGGGGAGTTGTAAAATTAGCCTATTTATTTTTTTTAAATGTGGAGTGTTCCTTTCATACAAGAAGTTATATTTATAGCAAATGTAAAAACCTTTCACACCAAAAGGTGTAATGAATAAACCTCAGGCTGAAGGAAGAGTAAATCATGTCTGTACAGTAGAACGCAGAAGAAGAAGTTCAACTCTTCAGCAATAAAAAAATGAAGCACAATTGTTAGTTTATTATTAAGTATTAAGTATTATTAAGTCATTTTTGCTTATTATTATGGCAGCAAAGACATCGCTTAGTAAAATGGGATTAGATACATTTGTGTTGTTTAACATATTTAATTATTGCAGGTTTGCGTCATATTCTGAGTTTGCATTTCACTGTTTTATTTTGATGAATACTGAATCTGTTTTTTTGCGATTGGGATGAATTAATGCACATTCACATTTAGTCTAGATCTACAGTAAGATCATATTCACACAGCTCAGTCAATAAATGGGAAAAAAGTAACTGGCGTTACTTTATTAGTTACTTGAGAAAAGTAATATCATTACGTAACTCGCATTACTTGTAATGTGTTACTCCCAACACTGGAGATGACCTCAGGATAAACAAGGAGTTCATCTCATGAGAGTTCAGAAAGGGAATGATGACATCTCTGAATACAAATTATTTGCAAACTGATTGCGTTTTCAGATGAGGGTCAGTAACAAATATGTTTGCACTGATCTTAAAAGTTTAAGATGTACTAATGTAGTTTAAAATGATGTAGGTTAAAAGGTCAAACTAAAGTGATCTTGGGCCAGTGTATTTTCTGCATCTCAGCAGTTCTCTGAAGACTCTTCAAAAGAAGAAAACTGCTTTTCACACAAACACAGCCTGGAGTGCAACATAGCATTTACCAGCAATGGATACTGGATAAAGAATATGATTCAAAATGAGAGGAGAGAGGGAGAGGCTACAGAAATACTGATGTACCAGAGGCCTAATGTGTGTTTGTGAGTGTGTGTAGAGGAATCCCTTTGTCAAAAGACCAAGGGTTATCTGCGCTGTGGGCTGTAGCACATGACTGTCATTTCCTCTCAGTGTCATTCTGGTGATCATATACTGTATAACATGCATACACTTGAGTACAAACATTCCGAGCTGAAAGACAGCAGCAGAACCATTTTCACACATTTATAAATACTCTGCAGTGGTGTTTATGAGTATGCCCGTATTATGCACAAGTCAGCAAACATAGCTGCATACTGTATCTCTTTTATCATACAATCTAACTAAGTGACATTCTTGACATTACAAAGATCCATTCAAAACTTACACATCCCAAAAGTCAATGTTCAACCCAGATAAAGGTTTTGTAGCTGTTTGTAAAGTGGAATTCACGAGAGGATGTTTTGTCCATGAGTGACCTCTGCAAACACAATCTGGGACACACAGATCACATGATCATGAGCCTCCGGTCACTGAATGCAGACTTAGCAAATGTGTGTGTGTGTATACATACCTGTGTTCCCTACATTATGGGAACCAAATGTCCCCACAAGTGAGTAATACCAGTACATTTGTACCTTTATTTATTTATGTAGGTAGGCCTATGTATGTATGTATGTATGTATTGGTCTCTAAGAGGAATATAGCTTATAAATCATACAAAATGAAGTGGTTGAAAATAAAAAAATGCAGAAAGTTTTGTGTGAGGGGTAGGGATATAGAAAATGTGTACCGTTTAAAAATCATTATGTGTATAGAATGTCCTAATAAAACATGGAGACCAGTGTGTGTGTGTGTGTGTGTGTGTGTGTGTGTCCTTTGCTGTCAGTGCATTTGGCCATTTACTCAAGGCCCAGATCACAGAGGGTTGCTGTTAAAACTTCCTTAGTCACTGTGTTGCATAATAACATCAATTTTTTACTTCTTTAACTTTAAACATGACACAAGAATGGTTATAGTTCTCGAGCATGTATCCTAAAATCTAAGATTAAATAATTCTGATACTTCATAAATTATTAGGATAAAGGATGCATTATTATGCAAAGTATTATTTTGAATGCCATGTGAATAGTATGTGTCATTAGATGTTATGAATGTTGTGTACTGAGTCATGTAATGGTTTATGTATCATATATATCATGTATTATTGTGAATTGCATTTAAATGTTGTCATTAATTATTGAAAATGTAATTTAATGTTATAAATGTCACGTGATGCTATGTTTGCTACATGATAATTTGAGTCAAGTGTTATGAGTGTTATAATGTAACATATTATGATGAATATCATATCATATTACAAATGTTATGTTGTGAAAGGCATGTATTATTATGAATTTAATTTAATGTTAAATATTATGCCATGGATGTCAATGTGATGAATGCGATATACTGTCTAAATACCATTTAATGCTATTTTTGCTACACGATAATTTATTTGGCTTTATGACTGTTATGCTATTTTATTAATTTTACAGATGATTATGCCATTTACTATTATGAATGTTATATTATTTATTAGGCTATTATGAACAGTATAACTGTTAATGTTATAATTTGATCACACACTGTTATAACTGTTGTAATGTTATATTTGCTATAAATGGAGTTAATAGATGTTATGAGTGCTATGCAGTAGGCTATTATGAATGTCGTACTTTATCATGTTTTGAATGTAATGCAGTATTAGGCTACAAATAGTGCAATGTTTTGAATGGCACATATTATGTAATTTAGTCCCTGCTGAAAAAAACAACAACAATAGAACCCTGCCCAAAACACAATAGAAAATGTAATGGATTTAATGGTTATAACGGGAATTGTATTGGTTTTAATGGAAACTATAATGGTGTCTGTATGTGATGGCTATTGATGGGATGTTAAATCTTATTGGAAAAATGACCAAAAACACATTACAAAAATGAATTTTGTAATGAATTTTGTAATGCTTTGACTGGAAAAAGCTAATGGTTCATGATGGTACTTTAATGGAAACCATTGGAGTTTATGTGATGTTTCTATTGGGCTTCTATTGTCTTTTTTAGCAGGTGTTAAGAGTGTCAGTGTCAGGCTATAAATGTCATGTCATGTTATAAATGACAACACCTGTTATGAGTATTATTATGAATGCTTTGGAACACAATGTTGTGTAATATTATATTCGCCATTTAATAATTTGAAGTGTGAATGTATTTTATCACATTGTTTTATCGTGTTATTAAAGTCGAGCCATGACTGTCAATTATGTAAATGCAATGTAACTTTATGAACGTCATGTAATGTTATTAGTGTCGTGAAATGTGTTTTCAGTAACATTATGAACGCCATGTAATGTTATTAATGTTGTGAAATGTGTTTTCAGTAACATTATGAACGTCATAGTGTTATTATTGTCGTGAAATGTGTTTTCAGAACACACCAAACCGACGCCTGCAGGGGTGTTGGGATTCCCTGATCGGGATCAGTTGTAGCGCTGAGTGTGGATTTGGCGTTTATTCCTTCAGGACAGTGTGAAATCTCACCCAATAAATCAATTTATTTATTATTCACCTGAGCTCTGTGTGATCTACATTGAACGGGACGCAACGAACACCCCCGCATTTCTCTTCCCTCACCCTCGCTCACCGATCAATGACCGCGTGCAGCAGACGCGTCACGCTCGTGCGCGCGCGCGCCACGGAAACATGGAAGCTCTTTAAAGGCCCTAGATGTAGACGCACTAGAATGAACTAACACATCCAAGATTACAATGAATGTCATAAAAGCTAAGCATTTATGTTTCGCCCGCAGTTGTATCAATATAGTGGGTTTAAACATGAACATGTATGTGTAAATGATTTAGTAGACACTAAAAAGCACCATCAGAGCTTATTTGTCTTCCTCTACGGGATCACATATATGAAATAATAAACGCCCATAAAGACAACGTGCGTTTTCTCCAGCGTTGTGTAGCTTTTCTCCTATGGAGGGACAAATTACCCAAAATTAAACCATTAAACGTTGAAATATATAAATAAATAGTTAAATGCATAATTTAATTATTAAATACATATATAAATACATATTCGCTTATTTGATTATTCATTCATTCATTCCGTTGTTTGCTTTGTTTGTTTATTTCCTCCTCATTTCAT
Organism: Gymnocypris eckloni scoliostomus; assembly: GCA_027564155.1. Taxonomy (NCBI): domain Eukaryota; kingdom Metazoa; phylum Chordata; class Actinopteri; order Cypriniformes; family Cyprinidae; genus Gymnocypris; species Gymnocypris eckloni. The sequence goes on along the minus strand of CM050423.1, from coordinate 7,412,572 downwards.
TCTAAGGGTTATGGTTGTCGGGAGGTGCATTACATGAATGAATGAATGAATGAACAAATTAATATTATGCATTTATTTATGGATTTAAGTTAACTGATATATTATATATATATATCATTCAATTTTGTTTCCTGCCAGTACACTGCAAGATTAAATAAATACAATTGTAATATCCTCTAGTAGTTTAATTTGTACTAATCTGAAACCAAGAAACAATACAATTGTATTATCTTCATTAGTTTATTCTTTAATAATCTGAAACAAAGAAACACTTCTTATTTATTTATAACAATTGTAACGTTGTCAAAAATATTTATATCGGGAGTCTGCTTGGCTGATAAAGTAGATCTAGTTGGTGTCTATCTACACCGTCGCTGTCATTAGGTCGCGCGCACTGAGCGCACGAGCGCCGCTGCAGTGATCGTGCCGCGCGCTCCAGTCTCAGCAGCAGCAGGAGCAGAAACGTATCGTCCGCTCGTTAATGTTGACAGTGACGCGACACGAGCGATTTTAACCATTCTATGTGGGAAATCGGACACGGGAACACATATTTCAGCAGAGCCCGTGTGTGTTTAAGCGCACGGGTGTTTAGAAACGGCTGAGCGGCTACGAGGCCGGCCGCTGTCGGATGGGATTCCCGGAAGAGAAACCGAGCGTCGCTTCTGTAAATAATTCAACATCGGCGTGACAAACAAAAATGCATCTGCACCAGGTGCTGACTGGGGCCGTTAACCCGGGGGACTGCTGCTACTCCGTGGGAAGCGTCCACGACGTCCCGTTCACGGTGAGTGAGAAATCAACCTGCGCGGCGGCGCGTTATTTTACGCCTGTGCGTGATCGATGATCAAGCGTGACGCGTGTGCGTGCAGCCTGTGGGCATCATCATCATCAGCAGCAGCAGCAGCACCACCACCACCATCATCATCCTCGTGATGCGTATATGTGTTCAGTGTGCCATCTGTCATCCTCAAGGTTATCAGCGGTGTGTGTGTCCCTGCAGATCAGATCAGTAGCGCGCGCGCACACACACACACACCCCTGCGGTGTGCAAACTCCAGCATGCCCGATTTTATGACACGCTATGCATGTTAATAGCCCGTTGCAGCGCTCACTCAAAATAATAATGGTGATACATGGAGCTTGAAGATTGAAAATGGTTGTAGCTAGTAAGTTACCTAGACAGCAGATGACATGCATTGGGATGCCCCACAATGCAGCAGCCTACGGTGATTGTCTTGGTAGGTTATTATGAAACACTGCCATTGTGGTTGGATGTTGAGCCCATCAGCTGTGCACACAGAGGCGTCATAGAGTAGCCTACAGTTGACAGGCCAGAGTCTCTAATGTAAAGATCTAATCACTGCATGTTGTGTGCATGGTGCACTGTGAGTTAGGCCTCAGAATGGTTCATTCAGAGCCTCTTATTTGCACAAGTAGGCCTACATCAAAAAGTGCCGCTTAAAGGTATAGTGAACTCCAATATGTAACTAATATGCGTGCACAAGGGAGTGTTTGCATTACATGCATTAAAGTATGATGCTAAAAATACCAATATGTCAATCAGTACCAAATGCATTACAGTTGTTTGGTTTTGGCATTTATATAACTATAAAACCATACAGAATGTCTAGCAAGAATGTGATTCAACAAGCTGTTTGGCAGCATTATTCTCTCACCATTTCAATCTGATTGAGCCCATCGTGAAGACTGCGGTCATCAGTGCTGGAATATTACTGGATCCTCATAAATATCTGCTGTCAAATGATGTTGGGTATAGAATCGTGTTTTTGAAAGAATCAGGCTGTGCCTTTTTAAGGGAAGGTGCTCTGTTGTGTGCTTTGATTTGTCTGACAGTCATAGCAGCAGCTTCCACAGAGCAGAAACAAGAACTGAAACCTCTGCAGTCTGTATATTTCTCTGGTTTAATGCAGGTTTTTTATCAGAAATTCCAGACATGTGCTTTCACATGATTAGGTCAGCGCTTGACAGTATCAGCTTCTCTTTGGAAATGATTTCCATTGGCTTGTGCAAGAGCTGTGTTAGGGCATGTGTGAGCAGGTGCTGATGAATTGTTGTTGTTGAGTGATCTCTTTTTAATTTTGAAAGCCGCTTGTATTCCAACACAACATTCAAAGCCCCTCTCCCCCCAAACCATATTATATTTATAAGATATTTGGTCTCACTTTATATTTGGTGTCTTTAAATACAATATACTGAATTGTTATATACAATATACCTGTTGCTGTTGTGTTCATGTTGAATTGTAAAACACTTAGCTGCTCTTGAGGTGGGATACAGGCAAGGTTAGGGATGCTTTGGTGGTCAGATTACGTTTAAGAGGTAGAGGTGTAGGGTCAACAGTGTAATTACAGAAATTAATTACAGATGTAATTACAGGTCGGTATGTTTTCAAATATAAAAACATGTACCCAATAAGTGCATTGTATCAAATGATTAATTTAAAACTAAGTACATAGTAATTAAAGACACTTGGTATAAAGTGGGTCTAGATATTTTCAGTATTTCTGCTGTAGTGTTGACACAGATGTTTAAAAAACAATTCTGAATAGAAAATTAAATTATTACATATTATGAATTTTGTAGTTGTACTTTTGAAAATTTCTTACACCATCAATATTTTTGAACTCACCAAGATTGCATTTATTTGATCAAAAATGCAGTAAAATCAGGAATATTGTAAAATTGTAAATATTTTTTCTATTTTAGCAAATTTGAACATTTAGCATATTTTAACATTTATTTGACGGAAAGCTGTAATTCAGCATTATTCAGTGTCATTCAGAAATAATTCTAATATGCTGATTTGGCAATGCTAAATTTTATAATTATTTTTATTATTATCCATGTTGAATACAGCTTTTGCTGCTTTTTTGTGATGTTTTATTTTAGGATTCTTTCATGAATATAAAGGTTTTTTTTAAGCACTTAATTGAAATATATATATTTTCTAATATAAAAAAATGTTTTATTGTCATTTAATATAATGCATCCTTTTTTAATAAACTTGCCCTTTTATTTCCGCATGATAGTGTGTCACAATTTCCATGAAAATATTAAGCACCAAAAACTTAATTTGTATTTTTTTTATTTTTTTGAAAGGATCACGTGTCGCTGAAGACCAAATTAATGGCTGCTGAAAATTCAGCTTTTCATATCCAAATAAAAACTGTTATTTTTAAGTGTTACAACACTTCAAAGTTTTACTGTGTTGTTTATCAAATAAATGCAGTCATAGTGAGCAAAGAGACCTCTCTAAAAAACATTGAATAATCCGAATTATTCCAAACATTTGATCTGTGATGTATATGCAATTGATTAATTCATCATCATGCCAGTTTTTGCTAAGAACATTTCCCAAACTGAAATATTTTAAAGACATTTTATTATAATTTCAGCTTAGTAAAGCATCCGATAGCTAAATTGATTGCACAGATACTATTTAAACTGAATTGAGCTGGACGATGGCATCACTGAATTCAATAATGAAATGCCTTTAACTGAAAAATGACATTTAAGTCTTGTCATTTTACATTAGTGATACACTATTTTGATATTGTGCAGTTGCTTTGACACAATTTGTATTGTTAAAAGCGCTATATAAATAAAGGTGACTTGACTAAATAGCTTTAGAAGACTAGCATTGGGTTTGTGAGAGCTGTCCGTCTCACTTCCTGTGTCTCAAGCATTTTGCTTTTTTGCTTCCTGCTTACCGCATCAACGTGAGACGTGACAGTTCAACACAATACAGCAAACCCACAGACTGTCAAAGAAGGAACATGTTTAGTTTATCGTTTCATTCATCTCTTGCTGTCGTGCAGGAAGGAATGGGGTTTTTGGGCTCGTGGAGTGTTGGGTTGTAGTAGTGTGTGTTTGTGAGGGATTGCTTGCTGTCATTGGACATGGCATAAAAACACACCCCAGCACAGCGTGTCTGAATATGTTACGGTCACACATACTCACGGCTGACACACACTTTCACTCCTGCAGACGCCTCATCCCAGGCCTGCGGGGATTATTAGCCAGCGGGAGTGGAGGGATCATAGCATAACACATAGAATATTTTACATGAAATGGTTCCCATGACCTGAAGGTGGACATTTGTACTATTATACTAAAAGGCCTAAAAGTTATATTATACTGAAGGTTTTGATCATGTTGATAATTGCAGGCTTTATACATTTGTTTCTCAAATATGATACAGTAGGTTTTATAGAGTTAATTTAGGCTTCTATTCACACATTGATCATTGGACATTAAATATGCTAAAATAAAACTCAAATTTCCTTTGAGGTTTGCTCTTCCTTTGAGTCACAAATAACGGTAGAAATCAGTTTTGCACAATTATTGGTTAAAGGAACATTCCAGATTATTTTCAATGTAATGTTAATTTATGGCTTCTGTGGCTTACTTTCGATTTAATTCAGATAAAGTTGCAAAACATTTAGCTTTGTGTCTCGGTTATATATAAACAAATGGGAAATGTCTTTATACAAATGTTTTTTTTATCAAATAAACATTTTAGCTGTCACTATATTGAAACTATAATAGTGCTTAAGCATTGCACATTAGTGTGTGATAAAAAAAAACTAACCAAACCTGTCTGTATACAATGATATATTTCAGTTTCACTTGTAGTAATGCAAAAAATAAGCCTGGTTAGTTTGGCTTGTTGATACGAGGAAGCCACATGAAGTTGTAGGTACCACCATAAAGCACCTTCTAGAACAAATTGTACCAACATAAATTTATATTGTAGTGCATAACCAGAAAAAAGCATCCCCATCAGTGTTAGTTTATATGCTCTTGTTTGGAGACAGAGGAGCTATCTGAGCTCAGTATAGGGTGTACTAAAGCTGATACTTTACAAATGAAGGTCTATTAGTATTTAAACAGTGCAGGTAATGATTGTCAGTAGCTGCTTAACGTTCTGTGGAATAGCCCTTTATGAGCTTAAACCGTTCGGTGGGACTAGTCTTGATCTCTGAAGGCTATTACAATCACTGCACACATGTCGGATCACGAATGCTGACAGGCGCGCAGAGCCGAATCAGGCCGGATGATTTGATTTGTCTTCTCTCAGAGGATCGTGTTCTCTGAGATTGATGAATGATGTCTTGCTCAAGTCGTATTCAGTCTCAGAGTGCGGAGGGACATGAGTGATAGTCTACTGCACTGAACACACACACATTGTCTGAAATTATACAGGTAAACATATTTATTATAAGTATTTTCTCCAGTTTGATTCAGTTTAATTTAGCTTAAAGGAGTTCATGCAGGTTTTTGCTAACTTGAAGCTAACTGGTTTACGTTTAACTGAGTTTGATATAATAGAGTTGTATTTAAGTTAAAATAATGGTTGCGCTGAGCTAAATATTAATTGAGTTGGGTTTGAATTAAGTTTAGATGGGTTGATTTTTTTATTGATTTTTTGGGGTTGAAGTTTAATTGACTTTAGGTTAGGCCAGTTAAGTTGGTTGTAGTTAAGTTTATTTAGTAATTATTTTTTAGAATTTCGTTTTTCCAGTTTCATTGTTCAGTTAGAGCAGGGCAATAAATACAAATATATATAAGGGCTGCAGTGATACGTTGATTATAAAAATACGTTGATTAGCATGGAGTGCGTCGACACGTCGCACCTTTAGCCACACCCATTGCGAGCCTGCCTTTATCCCTACTTAAGACATGTTTAACACAAACAAGACTCTAGAGCAGAAGTTAAAGGATAGTATGGCATCATCACTTCATAGAGCATTCTGTTATTATATGACCGTCAGAACCACATGTATGTAGCTGAACTAACGCCTTTACATTGTCAGGATTCACAACCCCATTCAAAGCTGCGCTGAATTAACGGAACAGCAAGGGACATCAAGCTGCCTATATAATCATTTTACGGTTTAATGCACTGCACTCACAGAGATGGAGAAAGAGAAATGATTCGCGTTCATCTTAAGATCCACCAGAGCTGCCGTTTATTTAAAAACGGGCTGTCAGCTGTGATAAAACTTCCCTGTGTTATGACGCCATTTTTGATTCTGTCGGTCTTGTGTCCTGAATGTGGTTGTGACTTCAGCTGTTCATTCATATACAGATATGTATTCAAGCAGATGTTTTAATCTGCTGAATAAATAAAACCTTTCAAGTCTCTCACCTGTAAGCAACTGCTGTCAGTCCCAAACAGAACTGTATGCACCATAATGTGCATTTTTTACTGATTGTATCACTGCCCTGTAATTCTCCTTCTTCCTCCTTTTTTATTCATTATTTATTGTTATTTTCTTGCTTTCATTTTTATTAATTATTTATTGTTATAACTTTTTCGCTCTTTTCTTATCATATTTTAATATTTTGTTATTATTTTCTTTCTTTCTTTCTTTCTTTCTTTCTTTCTTTCTTTCTTTCTTTCTTCTTCTTTCTTTCTTATAATCAAAATAATTGCTAGATTAGTCGATAATAAAAATAATTGTTAGCTGCAGCCCCAATATATATATATATATATATATATATATATATATATATATATATATATATACACAATAAAAAAAATGAAAAAAATGAACTTTTGAGTAATTTTATAATATTGAGCCTATGTCCTAAAATTATTATAAAGTGTTTTAACATTTATGGACATAAAGTAATGTCCATAAAGCCTTAATTAATTATTAATTAAATTAATAATTATAAAATGCAAACAGCTGTAACAACACTATCGGTTAAGACAACCAATTTAGAAAACTGGTTAATAGTGAAATCTTATTGGAAATATGCATTCATAGTGTTATAATTTGTCTGTATTCTGTATGTGCACACCTCATAGTAATGTGTGTGTTTGCCCAGTGGAGTCTATAATGAGAATGAGTGTCATTTTGAGCTTGTTTGCTTTCAGTGCCTCTGTGCTCTTCCCATTAATAAGTCATAGAGAGGATGAACACGTTAACACACAACTCACAGACTGACACACTGCTCAAAACAACAGGTGCAGCATTTGTCTCTTCAATCTGGTCTGATTAATGGCTTGTGGCAACCTGTGTGTGTGTGTGTGTGTGTGTGTGTGTGTGTGTGTGTGTATGTTCACAGTGAACCACGGCATCAATGCTGAAATATATAGAATACAGAATAAGGCATTGTTCAATATTGAATGTATATGTTTTCTACATACAGCATAGTAAATACTGTATAGTGAACATTGTTTTATTTTAAAGTGCCCCATGGGTTATGAAATTTTCATATTTTGGTTTGGGAGTCCCCATACAAGGTCAGCATGTCTTATAATATGCATTTACCTGTGCCTAGACGGTGCTTGAACCGATACTTATAAAAATAAAAAGTTACCAATTAATAATTGGATTGGCCATTAGCACTAAACACATGGGCCCGGTTTCACAGACAGGGCTTAGACTGAGCCAGGATTAGGCTATAGTTCAATAAGGACATTAAAGTAATTTTTATAAACATGCTCAGAAAAAAAACATTACTGGGGTGCATCTTGAGACAAAACAAAGGCACTGAGATATTTTAGGATCAGTCAGTGCAAGTTTATTTCAATTAAAACCGCTAAGAGTTACATTTTAGTCTAGGACTAGGCTCATGCCTTGTCTGTGAAACCGGGATGATGTCTTTTTCATTCATACTGGACGCCAGAGGGCGCCCTCGCACAGAAAACCCACAGATCCAGTCATAGAAGTAGCGGAACTCATGCGCTCCAGGGATATGGATAAAGGCATTGCTATTGGTGTAACTGAGTAAACGGAAGATATAAATGTTTTGAATGATAAAATAAATACAATAAACACTCGACTACGACAATGTATAGTTTATCTGTGTTATTCAAGCCATCTCTGGTATTTTCATAATAATAAAGTATATGTATAATCCATTGCTAATCGATGTATTAGTAGCCTATGGAGTAGTAGTAGCTTAGCTAGTTAATGGAAGGTCGTCAGAGCAAGTGTAATTACTGCATTCACGCGCTCCTCGGATGCTCTCATTCCCCGAGTTGTGCTTTTATGTCGGAATGTGAAAACAGCACACTCGCGTTACTACAAAGATTTGTTGGACATTTATTATTAGAGCTTTCCGAATTGAGTTCACATGCATTCTCTCAGTCGGGAAATAATTTTTCACGTGTGGTGCCGGTGATGATGCTTCTTACATCCGTTTCGGAGAAACAAAGGACCAATATTTCAACCGATCGCTCAGGCATGGCACCGAAATGAGGCATAAAAATATGCGTTCTGATTCGGTTCGGTACATACCGGTGCCATGTTGGTACAGGGTTTTGGTACCCAACCCTACAAACGATTCGCTCAATGGTTCATATTTCCAAACCCCTCCTTAGGGTGATTCTAATCTGCAGTGATTGGTTGGTTTAATTGCTATTTCATCATGCCTGTAATGCCTGATAAAGCAGCGTTTGTGAGGGCAGTGCTGCTTTGTGTACAGCGTACCTGGGGAAACAGCTATTTTACTGCTCCAAAAGCAGAACCTAGTGGCAAAGAATGAATCCGAGGCGTGCTCTGATTATCCAGCTAAGCACTATAAATGCCATAAATGCCAAACAAGCACTACTCTACACTGCTCAAAACTCGCGTTTGAATAGTCAGTAGTAAATTCTTTAAATATCGAAACATACTTACAGGCTGTGAGTCTCCTCCGTAAAATACACTGAACACACTCAAATATTTGCGTTGAACTGTTCTGGAACAGTGTTGTAAATATAACTTAACCACTGATTTCTGGTTGTGTACTTCATTTGGAAGGCCAAACATAGTACTTTCGCTTTCACAACGAAACGCACAGCGTCTCCATGACATCAGAAACAACAATACTACAGCGAGAATAAAAGTTACGCCGCCTTTCATTGCATGTACGTTTGGGCGGTGTTTTGTAAATCTTCCCACACCGTGGATGTACTGACGTAGACATATGGGGGCGGGTTTGAATGAGCCGTTTTAGGGGCGTGGCAGAGTCTTAACTTTTATAAAGAATATCTCCTTGGGTTTGAGACTTATTCTTGGCAACTTTAGGGAACTTATCTATGCAGAAACAGCTTGTAACACTCTAAAGAGGAAGGAAAACTTGAAATCATATGACCCCTTTAAAAACGACTTGTTTAAATTATTCAGTCAGCTATTTCTTTTGAGAGACAATATCAATATCAGGATGTTTTCATTCACTTTGAGCTGTGGGACACACTGCATGAAAGGTAATTTCCAAAAATCCATAACTTGAATGGTACACAGTAGTAATACATGTTTCCATAAGTAGTATGGTACATCGTCACCTAGCCTTTTTACTTTAGTGAGTACATCCATTTATAAAATCAAAAAAGGTATTTTGGTTTAGTGGCACTTTGAACAAATTAAAATGTTAAACACATTTGCTGTGTCCCAATTTGCATACTGTCCATCTTAAGTAATATTTACAAATATAATTTGTGTCCCAAATTTTTCAAATGGTATCCCAAAAGTACCTGGATGGTTTACTCTTTCTAGTGAAAATTCAAAGTACATATTAAGAGCTCTTTTCCAAAACGCGATAAACGCCAAATTAAAAAAAAATGAGTTCGTCATGCCATTTTGCTGTGTACTGAACCTATTCACTGCTCCATCAATGTTTCATGCCAAATCGCTATATTTCCTTGTTTAAAATGTACCTCACTCTCCTGACCTCACAAAGAGGCGCTCTAGTGACTGACGCTAGAAGCTGTAGCCTTTGGTGTTCCTTGTTAGAGCGCCCGCCTCCCGCGCCGGAAACCCGGGTTCGAGACCCGCTCGGTGTGATGGTGCGGACCTGGGGGGGTTTAACAATCATTGTTTAACATGTTCAGACTGAGCCAACAGACCATTTTAACAGGATAAATTGAATATTAACAAAATTTATGGGTCTAGGTAAAAAAATGTCATTTTCATGAAAACTGTTCAAATGAATTTATAGCGTTTTGGAAAAGAGCTCTTCATATATCCATGCACAGTCTAATGCAGGGCTATTCAATTAACTTCAATTGAGGGCCGGATTATCAAATTGAACATTTGAAGGGGGACAAGGGGGTGGGGGGCAATCCAGATCTTTTTCTGGGGGCCTGTAAAATTGCACATTAAATTGAAATGCATAGCAGTAAAATTAACTAAAGTTACCAACAGTAACTCTATAAAAGGTTAACATTAGTGCTGTCTGCCATTTAATTAACTAAATAATCACACATTTGTTTCAGTAATTCAAAAATTTGACTAAACGCATATTCATATATTTGTGTTGTCATATTTTCACACTGAACTTCCAAGTTAATATAGAAAAACATAAAGATGGTATATTTTAAATATTTGTTTAATAGTTTTTTGCTAGCCTATTAGTAATGAAGAAGTATCATTGATACAAATATCAATGCAAATATATCAATTTTTTTAACTCACTAGTGGCAGATCAACATGCCTCTTCATTTCTCTCCTATATGGTAGGAAGATAAACTAAACTAAATGCTAAAGGATGTGATAAGATGCTCAACAGGGAAGTTTAAAGTGTTATTGGATGTGTGTAACTAAGCAACAGAGTACATTTAAAGATGCAGTTATGAAGAAGTATGTCCCAAAGGTTTCCTGCTTTTCTGCTTGCACACTCAAAATACATTTTTGAGGGATTAGTACAAGGTGATGAATTAGGCTTGCAGCAGTTGTCAAATTAGACATAGAATGGTGAGTGCATTGCCTTATGGGTCACACTAATCAGGGTAGAGTGCTTTGTTGTGCCCTTTCCATTTTGGCATGTAGCTGGGCGGTATATTGAGTTTGTACGATATATTTTTATAAGCGATATGGTATGAAGCAATACCATTAATATCGAATTTGATACGAGCGCATCGGAAAAAAAATCTTTAGGGAGGAGGACACAGACTGAACTGCTGCAGAGAAAGGCAATTTTATACTCTTTGTTCTAAACATGTGACAAACTTTATATGAAGGGCTTTAAAAAACTCACAAAATATAGTAGCCTATAGTTTGTTTAGAGGTGTTAGTGAGGCCAGCAGAAGGTGCTCACCCTACAGTCTGTGTGGGTCCTAACGCCCCAGTATAGTGACGGGGACACTATACTGTAAAAAGTACCGTCTTTCAGATGAGACGTTAAACCAAGGTACTGACTCTCTGTGGTCATTAAAAATCGCAGGATGTCCTCAGAAAAAGAGTATGGGTGTAACCCGGCATCCTGGCCAAATTTCCCCATTGGCATCTAACCATCATGGCCTCCTAATAATCCCCATACACTGATTGGCTTCATCACACTTTCTCCTCTCCACCAGTAAGCTGGTGTTTGGTGGGCGTTCTGGCACAATATGGCTGCCGTCGCATCATCCAGGTAGATGCTGCACATTGGTGGTGGTTGAGGAGATTCCCCCTTCTATGTAAAGCGCTTTGAGTACCCAGAAAAGCGCTATATAAATGTAAAGATTCTTCTATAGTTTATAGTTTCAGTTTAAAGCGGCTTGGCCCACCAGATGCTCTGACAGAAAGGCTGCGTGTGCCCTGACAGAGACGCATTGTTTTCCTAAATGCATAACTTACATTTCACAGGTATATTCTCCATCTGTAAATGTTAGAAAGCCATGGAAATATAAAACAATTTCTGTCAGAAGCACATGAGCATTTGCTTTGCGATTCTCCGCTAAACTTCACAGACTTATTTCAGAACGAGCGCCGCCACGCGCATGCGTGCCAAACACCGAGCTCAATAAAATAGGAGCGCAATAACTGACTAAAATATACATTTGGATGAAATATTTGTAGTTGGAAAATATAAATGTGACATTTAGAATTTAGTAAACATACAAGTAAGTGTATTTGTATGAAAGCACTATCAAATAGCCTTTTTACTCAATTAGTCTGTGCTTTTTTAACTTTCATTTTTAGTTTAGTAAATTTAACTTCTGCTTTAAAGCATTGTTTTTGTTTTTAGAGTACAATGTTATGTTATTTTAACCCTTTTTTGCCCATAATATATGCCTACATTGTAACAGTCACTTTATTTGTTTAATCCAAATACAAAATATCGAGATATATACCGCATACCGCAAATCGGCCCAAAATACAGAGATATAAATTTTTGCTTCTATTGCCCAGCCCTAGCCGATCATCCAGGTATGTTATGGATAGAACACTTTCTAAAATTCTGCAATAACATTATGAGTAATGTTGTGCTATTTGAAACATGATTAAAAATGCTGAACGGAGCATGTGCAGTAGATAAGTGCCAGGAGGAAATGTAACTCAGAAAAAACAGGATGCATCAGTAAACATATTTAGCTCCGTTTTATCAAATGGGCACATCTGTGTGTGTGTGTGTGTGTGTGTGTGGATGTTTACTTCCCCACTCTATGTAGAGCATTACTCTATTTTTGCTGTTGTTACAACATTGTGTATTGTGACAACGCATTGTGTTTAGATGGTATAATTACAGTATCAATGTAAATGTTATGTCAGTGTGTAAATATGCCCCTTCTGCATCGTTACTCTTTCTCAGTTCTATTATGACACACATTGCTTCATTGCCAAAGCAGTTTCACTTGAACTGCAGCCAATATAGAAACATACAAACTTGACAGTGAACGTTGAAAGGGACATATTCATAATAATAGTAATGCTACTAATAATAATAAACAACAAAACAAGGAAGAGAAAATTCAGTTCCCTGTTTGTTTGTTTTTATTCCCAGTCAGACGTTCAAAAGTTTGGGGTTGCCAAGGTGTTTTTTTTTTGTTGTTTTTGGAATACATCTTTTGTGGTCGCCAATGCTGTATTAATTTGATAAAAATACAGTAAAACTGCGTAAGATTAGTAACAGTAATGCATTCTTACAAATCAAAGAAACATAACAAATAATTTGAAGAAACATAATTGTTTTCCTGTGATAGTAAAGCTGAAGTTTCAGCAGTCAGTACTCCAGTCGTCAGTGTCACATGATAATTCAGAAATCATTCTATGATTCATGTTTATTTGCTGTAGAAAATCAGTACTGTTCATGTGTAAGTCTACATATAATTATATCATTGTGTATAGTCAAATATCAATCTTAGATTGTTGGTGTAGTCTTAAAATAATTCACAGATTAAATAATGTGTAAATGAAGTAGATTTAAACCAGTACATTTAATTGCATGCATGTAGAAGCATAATCTGAATGACTGATAAATGTTGAAGAAGTGGACCATTGTATTGTTCTTTTTGAAATCTGTGTAATGTGTTAAATTAGCTGTAAGAATTGCCAGAGTTTAACTGAGTGATATCTGTTTCTTTAGGCCTATGGCTCAGGCTGTGATATCGTGATCCTTGCAAGTGATTTTGAGTGTGTTCAAATTATTCCTGGAGCTCAGAATGGAAACATCCAGGTGGGCTGTGTGGAGTGCTCTCAGCAACTTGGCCGGGTAAGACCATACTACACTTCTTACATTTACATTAATGCTTATAGCAGACCTTTAATATAAAACACTGAACAAACGTGGAATACTACAACCAAATTAATCCATCATAGTGAAACAGTAACATGAGCAGTGGGCAGTTATTGACTAGAACAGACATTCCTAAACCAAACTATCAGCTTTTGATTTTGCCAAATTGAAATTATTAACTGGCCAATTAACAAACATGTAAATCTTTTTTGTGTGTGTAAATATTAATGTAAATTTTGCAGTGTTGTACAGATATACCAATTGCTCTCATTTAGCTGCTGCATCATTAGCTTTACCCAGTGGAGTTGCACTTTGGCCATCTGTTGGCTGGTTGGAGTGATTCATCTAAAAGAGCAATGTTTGGAGAGCACCACATGTCTTGGGGGTGTCAGCTTGCAAATTGATTTGAAGGCTGGGATTCGGATGGTAATTGTTTCTCATATGGACGTTTGTAAAAATTTTTTTTTACATATAACCTCAGTGATAAAACTCGGACGGCGATTTATTCTCAGTGAGGGAGTGAGTTCTTTGATACTGCGCACCTGGAAACACGCTGCTCATGTGCAGTCACATGATTGTCTACTGTAAATAAAATTAATTTTATTTACAAATGTATTATTTCTGTATAATGTATTTAAAAATACTTAGGTAAAATGTATTTTTATTATTCCAAGCATGTTTTATAATATTTATTATTTGATTATTTAAATCTACTGTTTTAAAATAGGAAAACAGACACCCTGTAGTTGTATATAATCATACGCGATATATATCCGTTTATAATACACATTTTAAAATTGTATTGCATTCCTGCTGCTACCATAATAAAGACCCATTTCAAATGTTTGTTCTTTTCTTCTTTTTCTGCTCCCAGTCGCTGTGGTTGAGCAGTTATAAATTATTGTTCTTTTAAATACTTTCCAGCATTTCAGAAATAATATGCATGCAAATTACACCGTTACCTTACGGCGTTCGGGAGTGCTCAAAAAGGGTTTAAATACTGAATTTTGATTTGATTTCTTCTCGTAAACTCAGAGATGTGGATTTGGACGGCAATTAAATTACCACACGAACTTGGTGTTTGTCAAAAAACAGTAGGTCATTGGGCCCGGGATTATTACAGGGTGGTGAGAGAAAAACACAGACATCTTGGATTCGGACCGTATTAAAATCACCAACTACCCCCTGTAAATGGTGAAAATCACTGCGTCCACCTGAGAAACAATTACCGTCCAAATAGGGCTTTTTTCAGCAACATTCTGCTGTGGTTCTGATGAGCCACAACTCACTCCTGACAGAATACAAACACGGATAGATGAACATATATCCAGTTATCTGTACTAACTGGGTTTTTGACATGGTTTTGTGTTCACGTTTCTCTTTGCTAATGGTGGAACTGCTCTTTTATTTTTATGATAATTATATATTTTCTTTTTAGATTGCTGCATCTTATGGAAATACCGTTTGTATTTTTGAACCAATAGCTTCCAACCCAAACAAACGTCACAAGGTGAGTTTTGCACTGGGGGACAGTGGATCTTCTTTCAGAGACTGATAATAATAATTACTATGGACATTTTGTCATCTTTAGTAATTTACCCAAATAAATGCTTTCTTTATTTTACTGAGAGTACTTTACTGTTATAGTCATGTTTGACCAAAAAAACTCTTTTACATGTAATACATGTAATGTAATTATTTAGTGTAATAATATTTATTCTAATTCTTATATATTTTTTAAAGCAACTGAATTACCAATGGCAGAAGACTGGTCAGTTCTTTCTCAATGCTATAACCTACAATCTGGCTTGGGACCCGCAAGGTTTGTTTGAAATATACACTTTGTCAGTGAATGAACTAAATGCTTTCAGTAGTTCTCTTTTTCTACTCCATTTGGGCCTTCTGATTAACTAATACATTTAGGAGATATTTCTCTGACTTAAGTGCAAATGCTGAATTATTTAAGTTTGAATAAACAGAATAAATCATGAGACTTAAGATATGAAGTGGTAAATGGTGCAGGTTTGTTGCATAATAATGCAGTGACTAACCATAATAATCCCCAAACTTCCTTTTGTGTATTTTATAATTCTGATAACTTCCCTATTAATATAAAATAAGGGAAATATTAATAATGATGATAATAATAATATAAAACAAGACAAGTGCACCCAAACTTTTATAATGTATATGTGTGTAATGTTAATTACATCTGTTTGTCATGTAGGCAATCGTATCTTGGCTGCGACTGAGCGTTTGCAGCTGTGGGCTCCTCCAACCAGTGACACGCTGATAGAGGAAGAGGACAGTCAGCTGAATGATGATCGAGCTCATGAGCTCATGCTCAACGACTGGAAATGTGTCTGGCAGTGCAAGTGAGTGCAGCTTACGATCTTAACCAGACTACTAAATCTTTCATGTCGCTTGTCTGATTTACTGAACGTTAAAGCACATTTGATGTTTTATTTAAACGGGTCGTATAATGGAAAAAGAATGCTTTTACTCTTCTTAAATAAGAATTTGATGTAGTATGTAGGCGTAATATTGCCCAAGGTTTTCTCAAGCTGTAGTTTGCGAGGGGAATGCAGGGTGTTTGAAATTGCTAATTGAAAGGGTATAAAAAATGATAATATCTAATAATTAATAAAAAAAATATCATAATAAAACACTTTGAAATAGTATAAATATAATATTTTGTATTATATATTCTAACTTTATTAGCTTACTATCAGTTTAACTGCAGTGTGTCTTTTAAAGCTGGATGGATTTTAGTGTTGATTATCTGGCTGTTGTTATCTTAGAATATATTTTATTTTTATAAATGCATGGTTCTAGTTAGCGAGGGTAGAAAATTAAAACAAATAGAAAATAGAAAGCATCAAATGTCTAACATTTTGACTGACATGATAATGATTACTAATTAAAACAATTTTAAAAAGAGTAGTAAAATGATCATCTTTTTTTGTATTTTTTTTTACGTGAAAATATGAAAGAATTTAATGCAGATGTAATGTGGGTCTTCGAAACGCCCTTTATGAAATAAATCATATTGACCCGAATATAAGACGACCCTGATTATAAGGCGACCCCCTTTTTCCAGGTGTACCTTTTGGAAAAAAGGCTTTTTTTCCCCAGTAAAATATTATTTTCATATTGCATATTTTTACTATTTAAATTTTTGTTTTGAAAGTATGGTGTACAGACTGGTAAAATGTACCAACAATCACATTTAAAAATATACACTTTTTGATAAACCATAAAAATAACAGGTAGCCCATCTGAATTATATAACATTTAGGATATCCATCTCATAGTAGGCTAGCCAAACAACATTTTATTAACAGTAGAAGTGAAATCTTATTGTAGTCTTCAAATCTGGGCACTGTCTTATGTTTTAAATTCACTTACAGAGGAAGTTTGGTCCCATCAGGCTAATGGTGCTTTTCCACTGCATGGTACGGCACGGTTCGGTACGGTTCACTTTTGGGGGGTTTTCCACTGGGTACTGTACCTGGTACCTGGTACCTTTTTAGTACCACCTCAGCCGAGGTTCCAAGCGATCCGTACCGTTACCAAAACGTGACGTGTAAACTCTGCTGATCACTGACTGGCCGGAGAGAATCGTCATTACTGCGTCAATGAACTTGCGACATGAGACCCGCTAGATTTAAATCAGCACAGCCAGCAAAGGAGCGGACGCAGCTTTTGTTTCAACAAACACACCTTTTTGCATCAACCACAAATTATCTGTTTCATTGTCTGTTGAGGAAGTTCAGACGTTCCTCTCGTTGATAGCCGAGGAGCGGATCCAGCGAGAGCTTGATGGCGCGACGCTGAAGGAAAAAGCCTTATGTATATACTTTTGAACTTGCTATATTTTCAGAGTATGTCTTCTGTTTATATTTTTGCCTTTGTATCTGTGTTTTGCTTCAATTAAAAACAATCTGATCGAATAAGTGTACCTCCAGACTATATTAAATATGTATTATTGTATGAGCACGTAATGAACCTCTTGAAAAAGACAAATGATTAATGCCACGATTATAAAAACCATCACATAAATAAAAAAAACAAGGGATACATTGTATATTTTGAAATATTCAAAAGTTTATTGATAATTCACTTTACAGAACACGCTGCATGAATAGTTAACTAATCAAGTAACGCAGCACACCTGCACGAACATCCCTGCACTCCTCCTCTACAGCCCGTGTCACTGCCACCACAGTCTCTGCTGCTGGGGGTAAATCACAAGCATTCTCATAGACCTCTCCATTGCTGTTAAAAACATCCACATGCCGAGAATGAAGAACACCATTCCGTCTCCTTTCTTTGTTGTGAGTTTGTTTGTGGCGCATTTACGATGATGTCACGGCAGTAGAGGCGGCGTAATTATAACGACGCGTGAATAATCCCGCCCACTCTATAACGGTACTAAACTGCAGTGGAAACGAAAAAAGAGCCGTACCATGCAGTGGAAAAGCGCCATAACATGACAGTCACGACTGTACGCTTTTTATTTTGTTTTGATTTCACTCGCGATCTTTACAACACACATTACATTACATCTTTCATGGCACACTCGTTTTATGTGTTTTTAGAGCCACCTATTGTTGTGGGTGTATTATTGACATGTCAAAGTTTAGTCACTGAATATAAGACGACCGTGTTTTTTCAGATGTATTTTCAGGAAAAAAACATTATTTTATCCGGGTCAATATGGTACTTCACTATGTGCACAGAATTTTTTACCTGTGTTTATGTGGGTGTAAATTGCTCTGCTTCATGTGTGTTTTATGTCAGGACTGCTGCTGCTGTTCATATTACTCAGTGGTCTCCAGATGGAGAATATTTTGCCACAGCTGGAAAGGTACCCCCCCCACAGACACACACACACACACACACACTCAGCATGTTATACAAGCAATATAGAAGTAATATAATATAAGTATAGTGCCTTGCGGAAGTATTCATTTTTGCCCAGTTTTATGTTACTGCCTTATGTTAGACTGCTTTAAATTACTTTTGTCCACACCAATCTACACTCATACACTGTAATGGTAATAAAAAAAAAAGGTTTTTGAAAATTTATAAAACATTAAATATGTAAATGATTCCATTGTATAAGTACTCATACCCTTATCTGGGACAGTTGGAATTTAGCTTAGGAGCATTCATATTGCTTGTAGGTGTTACTAGACTTTGAGTGAAGGTGACCTGTGGCAATTTTAATTGAAAGGGTATAATTTGTAAAGGCACACACACCTTAATAAAAGGTCCAACAGCTGATAATGCATAACAGAGCAAAAAACCAATCCCTGGGGTCAAAAGAGAGGTGAAGAGGTGAGGAGACAAATGGCAGATAATTGCCGAATGCAGATGAGCAAAGCTTGTCGCATCAAATAAAAAATACTTGAATCTGTAAAGGTACTTCAGCTAAATATTTAATTAAGTGTATAAATACTTATGTGATGTATTTATTTGAGTTTTTAATTTTAATACATTTATGAAGTGGTGACAATTCTGTTTTTGCTTTGTCAATATGGCGTATAGAGTGTAGATTGATGGGGTAAAAGTAATTTAAAGCAGTTTAACATAAGGCAGCAACATAACAAAATGTGAAAAAATTTCACATGAATACATTCGCAAGGCACTGTATATATAATATAAATATAAGTAATGCTAATTATACTACACACTAGTCCTATCCCACACAGAATCCTTTACTATTGTGATGTAAAATAAGAAATCGTCTGGTTCCCCTATGAACATAGATGCCGTTTTGTATTTGGGAATCTAGTGAATACGAGTAGCACGTGAAACTATGGCTTAAAAGTAGTTAAATTACAGTAAAGCTATCATTTTAAACTAGTAGTTAGCTACTATACAATCTATTAGGTAAGCTATCTATGTTATTTAAGGCAATGTTATATTATGTAAGGTTAAGGTAAACTATTTAAGGGAGTACTATATTTTATCCTAGCAGTATTTTCTAGCGTTAAGTCAATTGCGGATTAAAAAGGCGTCAGCATCAAACAGTATTTGAACCGATAATTTGAGATGCAACTAATAAAACTATGAAACAATATATAAAAAAAAAAATACTTAGACTCAACTAAATATTTTACTGAAGTAAAAGGACTGTTGTGAATCTTTACATCATTTCATTGAAACTGTATAAATATCTACTAAAATAAACTGGACTGAAATTTACTGCGGAAAAGTGTGACATGCTATACTTATCAGAAGAATTAGTAGTACAGCCAGTTTACTACTGTAGTCAATATTTGAAGTGGATCAACTTTTCATCAAAGTTGTCCTAAAACATTAAAACAAAATGTGTTCTTGTCTTAGGAAAACTTTGAATTTTGTTCAATGATACAATATATAGTTGATATAGTTGACTACTATATTAAAGCCACGCCATTTTAAAACCACTGTGCTTTTGAGATGGTACTGGATGCTTATGTTAGTAGTATGGCTACTTAAATGTGCATTCACATTAGCTTTTTTTGCGAGCAAAAAAGGCCTATTGTCTACAATGTAGCAATGCATGAAGCATGACACACACAGAAGTCACATTCAAAGCATTTTTTTCAAGTCCTCAAATCACTCACATATGCACTATAGTGTGTTCGTACTGTGGCTCAGTGGTAGAGCATTACGTTAGCAGCTCCTGGTTCAAGTCCCAGGGAACACACATACTAACAAAAATGTCTAACCTGAATGTACTGTAAGTCGCTTTGGATAAAAGTGTCTGCTAAATGCATAAATTTAAATGTACACAAAAAGCTAGCTATGCATGTACATCAGCTTACTGTGCTGTTGATGAAAATTACGTTACACAAGCAGGCCATAAGCCAGAGCTGCACACAAACAATACTTTTGACTTCATAATTAGTTACTCAGTGGCCATAATGTAGGTTTGGTCCACCCCAAAACATTCTGTCCTCCTATGGAGTACAAATATATTGATTGGTGTAAATGTGTTTCTCTTGAAAATGTAATTGCATTGTCTTATTTTCATACTCTGCACAATAAAAGTAACTTACAAATAAGCAAATGTGAAATTGTAGGGGCACAACTATTTCTTTCTTTCCCACCCTCTCTCTCCCTCTCTCCCTCTCTCCCTCGCTCTCGCTCTCTCTCTCTCGCTCCCTCTCTCTCTCTCTCTCTCTCTCTCTCTCTCTCTCTCTCTCTCTCTCTCGCTCCCTCTCTCTCTCTCTCTCTCCCTCCCTCTCTCTCCCTCTCCCCTTTCTCTCTCTCTCTCTCTCTCTCTCTCTCTCTCTCTCAGGATGACTGCCTGCTGAAGGTGTGGTATCCCACCACAGGATGGAAGTCTGCAGTGGTGATGCCAGACGTTACTGATAAAAAGATCCCAGCGGTTAATTTCTCATTTGTGTATCTGGCGCATCCACGCACAGTCACAGGCTTCTCCTGGAGGAAAACCAGTAAATATATGCCCAAGTATGTCAAACACATCCACAGATTATTTCACTCACACTAGGGTGGGTGCTATGACAGAATGTATCATGCAATAGTAGCAATATTTCAACTAGTAGATACACTGCTGTACCATTTGGTAGATAATGTATATGCCTGGGGTTGATTTCAAGAAATCATTGACTGTTGATTTCAAAGGTGGTTCATGTAGTCAGTGATATTACTTTTGTTTATTACGTAATGTGAAACTGTTTTTGCACTGATGCCAGACAGATCATTCATCATTCAGATCATTATATAAAATCCATCAAAAATTAAAATAACAAATTATCAAAAACTTGATTATTCAGTGCCATAATTGACTATTCTTTTTATAAAAATATATGTATATATTTTGATCGAACTTCCAGTAAACATTGCTGCAATGTTTTACAGCATATAGTGATAGAGTGAAATAAAAAGGACTCAAATCTTTACTAATTTGGTAAAAAAAAAAAAAGTTTGAAATATTTAATTCATAGTATAATTATGAATTTTATTAATTTATATAAAAAAATAACAAATGGCTTAACATATTTGAGACCAGACTTGAATCAGATATTAGTTAAGTATTCCTCATTCAATTTTGACTCCAACCTCATATCTGCAATTTCTTTTGCCGAAGCAGTGTAGATTTAGCAGTGCAAGAAAACACTGCTGAGATTTTATTCTTACCGCCCACTCTTAACTCACACTGTGAATTCCACCCTTGTTTGTGTGTATTTCTCATTGTGTGTGTATGTCGTAGGGGCTCTGTTTGTAATGTATTGCTGACGTCCTGCACGGATGGCATCTGTCGTCTGTGGAGTGAGACCCTCTTGCCTGAGGACAGTCTGTTGGGGGGGCAGATCTTGGAGAACAGCACCAGCTTCTGCTCCTCTCTGCCAAACATCGCTCAGAAAGACAAGATACAGCATGCTCTGGAGGTCAGCATGCAGAAGCACACATGCTTATAAACACCATTCTGAAATCATACAGACACAATTACATTATGTAGCCCTAAATTATTTGTGTCAAGGCATAATAAAGAATAATTTGCTATGCATATTAGCTGGGTCATTTTATAAAATGAGCTATGTCTGTAGCCTCTGGTGTATGTGTACACACTGCGCCTGCAATTTAGTCAAATAATCACATTGTTGTTTGTGTGTTCCTTCCATATTAAATCATATTTGCTTAGATATCAAGGCTGAAATCGCTCTGAAATGCAAATACATGTCTGTTTCTAAATTATATTGAAATAGTCGAATGGCAGAAGTATTGGATGATTTTATTGCAACAGATCTTCTCCTCAGCAGTTGTCATCTTCAGTAGGATGTGTGAAAACTACACTAACAAGCAGCAGCCTACCTTTTTGTCTCCATGTGAACCAAAAACTAACAAGCAATACATTTAGTTTTTTAATGAAATCAGATGTTCGTCTTTGATGTCACTTTATTATAAGAAAGTAAAAACATTATTTACCCCGTTTGCTTCTGCAAGGCACCAGTTACACATTTATCCTGTGTTAACATCAGTATTTAATCGGTATGGAGGTTAGGCACCTACCGGCAGAAACATAAATTGATGATAAAATGTTAATTTTCAGTTGTATTTCTTTAATGTTAGATTTTAGGATATTGTAAAATCAATTTTAGACAGAATTGTGTGTGAGTTTGTGTAATAAAATCACAGGCTGTTGGTTTTTCAGTTTAGCGAACAGGCATGGTTGTGTCACATCTTAGGTGATTATTAGTATTGTGATTTGAACAGGCACACTTTCACCTGTGTCCATGTGCCATCTGTTCACCCTGTTAGAATCTGCATTTTCTGCACTGATTTTAGGGGGGAAACTTTAATCACACAAGACAAAGTGTGTTTTGGGGGCTTAGAATACTACACTCCATTTCATTGTTGGCCTGCTGAACATGAATTGCATTTGCAATGTTAAAAATTGTCTTTCTCTATTCAGTCTATCCACCACCTCAAGCACCTGCGTAGGGGCCGCCGAAGATCATCCTCCCTGGTGGCCCACACCGAGCTGCTGCCCAGCCAGCTGGGGTCCCACGAAACTCACCACCACATCTCGCACTACGCCAACGCCCTCTGCCACTTCCACATCTCTGCCAGCATCAATCCCAACACAGGTGCACATACGCACACTTACTTGTGTTGACATGGTTTATGAGAACACAATGTTGTATTATTACATAGAGATTCTTTATAAACAGCTTAACCTTGTTACGCCTGACATATGAAGTATTTATTTTTTTTTTTATGGAACAGGTTATTGAAACTTTAGATACAATATTTATAAAAAGGTTTGCATATATATATATATATATATATATATATATACATATATATATATATATATTTTTTTGTATATATAATATTAGATGCATCAGGCTTTTATGGCTTTAGTAAACTCTAGTGTGTGATAGTATATTCTTAAATTTGTGTGATACAGTATAGGACAATTGGAAGCTCATACTCAAGGAGGAAAGAAAAAAAACATTGTTTTATTCAGAGGCCCAAACTGACCAAAAATATGATTTTTTTTTTGTCCAAAAAGTAAGATACAAATCTGACTGCTTATAATGTGAATCAATGAGGTGTTTATAACGGTATCGCAGAATAATTGTAGTACATAAAATTCATATAAATATCAGTTAAATAATATGTGTTATTAGGGTTAGGGTAATTAAATGCTTTTTTTATCATAGCTTTGAAGTTTTTATTTTGGGGGACAAGACATTTAATGCCATTGAATACAGTGATGATTGAGACATTTACAAACAAACATTCCTTAAACATTTAAAAGCCCCTGAATTTAACTTGATTTTACTTAAAAAAAAATGCATAGTCAAGTTTCTTCAGTGCCATAAGTGTTCATCTTAACAATATTATTAAACAATAATACTAATTAAATAATCTTTTTATTATTATTATTTAAAAAAGAAAATGCAGAAAGTTTTCTGTTCCAGATTATGGGTGGGGTTAGAAGGTAAAAGTATGATCTCAAAATAAAAAGAGTACTTGTAAAGCCACATATGGACATATACTGTACATGTGTGCATTCACACACACTGACAGTAGCGTGATCTCTCTTTCTGTCATCAGATATCCCCGCAGCGCTGGCTGGATCAGGCCTGTTCTCTGAGGATGTCAGCGGAGGGTTTGTGGTTCACTGGCTGAATAATAAAGATCTAAGCTTCACCACCTCCATGGACCTGTTCATGCAGCAGCTGCGCAAACTTTCTGAACAACAAGTGGAGCAAACCACTGAAGACTTTGAACAGGAGGGGGCAGCCAAGTTTGACTTCGGTATTACCTTGTTATGAATAAACCTGTTAGCATATAGATTAGACTTAAAGGGATAGTTCAAACAAAAATGAAAAATTGTCATTAATTACTCACCCTCGTGTCCTTCCAAACTCGTAAGATTCGTTCATCTTCGGAACACAAATATTTTTGATGAACCACTGATGATGTCACATGGGCTATTTTACTGATGTCCTTACTACCTTTCTGGGCCTGGGAACATTTCAGTAGTATTGCTGTCTATGCAGGGTCAGAGAACTCTCAATTTCATCAAAAATATATTAATTTGTGTTCTGAAGATGAACAAAGGGCTTACAGGTTTGAAATGACATGAGGGTGAGTCATTTATGACAGCATTTTCATTTTTGGGTGAACTATCCCTTTACAGATGACATAAACATGCATGTGGCATTATTGTTTCTTTCAGATTCTTTGCTGCATATATATAGTATATTGTACAATGTGCTCTTTTGTGTTTTGTTTTGTTTTAGATCTGGATGAGATGTCTGATAAGGGCTCTTCAGAGCATGAGGAGGGAGATCAGGAAGGCAGCACCAAGGCCTCTTCTCCTGGTTCAAGCAGCAGTGTTCCTCTACCCTCTGTTTTGCTGGATCGGAAGCTGGAGACTCTCATCCTGGAGTGGAACAAAAGTCCAGACATGCTCTTCACTATTCACCCACTCGATGGATCCTTCCTCGTCTGGCACATCAAATACCTGGATGAGTTTATACCTGGCATCTTCAGACAGGTTCAGGTAAGATACTCATTCAGAAAGCATGGTAATGACGAGTCATTATAGTTTTGAGGTATGGTGTCAAGTTCAGAAATATTGGCAAGCCTATGCTCTATAATTGTTGGCAGCAGCCATTTAAAACTTATGCTGATACTCTAATAAACGTATTCTACAAATTACCCAGATAAACAAAATAAAATTAATTTGTTTTCTCCTTTAGGTGTCATTCTCATCTCGTATCCCAGTAGCGTTCCCCACAGGCGACGCTAACTCCCTCAGTAAGAACATCATGATGTACACCTGTACGTTTATGGACCAATACAGCTGCAGTGCTCTGGAGGAAAAGAGAAGCGAACTGCGGGTTCCTCAGAGTGCATCTGCATCCGCAGGGCTCAGTGCTCTTGGACACTGTCTTGCTGCTGTCATCGGACCTGCCGTCATGATGGTGTCCAAACACGTGGACGGCTCGCTCAACCAATGGGCTGTGACTTTTGCTGAGAAGTCCGCCTTTTCAAACGTCCTCACAGTTTCGCACAAGTTCCGTTACTGCGGGCACCGTTTCCATCTCAATGATTTGGCTTGTCACACGGTCCTTCCCTTGCTGCTGACATCATCTCATCGTACCTTATGAACATCCTAGAAACACCCTCGGAATCACCAAGAGCATAATAGAAATTACCTAGCAATGCCTTAGCCACCAGCTAGTAAAATGCCAAGCAATGCCTATCAAGCACCCAGAAACATCCTCACAGTTCCCTGTTAACCACCCTGAACACCCAGAAACCAACAATATTATAGCAACCATCAAGGACCTACCTGTCAGTGCCCTAGAAACAACATGTTGTAACTCTGTTGTAACACCTAAGAAACTGCCTATCCATAACATCCTAAAAGCTTTTACATCCCATCATTTCTTTGCAATGCCTTTGTAACCACCCAAGAGTTTAGCATTGCCAAACCTCAGTCACATTTTCCACAGTCTAGTTATGTTATTTATTAAAGGTAAATAAACATGTTTAAGTTCTATAATCTGGTCCCCTGTGCATCAACCAATCCAGAAACAGTGAAAAAAAAAATACAGTAATAGAAAAAAAATGTTGTTTTTTTTCTAAGCCTTTCTCTGCAAGCTTGACAAATTAGCCATTCAGATTTCACTCCCCCTGTGATGTAGAAAGGTGATCTTGTTATAATATTACTGCCCCTTAATCTGCAAGTTTCCACGGAGTGGAACACAGTGTTTTTTTTGTTGATTTTTTTTGACAATCGACAACGATGTACCAGTTTTAACGCCATGGCAAAAGTTTGAGCAAAACATGCTAGCTGTTCTATCGTTAGCTGCACAGACAAGCACAGTTAATTATTAGTTTGAGTCCCAGCCTCAGAGGAGGCAAGAGCAATGGATTTAATTTATTTACTGTATTCTATGCTGCTGCCACACATATCTAATATAAACATGCTATTTATGTTCATGACATACCGACTGTTTTTGTAACTAGTGTGTTTTTAATGTAAACTTGCGTGTATTTGACAGTTTAAGCGCAATAAGATAAAGGTAAAAGAAAACATGAGAGTACTCACTAGGGATAGCAAAAATAATATGCGAAGATCACTATTAATTATTCAATTATTATTCGAAAATCCCCCACATGCATGTGGTATAGGCTACACACACACCCATAAACAAAGGGAGGGAGTGAGACCATTCTCACTTTCAATTTGTATGATAACAAGCTGTTTCTAATATGGCTATTACTCAAGCCATATACAGATTGTAATGTGCTGAAACATATTATTATAATAAATTCTCATATAATAAATACATTTCCATTTCAAATAATGAAACCCCTAAAGGAAATAAATACAAGATGGGAGGAAAAAAATATATTTCAATACTTTCTTTTGCAATTATAACATTGGGTAATTATACTGAATATAAATTGCGGGCATCACAGAGCCGTTATTAATACGCAAGGCATTGAAATCACTTTTGAATGTGTTCTTGCTTTTTACTTTCACTTTCTAGATTCACGATCACATATGGTCTGTGTATACTATGGAGTGGTAGTACTTACCACACATTTTACAAGATTAAGATGTTTGTCAGTGTGGCTCAGGATCTGCAAATTATTTGCCACCGTCCTATCAGTTATCTCTCTATAATCTGGTTTTGTACTAAGCAAACTTTTATGGATCTTAATGTAACAAGCTACCACTAGCAAGCGGCTAACCATGTCCCTTAAGTGGCTCTGTAGAACGCATCTTTCGTTTTCAGTGCCTTCCCGAATACAGATTAAGCACACCTATAACCAAGTCTGGGATGTTTGTGGTTCGCAGAGAACTCTTATTTGAGACTGTCCCAAGTTACCTCAACGTTAAATGCCATACAAATCTACAGTGTGCGTGTGTCACCACCGGATCGGCACCGAAAATCTGGGGAATTTTTTTTAGACAATCGCATAACCTCGATATTCTATAATTAAATCAACTAATCAAATATTTGAGAATCGTGACCCATCCCTAGTACTGCTTTCTGTGCGTGTGCTTCGGATGTGTGCACTCAGAAAACCATATATCAGAAGCACAGCCCTATTCTGGCAAAGGGGGCGGAGAACAGCAGCTCATTTGCATTTAAAGACATGTTTGAAAGTGTGCTTCTGCTTCCACTCAAAATAGACATTTTCAAAATTATATAATGATCTGTGAGGTGTTTTGAGCGGAAAGTCACTGACACATTCTAGGGACACCTGAGACTTATATCACATATTGTAAAAAGGGGCATAATATGTCTTCTTTAAGTTGTTACTATGTTGGGCTTCATAAAAATGTTTTGTGTTTGTGTCAGGAACGTACTGTAACTCAGCAAGTGCTTGCTTTGTGGCGTCTGATGGTAAAAGCCTGCGTCTGTATCAGGCTGTGGTGGATGCCCGCAAACTACTGGATGAACTTTCTGACCCCGAGACCTCTGTAAGAACTTTTGAGAGTAGATTTGATAGAACATAATGTCCTTATCTGCCAATCAACGTATGGTAAATATAATTAGAGTTGACCTGATTGTGGATCTCTGATGGTTGCTTTTATGTTCAGAAACTGGTGGGTGAAGTATTCAACATCGTGAGTCAGCAGTCCACTGCCCGACCCGGCTGCATCATAGAGTTGGATATCATTACTAACCAGGTGGGTTCTTTTTGTGTACACATTTAAGTTCGTGTTTGATTAACATTGTTTTAATTCAAAAAAATGATATGCTGTGTGCAATTTGGCATGTATGCTTGTGTCTTTCAGTGTGGCTCAAACACACAGCTGCTCCACGTATACCAGGAGGATTTTATTTTAGGCTACAAACCACATGAAGACATTCCAGATTCCAACATTACCGGTGTTCCCTCTGGGCAAGGTACAAAACCCTTTCTTTTCTTTGAAGTATGGTTTAGACCGTTTTTACAGAACATTACAATTGTGTTGTCTTTGTTTCTAGAGTACCAGCCCCCTCCTTTCTCAGAAAAGTTCTACCTGGTGGTGATCGAGAAGGATATAAATCAGAACTCAGTATTACAGATGTGGCATCTTCATCTGCGCTCGGTGCAGGCGTGTGTGGGTGCGTATCATGTGGGTTATTTGTGAAATGATGACACCTCTGTCGACAGACAGCTTATGAGAGGAAATTGTGAGGGGAGTCTCATGAATGGAAAGCTGATACTTCCTCTAATGACTAATTTCTTTTTCAGAGATGTAAATAATTTAGAAGGAAATTATGCCCTAATTTATCCATTGGGCATCAATAATGTACATCTGCACTGTGTATTGTACTGTCTATATATTTCTATTGATATCTGTTTCTGTCTCAGTCTCTGTCTGAGATGAATTTAATATAATTAGTGTCATGACTGATTACTGATTTTACTTTCAGAAGAGCCAGAAAATGACCACGTGTTCCAGAACCAGCTGACAGTTAATTTGAGTCAGAACTATGGTGACTCATCTCCTGACACCATTCCGGGTCATAGTTCGCTGCCTCGTTCTTCCTCTTCCGCCAACCTGCAGTCAGCCAGCAAACTCATCCTGAGCTCTAAACTGGTCTACAGTCAGCGGTTAGACCTTCCACCAGGGGTGGAGCTGATCAGAGCCACACCCTCTGCCGGTATGATCATATTTTTATTAGAGATGCACCGATTGCAATTTTCTTGGCCGATTCTGATTTCCGATAATTTTTTTTTTTTTTTTGTGACCTGCCGATATCGATTTTTGCCATTTCTGATTTTCTTTCTAAAAATTATAATTTACAGCATACACAAGCATTTAATTTTTAAATGCAAAAAAAAACATTTACATAATAAAACAATATGCTTGTTACATTATGCTATTAAACATTACAATTTCCCCAATCGGGACAAAGTTACAGATGTTCTCTCGCTTAAACAACTCCAAATAAAGTGCTCTGTGACTAGAAAAGAGGTAGAAATAACAATTAACTGAAAAGCAGTTGCTGTATATAACAAAACAGAATTTTCCACTGTTTCTTAAATTGTATGTTTTTCACTAACCTTATTAAATGTGTAATAATAAGAAACTGTAGAGCTGTTAACATTCAAATGAAATCAATATCAACAAACTCCATCTTCCACTGCAGGAAACACAGAAGCTGCATCTGATGTGGCATTAGATGTATTTACGCAGACTATTTGATGAAGCTGAGGTGCCATGAATGCATTTACACTGCAACATTTCGAATGCCTAAAGAATTGTATAAGATTAATGTTTTAAATATTTTTAAAGAAACAAATAAGAAATGTTGAGGAAAAATGCAATGATAGTTTTAAATATGAAACCAAACCATTAAGTGGCGGCAAATGACTGTTTGAATGATTGAGTCATTTAGTCCTTCAACAGATTCCTCCAAACGGCTGCTTCATTCAGAAACGAGGCAAGTGACTACTGTCTTTATGAACGGTTACTGAAATCCACGTTCAAAAATGTGGATTCGCTCAGTAACGAAACACCGCTGTGTTGCTCGGAGACACAAAACAGTTCTGTTGTGGCTTTGATTGGAACTATATTTGTCAGCGAAATTGAGCAAAAACAGTCAATATTGTGCCTGAAATGTAAGTTAATTTATTTTAACTTCTTGTTTATTGAACTACTATTGTATAAAAACACATTGCAATTGTGTTGAAAAATTGGTCATGCAATGATGCATACCTAAATGATGTAGTGTGTGTATATATATATATATATATATATATATATAGTGTTTTTTGTTTTTGCAGATAACTTTCTGTGAGTGCTATTGCACTCATTTGTTTTTATTTCTACACGAGTCTCTCTCTCACACTCACTCAGGTTGCACAAGCCTCATCTGTCACAACATAAATACATTATCATGCGCCGTAAGTGTGACATCAAAACAGACTGACTGGCAGGTCACCGGTCTGAACCGGTCATGCGGAAAATCGGCTAATTCTGGTCCCTGAGCGGTTGATCGGTGCATCTCTAATTTTTATAAATGAGTTATTACAGACTAGACTTGCCCCATTAATTGTTTCATAGCATTTATATAAACTATACATGTTAGCTTTTAATCTTAAAGAGATAGTTCACCTAAAACAAAAAATATGTCATTAATTACTGTCCCTCATGCCATTACAAACCTGTTAGACCTTCGTTCAAGATATTTATGATGAAATCCGAAAGCTTTCTGAACCTGCATTGACAGCAATGGAACTACCACATTCAAGGCCCAGAAAGGTAGCAAGGAATCATAAAATAGTCCATGTGACATCAGTGATTCAACTTTAAAGGTGCAATAGGTGATTGTCTTCAGAATTTTAATTTTTTTGTTATGCTGGTTGAAAGTCTCTTCACATCCCGATAGCAATCATTAAGTTAAGTGGTCTAAATGTGTGTGTATATATATATATATATATATCTGTGGAAGGCGTAGGACCAAGAAATGTTCGTCCAATCAACCCAAAATATGACTTTTCCTACTTGCATGACATGCAGACTCTATATGTCATCCTCGCAATCACGTACGCTGTGCAGACAGAGCGAGAATGGCAGAAAAATATCAACAACTTGATCTTCCTTCCTGGTATTGTAGTACTTTAACTAACTGTACTATAAAGTTTTCTCACCGTGAATGATACATGATGTATTGTAGTAATGTTATCTCTGATCGTCTGATCTGTGTGCAAATATGCGTTCAAGAGATGTGGCTTTGGACGGCGATTTGCAGGGAGGGTGGGACGTTCGTTTTCAGTGCTATCAGGCTAAAGTTGAAAGTTTAATTTTCTGAGATCTACTGCACCTTTAATTTTATGAAGCTATGAGAATACTTTTTATGCGCAAGACTTTATCCAACTATTTTGTCTCCTCCGTGTAAGTCTTCGGTGCGCGTTCACGAGAGTACCACAACACATGTGTTGTGCTGCTGATGCAGGAGCTGACATAGAACCCGGATGCGCTGCACCTTTGCAAGCAGAGGAATGTACACGCATGCGCTGTGATACTCTTGTGAACAAATTTGAACAATGTTCTTACTACCCTTCGGTTTATATCTTAATTTTTGTTCCAAAGATGAACGAAGATCTTACAGGTTTGGAACAACATAAGGGTAAGTAATTAATGACATAATTTTTATTTTTGGGTAAACTATCCCTTCAAGATAACAGCAGATAATTTGTGTGTGGTTATACTTGGGTCATTGGTCTATTAATAAAATATGATCTTCCTGGTATTGAAGACAAGAGTATGATAATATGGGGTTATTAAAATAAAGTGAAACCCTTATCTAGAATGAAAGCAGCATTTGTCACCATAGCCACATTCACCCATAACAATCTATTTGTAATTGGACTAGCTCCCTACTAATGGTCTCTGACTTAATGGTCAAATATAAATGTGTTAATACTTCCACAGTCCAAGTATTATGAATACTTCTACTGAAGTATTCATAATACTGGATAGTTTTATATTGACAATAAAATACCATCTCATATTTGCCTTGTATGTCATATTAAGCCATTTGGGAGTGTGTATGTGGATAATGTGTTTGTCAATGTCGTGTTCTACTTTGAAAGCATCATGTGTGTGATTAAAAATATTGGGTGTTCTTTTCAAAGGTCACTTGAGCTCCTCATCTATCTACCCTGTGTGTTTGGCTCCATACTTGATTGTGACTACATGTTCTGATGGACGCGTCAGGTTCTGGCACTGTAGGGTGGACATGGACTTATCAGCACCACACCCCGAAGAGACAATTTCATATCAGTGGGAGCACTGGAGACTATTGAAAGACGAAGAGGATAACGACAGCTGTGTGAGTGTTGCGGGTCGACCTGTTGCGGTCAGCTGCTCCTACACGGGAAGACTTGCTGTGTCGTTCAAACAGGTGTTGCCTGAGAATGAGGGTGGCATGCCTCAGGACTTCTCCATGCTTGTGTCGATATACGAGTGTGAGTCGACGGGTGGCTCAGAGTGGGTCCTGGAACAGACAATTCACCTTGACGATTTTAGCAAACCTGTAAAGACGCTAGATCCACGTGTCAGTGTTGATAGTAATTTAGTTGTCTATAGCAAGTCAGATTTGTTTGTAGCCAAAGACAGCCCCAATATCAAACACTTTGTGCACCTAGACTGGCTGTCTAAAGAAGATGGGTCTCACATCCTGACGGTCGGGGTTGGATCCAACATCCTTATGTATGGACGCATCTCAGGGGTTGTCACAGAGCAAACGGGAGTGAAGGATAGCATGGCAGTCACCCTGCCTCTAGGTGGCAGTATAAAGCAGGGAATTCGCTCTCGTTGGGTGCTCCTGAGGTCCGTAAACCTCGTTTCTTCCGTGGATGGTACCCCATCCTTGCCTGTGTCCCTATCCTGGGTGCGTGATGGCATCCTGGTGGTGGGCATGGATTGTGAGATGCATGTTTATGCGCAGTGGAGACAGGACGAGAAACCAGGCGACTCTGACGACAACGGCATCTCATCCCCAGAGGGCGTTGGAGGTCGCACAATGTCCGTTTCAAATGAGGGCAGAGGACAATCTAAGAGTGTCTTAGAGAGCAGTGCAGGAATTGATGATGTATTCCGCCCCCCAGCAGTGATTCAAGATGGCGGCTTGTTTGAGGCGGCCCATTCATTGTCACCCACTCTTCCGCAGTACCATCCAACACAGCTTCTAGAGCTTATGGACCTTGGAAGGGCACGTCGTGCCAAGGCCATTTTGGCGCACCTGGTCAAGTGCATTGCTGGAGAAGTTGCAGTGGTGAGGGACGTGGAAGCAGGTGAGGGTGGAGCCAGGAGGCACCTGTCTCGAACCATCAGCGTGACTGGTAGCACGGCAAAAGATACTATCGTTGCTGGCCGAAATGGTGGGCGGGATTACACTGAAATCAACTCCATTCCCCCGCTTCCACTATACGCCCTGCTTTATGCGGATCAGGACACCTCTTACAAGACGGCAGAGGAAGTGGGAAAAGCTGGAAAAGGGGCAGAACGTGAGACACAGAAAAAACCAGAGCATCAGTACGCTGATCTGTTTCAGGTACAGGCTGTCACCACCGACGATTTTATGAGCTTTGCTGCTGAGAAACCAGAGAAGAAGTCTCGTGTGATTAACCTATCACAGTACGGCCCCACGTACTTTGGCCCCGAACACGCACAGGTGCTATCTTCACATCTTATGCACTCCAGCCTGCCAGGACTCACACGCCTTGAGCAGATGTTCCTTGTTGCTCTTGCCGATACTGTGGCCACCACTAGTGCAGAAGAAGCAGGACCCACAGATAAACAGTACACTGGTGAGTTTACTTCTCATGCAGACTTTAAAAGTGAAGTGTGTAATTTCTGCACCACTGGTTTCACCAAACAGAATAGCTAAAATAATGATTGTTTTACAGGTTTCCCAAACACTCCCCCATTTTTCATTGCTCAAACAAATCGCTCCTGCCTCAAATGTCATTGGTTGAGCCAGCGTTACAGTGTTTTTTCTGGATGCTTAATTTTGCCAAAATAATTCAGTGAAAATCTTCTTTCATAAAATTGAATATATAATTAAAAAGCTTATTTGTTAAAATAATGAAAAAACAACAACATTTTATTTAACTTTGCTTTGTATTTTAAGCTAGCTCAAAATGCATTTTATCAATAGGGCATTAGTACATATCAGCAGCTCACCTTTCGATATTATGGTCACAGACATAGTCACATGATCAAAAAGAATAGAGGGAAAGGGCGCAGAACGGGAAAAAGAACAATGCATTAAAATAAAGTGAAAAAAAAACATGATTGGTAACCATCTTTACACCGTGTCCTAACTTCATGTGCCGCAACACGTGATAAAAAGTATCTTTTCCACATTAATCTGAGTTTTTGTCATAACTAGCCATGACGGTGACACGCAAAGTTTCTAATTTAAAACGGTTTCTATTTCTGCGCCATCGCAGCTGAAACAACAACATACAAAACCATATGACTGAATAAAGCACATAACCGCCTGAGATTATCTTCTACGTTAAATATGTCTAATATGAGTTTAAATATAATTGTGTGTGACTTTATACTGTAAGCAACAACAAACAGTTTACCTCAGATCTTGAAAATAAATTAAAGCAAAAATATCCGTTAAAACTGTGAACTCGCTGAAACTGAGTGTATTCCATAAAAAAGGAGTTATCAGTCACTCAGTATGTACATTTAATTATATTAAAAAGATTTAATATTTATGAATTAGATTATAAACTTATCCATTTTGTTGTGAGTGTAGTGCGCTTCCAGAGAGAGCCCACACACGCTTCTAATTGCTGTAATATTTGATTGATTCTGTTGCGTCGCATCTTGTGTGTACATTCAAATTGCTTGTCTCTGAAATCTTGTTATATCGCGTGTATTAGGACACCATGTGACCTTTATCTTTTTTTCCAATTAAGTTTTGAATTCATTTACATTTTACATTGTTGCTTGAGAGGGCAAAGTGATTAACCAAAATATCTATTATTTTCCAAATAATTATGGCTTAGAAAATAAAATATTTGCGGGATGTTTGTGAATGAGCATTCTGTTTACTTTCAAGAGAAACTCTGGAGATTTTTTACAGATGCAAACTATACCTTTTGCCCGAAAATCGCAGTTTTTAATTCAAAATAGTTGCTACTTCTTACATCAGTACAAAAAAGTGATGAATGTTTTTAATTGTTATAAATCCAAAAGCAAAACACGTTAAAAGGACTACATTAGGAAAAGCAAATGAGCCAGTGAGTGATCATTTTTAGGGCCCTATGATTTCCGTGATGCAGAAAACGCGGACACAATCGCGGAATCCAGTCATAAAAACGTAATTTACAGTTTAACGCGGAATGTCACGGAATTTGGTCAAAGTTTGGATGAATTCATCAAAAGTAGGTCATTACACTTGTCAATTAAAATATGAGTCCTGTGCATGGTGATTTCAGCTTCTGCCATCTCAATGAGGACATAAATACATGAACAATATCTCCAAAACTGATCTGAGAGTCACTTCACGAGCATTTTACCGTTTCATTTGAGTAAAACTAGCATCATATATACACATAACTTTAAATGTATTCACGGCAACCCGTCAAAATAAAAGTTCGGTTTAATTTATTAAAGACATTGTGCCAGAAATAGGCTATATTGAATGTACTTAATACTACTATTACTGCTGAAAAATATTACAACTTTATTTTTTAAAGAAATAATCACAAAGTATTTTAATTTTAAAAATCCCCTTTATTTGGCAAAATGTTTAATTGTCATTAATTAAAATATAAATAAAATCAATGTTTTATGCCTTCATCTGATGACTAGTAAAAAAAATAATAAGAATAAATACAAATTGTTTGTATGCATTCAAATAATTAGACATGCTAAAACACAGAATTTGGTAACAATAAACATGAGGTGAGAAAATGTAAACATTTCATATGGCCCTAAACATTTTTGTTACACTTTTAATAAATTAATGTTTGATTAATAAGTAGGTTATTTTAATTCATTGGACATGCTTTTTGATTAATACAGATTAATTTGACCATTAAAAAGCAGTCCAGAAAAATGTAAATGACAAAAGGAATCCAGAAAAATTTAAATGAAAAAAAATAAAACCGAATTTGGGAAAAAAATTTTTTTACTAATTTCATAGGGCCCTACACTTTCAGGTGTTTCCAACAGGTGGCAGAAATCTTACACTTCTGCATTGCACATTTTCCATGATTTATCTCTATGAATAAAACAATTATGAATGAATTAAAAACATAGTGAATTTTACATAGTCCTATAATGTTTCTATTTTATATAAAATGTAATTTAATGTTTTGAGACCAAAAATAAAAATATTTTAAAGGAATATACAGGGGGGGCAACACTGATCTTGCATACCCCACAGCAAATGTGCAGTTGTGTCCCTAAATATACATGAGTATCTGGTTAGTATGATATACTTCTTGTGTTGACTAACTATCTAGTATGTCAGTGGGGTTAACAGAGTACACGGAAAGAGAACCATTATACTTTTTTTTTTGTATAACCTTGGTAATATTATTATTTATTGTCAACATTAAACACGCCAGGCTTTATCCATGTTTCCTATAGTTCACATCTTTTTTTATTTTATTATTTAGTCTCTTTAGTAATAAAACTTAACAAAGCGTTCCAGTGCTTGCTAGAGCAAAGATGCAAGGAGAAAGGTTCAGGGACAGTAGGATAAATCATACAGCATGCAAGTGTGTATACTGTAGTTCTAATGCACCTAACATTGGAGTTAGGAGGAACTTCAATCAGGGATTCAGGGACAGGAGTTCAATCCTCAATTTCCCAGCAGAGGAAGTTTTTATTAGTTTCTGAGTTTTGACGTGCTGTTATTTTTTTTAATTGATCAGGTGTGATCAGAGTCATTAGGAGGTGATGCAGATTGTGGTCTGGAATATGGTCAGGACTTTGTGTGCTCTGAACATCATTGACACTCTTTGATGACAGAGCCAAATGTCTGAGAGTGATGAGCATGCTTTTTGAAACCAATGCATTGGAATTGCCTTATAGAAAAAGAATCAGAAGGTAAAAATGAAACATGGTTTCTAGGGGTTATGGTTTAGTAAATTGTGTGTTTCTGCAGGTGGAGAAGCTCTAGATGAGTGTGGCCTACGTTACTTGCTGGCCATGAGGTTACATAGTTGTCTGCTGACATCCCTGCCCCCACTCTACAGGATGCAGCTGCTTCATCAGGGTAACACACAATCGCGCACATGCACTTATACACACATCATCATATTCATACTCAGTGGTAAGTGTTTCCCTCAAGTGGTGCTAAAGCTTTTCCAACACCAGTAAAGGAATACGGACACAGCATTGAAGATGGATGTGGAGCACATAACCTTTTTTAACTCTGTTAATAATTTATGGACATATTAATATTAGACATCGGTCTGGTCTGGTCTAATGTTGCTTGTTTTACCCTTCTCACGCACAAAAAAAACAAAAACAATTGTGGACTTAACCATACAATTATTTCTACTTAATCATTTTTGTAATGCGCTGATATTATTCGAATACATTTTTTTTTTTTATTATTTGATCCTCTGCTGATTTTGTACGTTTGCCCACTGACAAATAAATGATCAGTTTATAATTTTAATGTTACGTTTATTTGAACTATGAGAGAGACCAAAAAATCTAGAAAAACCCATTTCAAAAAAGTTATACATTGATTTGCATTTTAATTAATGAAATAAGTATATGACCCCTTCACAAACATGACATAGTACTTGGTGGCAAAACCCTTGTTGGCAATCACAGAGGTTAGACGTTTCTTGTAGACGTTTTTTTTTCATGGTTCAAATAAGCCTACCATTAAAATTATAGACTGATCATTTCTTTGTCAAATTCTGAAGTTAGTGTGTATGTGTTTATTGCTGACATTTAGATATGTTTTAGGTTTGTGTGTTTTTATTTTCTTGTCCTAAGTACTCACTTGTTGTTATATAGGGGTAAAAGCCTCCGGTATATCTCTGGTCTTGATGTGAATCGGCCTTTATTCTGTGTTTCTGTGTCCAGGTGTGTCCACATGTCACTTTGCTTGGGCGTTCCACTCAGAAGCTGTGGAGGAGATGCTGAACATGATTCCTGCCATTCAGAGAGGAGATCCGCAGTGGTCCGAGCTCAGGGTGGTGGGTGTCGGCTGGTGGATCAGAAACATTAACACACTGAGGCGGATGGTGGAGAAGGTGAGTTTGTGGATCATTATTCTTATAGCAACCAGTGGTTCCCAGTAGATGTCTGCGTGGGACTCTTTTTTGGTCCCACTCCCACAAGGTTATATCCCGCACCCACCCGCTCACACGAGATATTCACTCTTTGTTCACCCGCTGTCCGCTTAGAATAATTTCCTTCCCGACCCGAACATTCCCACTAAATTTAGATAGTTTACAGAATCTCACATTTGAAATTCCACTTCTGAAGGAGATATGGGCTAACAAATAACAGTGTAGTCTACACAAATTTATTTTGTTTTTATTAGTCTTGTCAAGCGTCTTGAATGTATTATCAGCAACATGTTAATAATACTGTAACGCACAAACATACTGTAGGCTACAGACGCATATGATACATCGCGCGAAAATTTATTGTCTACACTGTTCTGTGATTTCTCAATAAAATAGCTTAGAAACTGAAAAGTTCAAGCATATATTTCTTAATAACTAAATCCCACAGCTTCACTACTACTGGAGAGACGCTGCCAGGTAGAATTAATTCACACATGCAATTGCTCTCACTAAGGCATTCATTCATATGAATTTAATCTTTACTTTACTACTTATCTGTATCTGATTTAGAAGGAGTAGGAATTTGTGAGAAATATAACGACCCAAAGACTAAAGAACTGATAGAAATAGGCTGTTATAGGTGTAATAGTCATGTGGGCAGCGCTGTGTCATATTTCATAGCTGTGCACTAGGTTTTTGTCACAGCTCCAGACTTATTTGTTCATTAATGACATCATCAGCGACTAGTCGACTTCGACTTGACATTCATCACATAAAAGTTGACTTTAAAAAATCAGAAGTCGTTCAACCCCTAGTGCACACAGATCATGCAAATGAAACACTTGAAGTCTCTCTCTCTCTCTCTCTCTCTCTCTCTCTCTCTCTCTCTCTCTCTCTCTCTCTCTCTCTCTCTCTCTCTCTCTCTCTCTCTCTCTCTCTCTCTCTCTCTCCTCTCTCTCTCTCTCTCTTTCTCTCTCTCTCTCTCTCTCTCTCTCTCTCTCTCTCTCTCTCTCTCTCTCTCTCTCTCTCTCTCTCTCTCTCTCTCTCTCTCTCTCTCTCTCTCTCTTTTGTTGTAACTTTTATGAAAGCAAATAGATTAGGAAGTGCTTAAAAAATCTTATGAATATTATTGGCTGATAGAAATGTACAAGAAATAAATACAACAAATGAAGATTCAGGAACATTTTCCTGAAGGATAATTTCATTAACCTCTATTTAAATATTTTGATTCCTGCCTTCAAAATATTCAAAGTCTGGTGATCTTTTTCATTTTCTGTTTCACTCTCCTTCACTCTCTTAAATTAGATTAATTTCTAATTCATAAAATTATTACTTGTGTGCAGTTAAATTATTTTAAGTTTAGCTTCAGTTCACTTTAAAGGTGGGGTAAGTGATTTCTGGTAGCCGATATTGACATTTGAAAGCACCAAAACAAACACGCCCCTACCCCAAAATGGTCTCGCTCCGTTCCACACATACGTACAACAGCGATTAGTTCTGTGAAAAAAGCAAAACCAATGTTACTCACCTATCGAGAAGAAACAAAGAAAAGAAAGTGCCCAATCACTGGCATTCCTGCTCCTTGAGTTCTCTCCAGTGCTGGAAAGCTGATCTGATATTTACATGAGTCCCACTTCTTGCCTTATCGTAATTCCGCATCTACACCGGACGTGAGTGGCGCAAAAATACTTTAGAACTCATTATAATCAGTGATGCTCTCTACACTGGATGCCACGACGCGACACAATAAACAACTGTTACATCCGGTGTAGACACGTGTAAGCCTTTTGTTCCACAGATGTTTTCCTCTTTTTTTTTTTTATCTGCCTCTATCTTTTTGTCGTCGCTTGGCTCAGCTTTTGTCCGTCATATGCAATGATGAGCGCTCTCTCCTCTGCATCATGAGTAGCCCCTTACTGCTGATTGGCTACAAGTTTGTTTTGGTACTAGGCCCGACTCAGTTTTCTAAAGCGTTTTTGAAAATATACATACCCCACCTTTAATTCTTTTAATTTAAGTTCACTTGACATTTCAGTTGACTTTAATTAAGTTTTATTCATTGCATTTTTTTACATTTTCATTTCAGTTGAATTGTCACCTAATTTTTGTTCATTTTAGTTGTTTATTATTATCATTATATACTCATATTTGTATTCAGTTCATTTTAGATCCGTTCATTCACATCAAGGACAATAACAATAATACAATTTTATAAATAATTCTAAGCTATAACAATAACAGCCCAGAATGATTGCTGGAATCACTTTCAGATCAATTTTATGTAGCTGATGAATGCTAAAAACACTGACAACCAATCACAGTCCATCCTGCTTTAAAAAGCTTGAGCATTTAAAGTGGCATTTATAATAACCCAAATATTATCTTCCATTGATTGGTGTAGACGCTAATATAATTACAGTTATCTTGAAAATTATTGTTCTTGGTGTAAACCGGTCTTTTGAGTACTATGGCAATGGTGACATTATAGTTCACAAATAAAAACTAAATCTCTTTTTTGCATTAGGTTGCCAAAGCAGCATTTCAGAGGCATAATGATCCGCTGGATGCGGCTCTCTTCTATCTGGCCATGAAGAAGAAGGCTGTTCTCTGGGGTCTATTTAGGTGCTTTAAACTTACTGAGTCTTATTTATATATACAGTGTTACCTTAACATAGCTGCATCTCCTTTGCAGTGTGCTGTTCCCTTGATGCTGTGGGCTCTTAAATTTCCATCTATTTATTTATGTATTGATTTCTGTGTAGGTCTCAACATGATGAGAAGATGACCCAGTTTTTCAGCCATAACTTCAGTGAGGACCGCTGGAGGAAGGCGGCTTTAAAGAACGCCTTCTCTCTCCTGGGCAAACAGCGCTTTGAGCAGTCGGCTGCATTTTTCCTGCTCGCTGGCTCCCTGAAAGACGCCATTGAGGTTTGTACTGTCTTATTTTAACTCTGCTGAAATTCATTCCCAGGAGAATATAGAAAGTGTGTGTTGTTGATCTCTTAGATGTGGAGTCTACTTAGTTTGGTTAGGTTTGGTTGTGACATCATAGACCGTGTGGTCGTCTGTGAAGAGTGGAGTGTGATATAACAGCCCTGAGCAGTTCAGTTTAGTCAAAACATCACAGATAAACTCCCTTGATAGACATATGACAGCTTAAGTTTACCTTGGGCTGAATGTCTGACAGCACACAGTCAAAACACAGAGATAGCACCACTTGTGAGGGATTATGACATTATATAGGTTGTTTTAAATTTTATTTATTTATTTAGTCATTTAGTAGACGCTTTTATCCAAAAACGACATTATAGAAGCAATCAAATCCAACAAAAGAGCAATAACATGCAAGTGCTATTACAAGTCCTGGTTAGCCTAACGCAATACACGTAGGAAGGTTGTTTTTTTGGGGGGGGGTTCTGTTTATTTTAAGAAAACGAGTATATAGAATATAGAAAAAAGAAACCTAGTGTTAGTTTTACAAGAAAAGCTATCAGTTAGAGAATAAATATGCAATTGATAGAGGGTCAAATGTGTGTTTTTTTATAAAAAGAAGACTGATTAGATAAAATAAACTTAGAATAGAGAGTGCTAGAGTTAGAGGGTCAAATAAAGATGGAAGAGATGTGTTTTTTTGCTGTTTCTTGAAGATGGGTAAGGATTCAGCTGCTCGGATTGAGTTAGGCAGGTCATTCCACCAGATGGGAACAGTTAATGAAAAAGTTCAGGCCAGCTGTATCGATTCTTGTAAAATAATGCCGTTTCATCTGGCTTTAAACCTAGTTTAAAGTTAGAAAAATTATATTGAAATCTAATTGTGACTTTAATAAATTTACAATGCAATAAAGTGAAAAGAAACTTGATATGATTGGTATATGTTCTTGACAAGTTGGTCTGTCTCTCTGATAGGTTTGTCTGGAGAAAATGGAGGACATCCAGCTTGCGATGATTGTCGCTCGTCTTTACGAAGCTGATTACGAAAGTTCCTCCACCTGTCAGGGTATCCTATACGAGAGGGTTCTCGGCTGCAACAGAGATGGAAGTGGGTTCTCCTGTACCAAACTGCACCCTGACCCGTTCTTGAGGAGCATTGCGTACTGGATCATGAAGGACTACACCAGAGCCCTGGACACACTGCTGGAGCAGCTTTACAAAGAAGATGGGAACCCTGGTAAAGAGTCACTGCTTTACAGCAGCTGATTGACAGCTTTAATAAAACAGCATTATGATAGCTAGCAATAAATACTTAAAATGTTAATAATAATAATCACACCATGCACTGCTTAGGAAAGATAACTAGTCATGTAACACCTACAGGGCTGGGGAGTAACGAAATACATGTAACGGCGTTACGTATTTAAAATACAAAATATGAGTAACTGTATTTCGTTATAATTACATTTTAAATAGGTGTAATCAAATTACAGTTACATCATACAATTATTTTAGACTACCAAAGTGATTACTTTGAATTTTAATGTAATTTATTAATTTCATATTTAAGTAATCCTGTTCATTTAGCAACGTAGTGAGAGTGCACTCATCATCGACACAAAAATCACGACAAAAAGCCATTAGCATAATGCATTTCTCTCGTGGAAATACAAAGACTAGTTTATAAATCTGAAAAACGACGTAACATCAGTGCAGTGCAATGCCTACCTGCAACAAAACTTCTCTCAGCATCGAAGGATACAGCGTCTAATACAAAAAAGCATCTTTAGGGAAGTTGTTCTTGATCTTTGAACATTTTGATCCAGTAACTCGTTATTCTATTTTCTCACATTTTGAATGTTGGTTATCATTACGTTTAATATTTCTAAGAATTTAATTGAAAAATGATACCAAATTCTCCTAGAATTCACACTTTGCATCAGTTAACAGATCCATGCAAATCATGCATGAAATAAAAGTTTAATAAGTCAAACGATAGCTTTGTGTGCTTTTCGAATGAATAAAGATTTCAAGTTCATCTGTAATGTTCAAGAACAGATAATCTTTGGCGCGGTAATGCGATTTCATAATTCGATTCATGAACAGATGATTATTTTGAGTCAATCTTTTAAACGAATCATTTATTTTGTTTAATGAAACCAGTGTGAATGGTTCACTTTAAACAGATTAGATGTGGGGTATGTTTCCCAAAAGCATCATTAGCAAACTGTGGTTTTTAAATTACGTTGAACTACAACGGCATTACTTGCGACCGTAGTTGCTTTGACAAACGAGCCCTGTCAATTTTGACTCTGATTCTTTTGTGCCGATCGCTTCTCCATAGAGAAAGGACTATGAAGTAATCACTTAAAGTTTGGTCCATTCATTAAACAAATCTATTATATAACTTGGAGAAATGTGCAGGTTGTTTTGGCTACTTTTATGATATATTTGGTGTGTTTGGATTCGTTTTTAAGCTTGGAAACAGCACGGAATCCCATTCATTTTATTCAAATGTAATTTATATTGATTAGTAGATTTAAATGACATAACATGTATTTCTTGTTCATAGAAATGTGGTGGGAAACTGATGTGGTTAAAAAAAATGCAACGACTTATATTTAGAGTTGGAAAACTAAAATAAGACATGAAGTATGTTCCCTTGTGTTACATAGTTTAAGTATTTCAAAGTATTCTTAAGTATTTAGATTACGTTACTAAACCGGAGTAATCTAACAAAATGCATTACTGATTACTTTTTAAAGCAATTATGTTGTAATCTGTAGTGAAATGCATTTTAAAACTAACCTTTCCAGCCCTGAACACCTATCAACTACGGAGTAAATGTGTAACTAATCATTTAATAACAGTGTTTGATACGGAATGTTTCTTTTTTTCAGATGTTCTGGTGAAATCGTGCAATCCTGTCGTCTTTAGTTTCTATAACTACTTGCGTGCGCATCCTCTGATTATTCGACGGCATTTTGCCAAGCCCGAAGCATCTGGGGTTGCAGTTGGTATAACATCAGAACGCAACAGTGCAGATGAAATAAACCTTATAGAGCGGAAACTCTTCTTTACCACTGCTAACGCTCACTTTAAGGTGGGCTGCCCACTCCTGGCCCTTGAAGTCTTATCCAAAATCCCTAAAGTCACTAAGAAAGCTTCTTCTCTGAGTAAGGGGTCATCTGTGGCCAACATCAGTGGTGCCCAGCCACAGGAGAATGGAGGAAAGACTTCAGATCTCGACTGGGAGCTCCTGCTGTCCCCAGTCAAGCCTGGGAAGCAGACTTCTCCACCGGACTTGACTGGAGTCAACCAATGGTTAAAATGGAAGGTGAGGGTCTACAGTTGGACTGGGGTGGTGATAAGGAAGAAGATGAGGATGAAGAGGGTGGGCTGACCATGAAGAAACCGGAGGTGGAGGATGAGGAGGCTAAAAAGTCTTCCAAATCAGCAGCCCTGCAGCGTGAAGACTCAATGGGCAAATCTGAGGTGGACGTGATCGCCGAACAGCTGAAGTTCAGAGCCTGTTTGAAGATCCTCATGACGGAGCTACGGACTCTGGCAACAGGATATGAGGTGGATGGTGGCAAACTGCGATTCCAGCTCTACAACTGGCTGGAGAAAGAAATCGAGGCCATGCACCACATCTGCAACTATAAGGTTGGTGCACCATCTCATTGTAAGAAATAAAACAGCATTATGATAGCTAGCAATAAATACT
The DNA here is from genome assembly GCA_027564155.1 of Gymnocypris eckloni scoliostomus. Taxonomy (NCBI): domain Eukaryota; kingdom Metazoa; phylum Chordata; class Actinopteri; order Cypriniformes; family Cyprinidae; genus Gymnocypris; species Gymnocypris eckloni. The sequence continues at coordinate 7,367,670 of CM050423.1, read as the reverse complement.
TAAAATGTTAATAATAATAATAATCACACCATGCACTGCTTAGGAAAGATAGCTAGTCATGTAACACCTACAGGGCTGAGTAACGAAATACATGTAGCAGTATTTAAAATACAAAATATGAGTAACTGTATTTCGATATAATTACATTTTAAATAGGTGTAATCAAATTACAGTTACATCCTAAAAGTATTTTAGACTACCAAAGTGATTACTTTGAATTTTAATGTAATTTATTAATTTCATATTTAAGTAAACAGTTTTAGGATTTTAACCAATAAGGCAACTGATTATCTGTTGAAAAACAAAAAACTGCGTGCAGTCGCCTGTTCATTTAGCAACTCGTAGTGAGAGTGCACTCATCATCACGACACAAAAATGGACGACACAACAGAAAGCCATTAGCGTAATGCATTTCTCTCGTGGAAATACAAAGACTAGTTTATAAATCTGAAAAACGATGTAACATCAATGCAGTGCAATGCCTACCTGCAACAAAACTTCTCTCAGCATCGAAGGATACAGCGTCTAATACAAAAAAGCATCTTGAGGGAAGTTGTTCTTGATCTTTGAACATTTTGATCCAGTAACTCGTTATTCTATTTTCTCACATTTTGAATGTTGGTTATCATTACGTTTAATATTTCTAAGAATTTAATTGAAAAATGACACCAAATTCTCCTAGAATTCACACTTTGCATCAGTTAACAGATCCATGCGAATCATGCATGAAATAAAAGTTTAATAAGTCAAACGATAGCTTTGTGTGCTTTTCGAATGAATAAAGATTTCAAGTTCATCTGTAATGTTCAAGAACAGGTCATCTTTGGCCGTAATGCGATTTCTTAAGATTCATGAACAGATGATTCTTTTTGAGTCAATCTTTAAACGAATCATTTATTTTGTTTAATGAAACCAGTGTGAATGGTTCACTTTAAACCGATTAGATGTGGGGTATGTTTCCCAAAAGCATCATTAGCAAACTGTGGTTTTAAATTTTAAATTACGTACAACGGCATTATTACAACGCATCCGTAGTTGCTTTGACAAAAAGAGCCCTGTCAATTTTGACTCTGATTCTTTTGTGCCGATCGCTTCTCCATAGAGAAAGGACTATGAAGTAATCACTTAAAGTTTGGTCCATTCATTAAACAAATCTATTATATAACTTGGAGAAATGTGCAGGTTGTTTTGGCTACTTTTATGATATATTTGGTGTGTTTGGATTCGTTTTTAAGCTTGGAAACAGCACGGAATCCCATTCATTTTATTCAAATGTAATTTATATTGATTAGTAGATTTAAATGACATAACATGTATTCTTGTTCATAGAAATGTGGTGGGAAACTGATGTGGTTAAAAAAATGCAACTACTTATATTTAGAGTTGGAAAAAATAAGAATGAAGTATGTTCCCTTGTGTTACATAGTTTAAGTATTTCAAAGTATTCTTAAGTATTTAGATTACGTTACTAAACCGGAGTAATCTAACAAAATGCATTACTGATTACTTTTTAAAGCAATTCTGTTGTAATCTGTAGTGAAATGCATTTTAAAAGTAACCTTTCCAGCCTTGAACACCTATCAACACGGATAAATAAATGTGTAACTAATCATTTAATAACTGATACGAATGCTTTTTTTTCAGATGTTCTGGTGAAATCGTGCAATCCTGTTTAGTTTCTATAACTACTTGCGCGCATCCTCTGATTATATTCGGCATTTTGCCAACAAGCATCTGGGGTTGCAGTTGGTATAACATCAGAACGCAACAGTGATGATGAAATAAACCTTATAGAGCGGAAACTCTTCTTTACCACTGCTAACGCTCACTTTAAGGTGGGCTGCCCACTGGCCCTTGAAGTCTTATCCAAAATCCCTAAAGTCACTAAGAAAGCTCTTCTCTGAGTAAGGGGTCATCTGTGGCCAACGCCAGTGGTGCCCAGCCACAGGAGAATGGAGGAAAGACTGATCTCGACTGGGTGTTTCCTGCTGTCCCCAGTCAAGCCTGGGAAGCAGACTTCTCCACCGACTTGACTGGAGTCAACCAATGGTTAAAATGGAAGGTGAGGGTCTACAGTTGGACTGGGGTGGTGATAAGGAAGAAGATGAGGATGAAGAGGGGTGGCTGACCATGAAGAAACCGGAGGTGGAGGATGAGGAGGCTAAAAGTCTTCCAAAATCAGCAGCCCTGCAGCGCGTGAAGACTCAACGGCAAATCTGAGGTGGACGGATCGCCGAACACAGCTGAAGTTCAGAGCCTGTTTGAAGATCCTCATGACGGAGCTACGGACTCTGGCAACAGGATATGAGGTGGATGGTGGCAAACTGCGATTCCAGCTCTACAACTGGCTGGAGAAAGAAATCGAGGCCATGCACCACATCTGCAACTATAAGGTTGGTGCTCACCATCTCATTGTAAGATATTTCAATCTCAGATGATGCCTTAATTGGTATTTTGATAAACCAAAACATGTTTTTTTTTTTAGAGAAGAACCACTATATCCCATGAGATGACCTCGATATTGTTTAGCATTTTGACACTGATCAGTGTATAGTGTATCTTGATATTAAAACTATACATGAAATGAAAATTCACATTGTATATTTTCTAAATTAATGTTCTAACCTAGATGTTAATGTGAATGTTGATCTATACCAATATTTTATTTTGATAATGATTAATCTAAATATCATAAATGGATCTTCCAGTGAAAATGACTCGTATACAGGATTTCTCCTAACATTTAGTCATCTTAAACATACACATAGATAGAACCAAGTACCTGCTTCACATTTTTATCATAATTTGTTACTCTCCGATATACATTACAAAACTGAAGAAAATATATGTTGCTAGTTTCATCGCAACTTTAATATATATATATATATATATATATACATACACTCTCTGGCTACTTTATTAGGTACATCTTGCTAGGGGGTTGATTAATTGTATATTTACAACTATATATTATTCAGTACTTAAGAAACGTTCAATATACTGGTCATCTTTGATCTGTTTTGGATATTCTGATATGTCAGTTTGAAGGTAAAGCGGCTGCAGGTCAGCTGGATAAATGGGGTGAAGATGGATCTCTGGACCTGGAAGACTCACAAATTCGGGGTGAAGCAGGTGCGTACGAACGTCATCAGATGGAGCGACGGCGTCTGCAGGCCAAACAGCTGCATGCAGAGAGGAGGAAAGCCTGGCTGAGAGAGAATCAGGCTCTGCTCAGAGTCTTCCTCAGTTATTGCAGTCTACACGGAGCCAAGGGTGGAGGAGTGACGTCTGTCAGGATGGAGCTACTCTTCCTGCTGCAGGAATCGCAGCAGGTGTGTCCTCACATGATGGTTCAACATGTTGATTGATTTATAATGTGGTTGGTTGAGCGTGTTCTCATGTTATTTGTTGGTTGGGTGTCCTCAGGAAATGACAGTAAAGCAGCTTCAGTCGCCACTCCCCCTCCCCACCACTCTGCCCCTGCTGTCAGCCAGCATCGCCCCCACCAAGACTGTCATCGCCAACCCTGTCCTGCACCTCAGAAACCACATACATGATATCCTCTACACCGTTGTCCAGATGGAGGCTCCACCACACCCAGACATACTGGACGACCGAGTGAGAGACACACAAACAGACTCCTCACAAATACAAAGATTGTATGAAGACTCTGTGTGTGTGCTTCTTCTAATATGTGCATGTGTCTTTCAGGTAAATGCTTTACACACACTCGCTGCTTCTCTATCGGCTTGTATCTACCAGTCGCTGTGTGACAGCCATAGCTACAGGTACAAACATCCCACGGATAAACTGCACTGATTGTTCATCTTAAAATGCCTCTAAAGGTGTTGAAGCTGCTTAGAATGTCTGACTATTCTGAATGGCATACCATTCTGGTAAATCTTACACATATACACACAGTCACTAACTCATGCCCTCCTGCTTGTGTGTGTTCAGCAGTCAGTCGGAAGCCACTCAGTTCACAGGGATGGTGTATCAGGGGCTGTTACTGAGCGACAGGCGTAGACTTCGCACTGAGAGCATTGAGGAACATGCAACACCCAACTCTGCACCTGCACAGTGGCCAGGTAACACATCAGATTTGACTTCACAGAACACATGCAGAGAAATAGCACATTCAGACTCATTCTTGTCTGTAACGATTCATTCTGTATGGAGCGGAAAATAACGTCTGACTATTACCCTATTTCCCTATTTGGTCAATTTATTAATAAAGTCCGTGGTTGTCAGACTGATGGTGAAAAAAATATTAACTAATAATCTCAATGCAGATCTCTCAATTAGATCTGATTGCATGTAGGTAGACAAAGCTCATTTTATGAATAAATATTTTTTTAAATATTATTTTTTAAGTAACACTTTATTTTAAGGTGTCTCAGTGTTTTCCACATGATTTTGTGATACTTGTGGCGGCAGGTGACGTCACATATAATTTGCATATTTATGACGTCATTACGTCAAGTTTGCGTACAGATGAGTTTTGGCCCAATAAAGCTGTTAAAATTATATTTTCTGTAGTCATAAAAGTATAAATAGTAAAAACGACCCATCAGTACTACATGTTAACCAGGAAACACTCACTATAGTCCTTAAATCCTGATTTATGATCACGACATCGTCTGATAAAATCTATATACATCTAACTTACGCTAAAAAGCGACTGTATGCAGTGGTTTTGGCTACTGTTTTGTGTCATTCAGCGCACTACCTGCGTCTGAGTAACAGTCTGAGCACATTAACAGATTAATTATGTTCATATTTAAAAGTCCAAATAGTCAGTAAGCAACAGGTGCTTGGAAATGCTATTTTGTGAAAAAAAAAAAAAATTGACGAGTCTGCTGCGTAACGACTAACTGAATGTGCTGATTCTCTGCCGCTCACTGCTCAGAGCAGACGCAGAGAAAGGAGACACTGCCCTGGGAGAGTCCGACCTCGCGCTCGCAGGCCCGGGGCAGTACTGGCGACATCTTCCAAATTAATGAATTAAAGCTAAGGATTTTGCAAGAAGTCACTAGGTTTGTCAGTATGTACCTGTTATGAAAAAAAAAAAGCCGCCAAAACGGTCTCAAAGTTACTAAATATAGTGCTAAAGTGTGTGTGAGACACGCTCATGTGTGAGACACGCCCAGGTAAAGTATATGCATGGGAAACACTCTTAAGTAATTACAAAATTAAGTACTTAGTTGTAGTCGTTGTACTTGCATGAAACAAAGGTACTTACCATGTAACTAAGTTATGGAACAGCCTGTAATTACAGTTTGTAATTATGTAGATGCAATAAGCAGCTACTGTTACACATACTGTATGTAACAGTCTAAATTATACAGCTACTTATACACTTATGTACAATCTTGATACACTTTATTTTAAGTAGCTTATGTTTGTGAAATATTCTGTAATTTTATGCAATTAGAAAGGTATTACATGTATTTAAGCTGTGTACTGGTGGGTTAACATGCAAGTACAATGGCTATTACTAAGTACTTAACTGGGTAATTACTCCATTTTAAAGTGTTACCTTTTTTACACCATGGAAGTTAAAAATAGATAATATATGGAGAGAAAGATGGATGTTTGTCTGGATGGATGGGTGATCATTAGAAAGATCACATAACATTGGATGGGTAAATAAATGGACGGACAGATTGATGAATGAAAGATGGATGAATGGTCAGGTAGATGATGGACATATTGGATGGATGGATGAATAATACTAATTTGTTACATTTATATAGCGCTTTTCTGGGTACTCAAAAAGCGCTTGATGTATAATAAACAGATATATGGTGGGTAGATGGATGGATGGATAAAAGAATGATTGGGTGTGTGACAGACTTAGGGACAGAGATGCATGGTCGGGTAGATGGATGGATCAATGAATGGATGGATGGACATACAGATAAATGTAGGAGTTAATCTAAGATGGAAAATGGGTAGATGTGGAGTGGATGGATGAATGGGTTGACCGAATGGATGGATGGATGGACAAATGGGTGGAGAGACTGATGGATGAGATAATGAATGGATAGAATATATGTTGGATTGATGAATGGGTGGAGAGACTGATAGTGTAGAAAATTAATTTATAGAAGATATGATTGGATATGTGGACAGATGGATAGGCGGATGAACAGATAGATGGAGGAAAGAGTGGCTGGATTGATGGATAGAGTGGCAAATCGATGAACTGGATGGACAGATTGTTGGATTGCCGGATGGATGAATGAATGAATGAATGAACAGTTAGGTGGAGGATAGATTGATTGACGAAAGGATGGATGTATAGAATAATCCAAGAACAAATGGATACATGATATATGGCTGGATAGATGTAAAGATTAGTTTTTCTTTTTATTGTCTCATTGTGCATGTTTTCTCTATTTTAGGTGTGTCGTCTCTGATTAGTCTGCTGGCGTGTGCTCAGGGTGATGATCACATTCGTCTGAATGTCATGTTGTGTGAGGCAGTGGTGGCCGTGTATCTCAGTCTGCTAATTCACGGACTTGGAACACACTCTGGAAACGAGCTCTTCCGGCTGGCCGCTCATCCCCTCAACAACCGCATGTGGGCTGCTGTGTTTGGGGGAGGAGCCAAACTTATTGTCAAACCCTTTCGGCCACCTGAAATCAATCCAGGTGAGTCTTCTGCCCTGCCAGAGAAGTTTGTTGATGTGGTGTCCTTTCAAATCTGTAAAGAAAGTCATAATATGTACTTAACAGGCAGCCTTTGTCAGAAGTTCAGTAACATTTTTAAATGTATGTAAGTTAAAGTTTTACAGTTATTAAGTTCAGTGAAGTGCTCCATGTCATTTTTTTTAACGTCTTGAAAACAGTGTCTGGGTCCTGCAGTACATAATCAGATTTCCTCCCCTGTTAGCTGCTCTCAAGGCAGCAGGGTCCGAGGGGTCAGAGGGTGTAAACATCAGAGATTCTGACCCACCGACCCTGACCATCAATCAAGAACTGCCTCAGACTGAGGCTGCTAACCATAGTAACATGACTGTGGAAACAGCACAGCTGGAGAGCTGTGAGTAAAAACTCAGAGGCACTTCCTCCAGACAGAAACAGGAAATGAGATAGGAATGATGGACTTCCAATTATGCATCAATTAGCAAATACAAGTCCAGTGATTTAGATATATTGGTAACACTTTTACAATTGTAAAATTACAACAAAAATACAAAACAGTACCATTTATATTTCAATAAGATTTCATTTAACTACTTTAGTTAACATGATCTAACAATGAAAACGGCTTGTAAAGCATTTATTAAAGGGTTAGTTTACCCAAAAATGAAAATTCTGTCATTAATTACTCACCCGCATTTTGTTCCAAAACCATAAGACCTCCGTTCATCTTCAGAACACAGATTAAGATTATTTTTTTTTTATCTGAGAGATCTCAGACCCTCCACAGACAGCATGGGTCCTTGTAAGATCAAAGTTGACACAGAAGAGCGTCGCAGTTTCCGTCCAGTGGATATTCTCCAAAATGGCGCTACGCTGACGTAGAGGAGACAAACTATTGAATAAAGTATTTTTGTTTTCTTTGCATACAATTTTTCTCGTAGCTTGGTAAAGTTACGTTTGAACCCCTGATGTCACATGGATTATTTTTACTGATCTTGCTACGTTTCTGGTCCTTGATCGTGTAAGGACCCTAGCTGTCTATGGAGGGTCTGAGAGCTCTCAGATTCTATCAAAATATCTTAATTTGTGTTCTGAAGATGAACGACGGTCTCACAGGTTTAAAAATGACATGAGGGTGAGTAATTAATTACAGAACTTTTTATTTTTGGGTGAACTAAGTCTTTAATCTTAGTTAATTTCAACATTGACAAATACAGTGTTCCTGCTACATTCATTCTGCTGCTTCTCAATGGCAACCTAGATAAATGTGCACTATTAGATGCGTATCCAATCATTTGTGCAGAGTGGAAGCTAAAGCGCACTCTGCAGGACATGGAGGCGCCAGAGCAATCACTTGAATTTTTTTCTTAAAGGGGTCATCGGATGCTAAATTCACTTTTACAGGTTGTTTGAACATAAATATGTGTTGGCAGTGTGTGTACACATCCACACTATAATGATACAATCCACCCAGCATTGCGTTAGCAGCGCAAAAGGTTTGTGGGTTCAATTCCCAGGGAACACGAATACTGATACTAAAAAATGTATAGCCTGAATGCACTGTTGGATAAAAGCGTTTGCTAAATGGAGAAGTGTAATTGTAAATGTAAAAATAAAAATAAATCGGGCCGTTCTCAGCTTCTTGTCTGTGTGATGTCACATGGACGAAGGCCGCTCCCACGATAGTTGATTGACACAGGTGTCTTTACCTTAGTCCCGCCCTGAGTGAAAATGTCAGAGCAAGCATAAACATGGGAGCAGGGACGTAGACAAGAATAGCTCCATAGCGATTAAGGTGTTTTGTTATTGGATGTGATAATGAACATACAGTGGGGAATAATGATTTTATATGTTTTATGTTTTTTTGTTTGTGAAGGGAATGTGCCCATGATCTAACTAAATGTGTCTATGTTTGCGCAAATCATTTGTGATCCAGCTTCACTTACAACAAGTGAGTAGAAGTTTTTTTTTTTTTTATGAATCTTTGCAATCACCTTTTCTAATAACGTGCTAGTTAACAAGCTCCATGGCTAAATGTGGCTAAAGTAAACAGTCTCTCAGAGCATGGCTCGTCACCCCTCAGAAGAGAGGGACAGGGTGAGCAGAGCTCATTAACATTTAAAACAACATGCAACATAACGGGTTGATGTTTGCAGAATTGATTTTGACAAGGTAAAAAGGGTGTTGTTTACACTACCATTGAGAAAATTTCGCCAAAGTATGTTATGGACTATTCATTAAAGGTGGGGTATGTATTTTTTCTTTAAATGCAACAAAAAATGTTTTGAAAACGAGTCAGGCCGAGCTCCAAAACAAACTTGTAGCCAATCAGCAGTAAGGGGCGTTTCTATTCATGATGCGGGGGAGAGAGCTCAGTGCACATGACAGACATTAGCCGAGCTGAGCGACGACAGAAAGATAGATAGAAAGCAGAACTAAAGAAGGCTTAGACCGTGTGTACACCGGACGCAACAGTTGTCGTGTTGCGCCAGCTAAAGTCTGTCTACACTGGACAGAGTGTACACTACACAAAGCAACCATTGAAAATCATTAGAAATTTGTGTCAATATATCATAAATAGAACTAGGCAGCAGTTTACAGTGTGATTTTTCGTGTTGTAGCATGGCATCCAGTGTAGACAGCATCACCGATTATAATGAGTTCTATAGTAAATATCGGCTTAGCTTTCCATTGTTGGAGAGAACTGAAGGAGCGGGAAGGCATGCGATCGGATGCCAAGTATGCTTTTTCTTCTTGATAGGTGATTAACATTGGTTTTGCTTTGTTTCACAGAACTAATCATTGCTTGGGTTGCATAACTTTATGTATGTGTGGGGCGGAGCTATCAAAATAGGGGCGAGACCCTTTTGGGGTAGGGGATGTTTGTTTTGGTGATTTCAAATATCAACATTGGCTACCAGAAATCACATACCCTAACTTTAAGACCCTAAAGAATCACTCAGCTTGTGGAAAATGGGCATCCGATGACCCATTTAATCACAGTGAAAACAACATAAAATATCATCATTAGCACCATCATTTTTGCTCATACAGAGAAGACTACATCATTTGGAACTGTAAATGTGTGTGCACTCACAATATCACACGCAGGATGCTCTTTTTGCCGTCTCGTTCTCTGTGAACAGAGGCGCTTTACAAAAATAATCCGAAACTCAGCGAATACTTGCCTCACAGTCATGATAAATATATCTAAAGAAAGCTTTTAATTTCTACTTTAAAACTAAATAATTCAAATCAAAAACTCTTTAAATATCTAATCTGTAGAGATGCATTTCTCTCTAAATGGCGGTCAAATGAGATGGCGACCGTTTTTGAACTTTCTTGAGTGTTCACGCATACACAGTTGGTTTATATTAAAAAGAGTCGTATATAAGCTAGTAAGTGAATGTAAACTGTTAAGAAACAAAATGCAAGTGTAACACTATATTAGATACGTGCATGAGATCTTAGAGACAGCAGCCTAAATAAACCTTTTGCTGTCTGTCATTACGGTTTATTTATACAATGAAGACTAACCAGTGCTATTTTACTGTTGAATAGATTATTGCATTTCTGTAGTAATTTTGTGCCTAAATATTATAGTAGACCAAAGTCTCTTTAAGACAAGTCATGTCACTCGGCGGCCATCTTTGAAACGCCTCTCGGGCATCCAAGTGCAGCTCCTATCACTTCCACTGTAACATCAAATTCTCCAAAACTGGAAACTGAAATCACCAATAAAATTGGACAACTGTGTCGTAAATGTTGTTTTTTTTGCTCAAATAGCGTTATAAAAAGCTTATTTCTCAGGCCAGATCAGCCAGTGCACATGCGCAGTCCTGAGCGCGCATCTCTGTGTGCTGATTGTTTCTTTAGCAACCGGGACTTCTAACGACAGCTGCAGTGACGCGCTGACTTTACCGATTAATCATTGGCTCTTTCATTCAGAAGGCGGGGCTTTTTCGATCAAGCGGCCATATTAAGCGTTGCATTTTTCCCCATTCAAAACTATAGTGTGACATGTCTTGACATGTCTCAATTGTATTTTGCTTTGTTCTTTGTGCTATTGCTTGTGATTTATTTATTTGTCCTTATTTTATTATTTACTATTTACTTTTTTAGTTAAAATAAATTCAATTCTGAGTTTGAGTACACGTGATTCTTGGGTGGGGAGGGGGCGTGGTCCATGGGAAATACTCCTGCCAGCACAACTGGAACAAATCCTAGAGGAAACACTGCAATATATTATTAAAATAAGAAATAGTACCATTGTATCGTTTAACATGTCTGAGCTAAGATGACCTACCAATAAATAGTTGTATTTCCATTAGCTAACATTATCTGAAATTAACTAACAGTGAACATTATTAGTGTTACCGATGTATTCTAGATGGCAGGATGTGTGTGCCATTGCCTGTTCATGTGTGGAGAGGTGCTGCGTGCGTTTGCGGTGATGTTTGTTCTTTTTTAATGTTACATTTCATTATTTGTTACTTCATCTTTCTGTGTTGTCTTCCAGCCTTTTTGTGTTTGTGGGCATATTTAACTTTTGTGTGTCATCTTATCATCTCATGTGTATTTGTATGTATATGTGTAACCATCACAGCCAATTTGGAGTCAAACAGGCAGACAGAGCTCCAGTCTGAGAATACACCAGGTACACACACTCCCTTCACTTGACTCTCGGTTAACATTTTAGCCTATTTTAAACATTTGTGTGTGTGTGTGTGTGTGTGTGTGTGTGTTGTGTGTGTGTGTGTGTGTGTGGAGATGGGGTAAGTGCCTCAGGCTGAGGTGCACACCAGCTGTCTGAGGTCAACATGCAGAAAGTTTGTTCTGTTCTCTTTCTGTCTGAACCGATGAGACCTTTATAGTGGAACCAGTTTCATTATACTTACTTTTTTAAAGGGCATAATATAGAAAACAGTAACATTACATGGCATTGTTTATAAGCTGTTTTACTGATGTTTTTCTGTGATTGAAACATTGATTAAATGATTACATAAGATGATATGTAAAACAGGCCAGCTAGTAGTTGCTGTGCAGGTAAACCTCACTCCCTTGATCTCATGAGACACACTAGCGACTGACGTTAGTGGCTGCAGCTATTTAGCCTCCTCGTTAACACGTCCGCCTCCCATGCAGGAGATCAGGGCTTGAGACGACCCGTTACATATGTTTTAAAGGGTTTATCTACCCCAAAATGAAAATTTTGTCAATCACTTTACCCCCATGTTGATCCAAACACGTAAAAGCTTTGCTCGTCTTTCTAACGATGCTTTTCATACTTTTCTGGGCCTTGACATTGTCAATTACTTGGCAGTCAATGGGACAGTCAAGCCTCCCAGTTTTCATCTATCTTAAATAAAATAATCAAATATCTTAAATTGCGTTCCGAAGATGAACAAAGCTTTTACGGGTTTATGACATGGAGGTAAGTGATTAATGACACAATTTTCATTTTGGGGTGGAGTAACCCTTTAATAAGTTGTACTATTTACTTCAGCATTCCTTCCGATGTTAATTCATGTTCATTCCATGTCAATTCAAACTGCCATTTGAACTCTTTCACTTAGTTGCCAACACTTAGTTTTTCTAATTTAAGTTTTTTGTCTAATATTTTTTTTTTTTTTATTTCAATTACCCAAGTCCTTCTTAACAGGAAAATGTTGTAAAACCTAGAATATTACCCCATTCATTTTCTGTAAATCCAAAATCTTTTATTTCCAAACTGGAAAGTGCTTCTGGTGTCCCATAAAAGCACCACATTTATAAAACAGTGTAAAATAACCCAGTGATTAAGATTTTGTTTTCATACTTGTCGGCTCTTGGCATTCTGTCAAGGTGTTGTCTGGCAGCACTCAAAGAGAAGATCCTTTGATCAACGAAGTAAATTCATCTGTCAGTTTCCCTAGAAGCTCTTTGTTTCAAAATAACCCCCACCACACACACACACACACACACATTCTCGCACTCACAGACTCTTACTGCAAGAATTTCTCTTTGAACATGACTTCTGAAGGATGGTGTTTTGAGGTGATTCTTTTAAGATTTGTCCTCCCTTACATTTGAGATAAAATATCCACAGTAGCGATTGCAGTGAAAAGTTGCAGCAGAGATTGCTTTAGATTCATTTGTAAAACTGGAAAGGAAGGTCAAATTGGGTATATAGCATTGTTGAATTCAGTAATCGGCACAGTATACATACTGCATATAATTTTTTTTTCCTGAAGTAGTGCCTAGAATGCCATTCCAAACATACCTCTCTTTTTTCTTGATTGTATAAGTTAGGGATGGGTCACGATTTCGAAATATTCGATTAGTCGATTTAATTATATAATATCGATTAGGTTGTGCAATTATTTTCTAAAGGTGTACCCACACTGGGTGTTTTGAACCATGCCGGAGCGCATCTGAGCCCCAAAGCCCTGTTAGTTTGACTAATGTGCCACGCTCCTGCTCGGTTTGTTTATCAGGCCCTGGCTTGGTTGTAAGAGGTGGGCCAGAGTGCGGTTCAGTTGGACTCAGGTGCGGCACACATGCAGTGTGAGCGCTAACCGCGCCGGAGCACGAAACTTCTGATGCGTGCAACCTGTTTGCGTGAACAATAGACCTGTTAAGAAATATATTGTGAGAGGGCCGTTTGTTACAGCGTCCCAAAAAACTCAAAATAATAAACCACAAAGTTAACAAAACCATGCACTCCACTGTACTGAGCGAGTGCGATTCTCTGCCACTTTCACGTATTATTTATATGCAAATGATTTGTACTGTATTAGAGTTAAATGTGAAGAATGATAGGTTGGTTGGCACAGACTTTTTTTTTTTTTTTTGGAGTATACAGGTGTTATTTTCACCCAATTTAACATGATTTCATTATCGTAATTTTGACTTTATTTTGTAGATATTATGATGTTAATCTAATTTATTTAGTTATTTATTTGAGAGAGATAAACTGATCAAACTTGCGATTGCCGCTTGGTATAAAAAAAAAAAAAACTTGAATTGAACAAACATAAAATGTTCTGAATTAAATTAATAAAGAAACAAAATAATGACCACGTTGCAATTAAAAACCAAAACGGAACAATTTTACTGGCTGCAGCAGCAGCTTTGTAATGGGAGGAGAGAGAGAGAGAGAGAGAGAGAGAGACACAGGCTCTGGTCGGACTCAAGCAGAGAATTCTGAGAAGCTGCAGGGATCTATATTCATTCCCTCTTTTCAATTAAAAGTTCCCCGGACTAATTGTGAACAGATTGCACTCCCGTCTTCTTCTTGAGCATGTGAACATATTTTATTTCATATATTTTAAGCCTAATATTCAATGATGAATTAATCAAACTATTAAGATTTTTTTTTTTATATAAATGTTCATGCTCATTTTTAAAATAGAAATGTCCTAGCCTTATGAGCAGTTGATAATCGACGGACTGTTCTGTAATAAATGCCGTCATTTGGTTATGTTATATTAATGTTTTCAGCAATCATGCATTACAACCATTAATTGGTTTGGGTTAAGATAGACTATTCTCTAATTAAATAAACAGTTTGTTATCATACAGATTGAAAGCCTGAATGGTCTCTCTCCCTCTCTCTCTGTTTATGGGTGTGTGTGTGTGCGTGGGTGGGTGCATGCATGGGAGGGGTGCGATTTTTGAATAGTAATCGAATAATACCCAGCGATTATCAATATTACTTTTGCTTAAAATGCCCATCCCTAGTATAAGTATTGTACATGTCTCTCACTCTCTGTTTCTCTTTCTCCTCCAGCATTACCTCCCCCAACTCCTCCCGCTGAGGATGTGGACCGACAGCGACGCAGGTTTAACATGCGCATGCTTGTTCCTGGACGTCCTGTTAAAGAGACTCCTGCCACACCTCCGCCCATCCCTGTAGAACGGCCCACCTACAAGGAGAAATTCATTCCACCTGAGCTCAGCATGTGGGATTACTTTGTGGCCAAAGTGAGACACAGGATATTTACACAGGATAAACTGATTTATAAAAAGAACATGCACTGTATATACAAAAACATAAGCAATTTTTTGTTCCAAGTACACATCCATCACATTTGCATCAGTTTATAAATCTGAAAAGCAGTTATCAGGGTGTCTGTCTCATTGTGTGAATGTGTTTGTGTTTCCTCCAGCCTTTCCTTCCTCTCTCTGACAGCGGGGCGCTGTGTGATTCAGATGAGAGCGGTGGTAGTGACGATGAGGATGATGACGATGCCTTTCTCTCAGACACTCAGATGACTGAACACTCTGAACCAAACTCCTACAGGTGAGATTATAACCATCAAAAAAAGTTAAGAAGGATTAGTACAGAAAATTCAAGAAGTAAAACTAAGATAAGAAACACTTATTGTTTTATCCATTTGTAAACTGAAATAAAAATCAAGTGCCATACAACGCAAAAATTACATTTAAAACAACCTCATGAAATATGTTGTTTGTTAAGACATTATTCTGTATATTGTTTTATTTATCGTAATGGATTTTATGAATGATTTTTTAAACTTGCATTTTCATGGATGAGGTAAAGAAATCTTGCTGCTGAAACTACCTTTTAAAACTATATTCAAATTGACTATAGTCATTTTGGTGTTTGGTGAAAGACATTGGTCCTGTGTGCACTAGAATACATGTGTTTGTGTATCATATACGTGTGTAGACTGAAGGATGTGTGTGTGTGTTTGTGTCTTTGCAGTTGGTCTCTGATCCGCCTTGTGATGGTCAAACTTGCCTTGCACAATGTCAAGACATTCCTGCCCCTGACAGGACTGGACTTCACAGGTGCATGAGTAGTAGAAATGTACTCTAACATACTCAAACTTTCAGAAAGTAAACAAAATAATTCAATTCCGTTTCCTGTGCCTCTTTGTGTTGTCTTAGAGTTGCCAGTGACGTCTCCCCTGGCCAATGCTGTGCTAAAGACACTGGAAAACTGGGAACAGATTCTCTTGGAAAAAATAAACAAATTTGATGGCCCTCCACCAAACTACATCAACACCTACCCCACGGACCTGAGTGCAGGTGGAGGACCAGCTATACTCCGACACAAAGCCATGCTAGAGCCAGATAACACACCGTTCAAGTGAGTATTTGATCTGGATGTCACAATTAAACCAAAGACTTACTGAATCTTTAAAAAAGGATGTATGTGTGTACACAACTGTACTTTTTATTTTTTTCTCTTCAGGTCAAAGCACCGCTTCTCCTTCCCTGCTCGCCGTCTGTGGCATTTTCTGGTCAAACAGGAGGTGCTCCAGGAGACTTTGATTCGATACATCTTCACAAAGAAAAGGAAGCAGAGTGAGGTATCTACAGAATACAGGGGTGGGACCAGACACTGACAGAATAAATGGGTCGTGAAATATTTTTTAAAAGGCAGGACACATCATAGTCATGTGACCACCCAGCGTCAGTTACGTCAATTCACTGCCATTAAAAAATACTCTCTCATGGACTCATGAGATCCATCAGGTGTGAACTTATGAATCTTGCCAGACGTATTAAGTCATCCAGGTACTTTTCGGCTACTGCTGTTTTATGTAGTACTTTTTTTACATTCTATATAGTAGGAAAGTATTTGATTTCAGATGCAGTCTAAAGTCCTATTCGGATGGAACTGGTTTTCCAAAGGAGTCATTAGAGAAATGTGTGTTTCACAGAGGTACTTTGCGATTTTAATTCCCGTCCAAATCTGTGACGTTTGTGTTTCTCTCACACAACATTTGTAATAATTCCAGAGCAAATTATCTACTGTTTTTGGCAAACTCAGTGATACTTTGAGAAATCGAATCTCATCCGAATATGAATGTCTGTGATTGCCGACAATATTTATTTCACAGTGCCTTTCCTTGTGTGTTTTGGCCAACGTAAACTACTGTAGACACTCTTACTACTGTGCGCATTTTTTATATGTTTGCCTCCCGGCAAAACATATAAACATATAAAAATAGCAATAATAAAATCAAGAACCAAATCACGTAAACTGTTAAGACCGGCTACTGTAATATCAGCGTCAGGTAAGATTACCCGCCTTCATTTCTGCACTTAATTACATAATGTTTAATTACATATGTGCTTTTATGAAAATTAAATATGATTTTACTACAAATAAATGCAAAAAAGTGTTTGCATTTACCGCTACGTACGTTGTGCAAAAGCATGGTTGTTTTAGTTAAACTAAGGTTACCAGAAATTAACCATGGCTTTGCTATACTAACCATAGCTAAACCATGGCATTTGTACTAAACCTGTGGTTATCCTAATGGTAATCAATCATACGCAATGCATGTATACAGAGCATTTGATCGCTGTAACCCCCAGATGTACAAAACAGACCCACCTCTGTAATAAACGCTATCCAATTCCAACGATTTCAATTGTAACAACTTGCTTTCATCTGCAAAAATTTGCTGAACAACAATAAATACGACTGGACCATAAGGCAACAAAATAGGCTGGGCCAGATGACCGGTAATGCGGTGGGTGGGGCCAAAGTGAAGGCATTGAATAGGCGGAGCCAAACTGCAGCAATAGAACAATTTCGTGCATACATCACAGTTACGTCACTCGCAGCTGCATGTGCATTGTGGTGGCAGAACGGTAACAAGTGGAGTGAAACGGGAAAAATCCACGAAATAAGAGATAAAATGTATTGTTGTGCCTTTGGATGTCAGAATCGGAATGCAAATCATTTTTATAGAATGCTGTCATCAAAAACGCCATTTGAAGCTAAACGCAGACATTTAAACAGACAGACTAATGAATGAAACCTGCAATGATTACTCTACTTTTAAAGCATAAGTTTGATTCAAATAATTGGTCTAAATATTCACATATGCTGTTCATATGGAGCATATTATATTTGCCCTACATTTACAGCATGAAATACTATTTAAACCAATAACATTTTACATTTAGCGTCTCCTATTTTGTCTCTCAATTCTTTTTTGAGCCTTTTTCCCACAAATTCAACATTATATCTAGTATTTCAGACTTTATAGCTCGATTTAACTCAACAATTGTGAGTTTTTCCATTCGGAGGGGGGGGGAGCCAGAATTGTGGAATATAACTCAAAAGAGAGAATGACGAGTTGATTTTTCTTATCTGAATTGTGAGATATAGTCTCGAATTGTGAGATATAGTCTCGGAATTGCGAGAATAAAGTTATCATTTTGAAATATAAACTCAAATGTACCTTTTTTATTATTTTATTCCATGGTTTCCATAGACCGCCACTTGAAAACTGTCATTTTCTGCCACCAGATGGGCTCTGCCTACAAAAAAACGTCATCACTGTTTGCAAACACCATATTGGTCTATGAAAGCTGTGGAGAAATGTAGAAGTTGGGAAATGAAAGGGGTGGAACCAGAATGAGTTGCCTGAATAACATTTCAGACAATTGTTTTTTAGAAGTTTTAAATTGCTTCAAGAGAAGCAGCTTGTTTTTTTTTTATCAAATGAATATATAAGTTTTGTAAGTAGCCATCTTTAAATAAGACACAGACACTGGAGGGAATGTGCATGTTATCTCTCTCTGTTAGAGCTCCAAGTGAGATTCATTTTGGTCTTTATCATTTAATTTGTTTTTCTCCATCTGTTTGTCATTCGTGCATGTGTTTTGTGCTGTGCCCGTGTGTGTTTGTTAATGTATGTGTGTTGTGGTGTATATTGTGTAGTCTTTAGATGATCATGTGGACCACCTCATACAAAACTGCTATACTGGAGCTCGAAAAACCAACAAGGTACTGAGACACAGAATGGGACTCGTCTCTCTGTGAAAGCTTTGGGCTTCTATCCTCTGTCAACCTGCTGTGAACTCACACACATACACACACACACACACACAAGTCCGTTTCTTTCCTCACATTCCCTAACTCGTCTGGCTCGGCACTGCTCTTCCTCACTAACCGCCAGCGGCACTGAAAACGGTTGACCAATCAGACCGGATTCTGCTTTCTGACACCATGTTTAGATCAAGTAATAACTGCGATTAATACATATGTTGCCCTCTGATAAGGTGTGTACATGGTCTCAACTGCATGTTAGCAAACTTCCTGCTATTGCTGCTGTGTGTGTGGATGTGGTTGGGTGATCATTTTAAAAACAGCAATGCAGCAGAACAGCCTAATGCAAGTGTGTATCTGTGTATGTGTGTTGGGTTACAGGTGGAGGCTGATATGGGTTACCCAGGTGGCAAAGCCAAAATCATCCATAAAGAATCCGACATCATCATGGCGTTTGCCATTAACAAGGTAAGGACATGTCTATCTGTAGTTCTATTATAGAGATAGTGGCTCTGTTAATGGCCTGTTAATCTGTTAATTAATTATGAAGTCAGTTTTCATACTCCATTAGTTTTACTTCATCTAGGTTAGATTATTAACCTCAAATCAATTTAAACTCAAATCAATATTCTGTGTCTAATTAATCAAAGTTAAATTTGAAGGATTTTTGTGAAGTGTGGGGAACTTGAAGTTTATATTTATTTTCCTGTGTTTTATAGAATGTTTCTGAATGTAATATTAAAATGCAACTTATACACAGATGTGACTTTTATTTCTGTTAACAATGCTATTTTAATTTCTACATTCTGCATTAAACTCTTCCAAAAGATGAAAAACAAATTAAATGTATCATTTAATTTGTGTGGTTTTTTTTGAGGTTTATTTATTTATTTATTTTTCTCAGGCTAACACTAATGAAATAGTGCTGGCGTCCACTCATGATGTCCAGGAAGTGGACGTGTCCACGCTGCTCGCAGCTCAGCCTTACACCTGGATCGGAGAGGAGTTTGACAAGGAGTCTCGCAGGTTTGTCACCTGTCTGTGAGTGTTTGAATCATTCAGCTCACAGATTTGAAGGGACTGTTGACATCTTGTTTTCTCTGTGTAGTTCTGATGATGTGGATTACCGCTCGTCTCACACCAACATCGCCCAGGCCAGTGCCAGTCCCTTTGCCCCCCAACAAATGGCAGCATCCTCCTCCATGCCATGGCTGGGCAGCGGACAGACCAGCATGGGTGCCAGTGTGGTATGTTAGTCAGACTGTGTTCTGTGATGTGAATAACTTTAGCAAATAAACCTGTAAAATGAAATCACAAGTAAAAACTGCGTGTCTAAAAATATAGTGTCTAATTTCTTTGCAAATATTTTAGAAAGTACTAATATTTTTTAAATACTAATCAAATATCAGATTGTACATCTGTGGGCATCTTTAGTACAGTCGGGACAGATTTTATTGCTTCCACTGGGGCACAAGAGGGAAAACATGATAATTTAGTTTCATGCAGCATCAGTAGTACTGTCATTACAGGATGAAGAAAAAACAAATACTGAAATACATTTTCCAAATTCAAGTTTTTTTGTTTTTGTTTGTTTTTTAATTCAGCTTTCTACAACTTTACAAAAATAGTTGTAATGTACGGGGTTGTATTAAATTTAACACCGAAGCGTCTCAGAGTTTGGACCCCGCTGTACATATGCACACATGCAGGTTCATGATGGTCACATTCCCACAGAGCTGCACCCGCCGATGAAGCACGACTTCTGAGTGTTTTCTTTTGGCTGCTATCAGCAGAACACAAACAGTGAGTCGTGGTCTCAACAGAGCTCTTGATGAGTCTGTATTGAGCTGATAAGAGCGTTTGGAGGTAGCGGAGTAAACCGCAGACAGTCCGAGCGGCCCAAGGTACAGACCTGCGTCATCACATCAACCTCCACTCTTGTTCTCTTTCACAGCTGATAAAGATGACACGATGGAGTCGGGGAAGCTACTTTCAAACTAGTTTTCTAAGCTTTACATGCTGCTAATTCATTCAAGTAGTTCAACTTCAGACAAATTATCGTTTTGAATGTAGTTAGCTAACAGAAGATCTGATCTGGTATGACTGATCTGATACTGTCAATAATTTGCGTATTTTATGGTACATTTGCAATGAACAATCCAAGCGAATATTTCACTTAATCATACTATAGAATACTGTAAATTGTACTGTAAAATATAAAGACACTGTAAGAATCTCAGTGTTGTGTATGTGTTTGAGAGAACATCTCTCATGTTTAACTGTGTGTGTAATTTGTGTCAGATCATGAAAAGGAACCTGAATAACGTGAAGAGAATGACGTCTCATCCCATCTATCAGTACTGTGAGTGTCTCTTTATTTCACACACAAACACTGTAGGTTTTGATGAAACTCCTGTTTGACGTCTTTGTCATGTTTTCAGATATGACGGGTGCTCAGGACGGCAGTGTGAGGATGTTTGAGTGGAATCGTCCACAACAGCTCATCTGTTTCAGACAGGCTGGAAACGCTCGAGTCACACGCCTGTATTTCAACTCACAGGGCAACAAGGTATTGAAGCATTTGTTACCAAAGTATTAAAAGTCATAAACAAGTTTTGACTTTTTTTTACTTTTTACATTTATTTCACTTTTATTAATAGACATACACTACTGTTCAAATTCTTGGGGTCAGTAAGCTTTGAAATAAAAACATTTCAGCAAGGATGCATTAAATTAATCAAAATTGACAGTTGGGACATTTATATTGTTACAAATATTTGTATTTCAAATAAATACTGTTTTATTAATCAAAGAATCCTGAAAAAAAATCACACTTCCCACAAAAATATTAAGCACTTTTTCCATTCATATAAATTACAATAAAAAAAATCAGCTTATTATACACTGACACTGTTCAATTCAGCTTTGTCGTCACAGGAATAAATGACATTTCAAAACAAAAATATTAAAATAGAAATTGTTTATTGTCCATTGAAAAGGCTTTTGACCTTTAATAGCTATTACTTATGTAGTGTATAATTTCCAGGCTCATTTAGTGTCTGTTCATGTGCTGTTGACTTCACAGAATAGCGTGAATATGTCAGTACTGTGTTAATTGTTGTCTGTGGTGTTATGTAATAAGTCCAGTACAGCAGCACATCTGTTCAGGGAAGGTCATCCTGTTGTGTCTTCTGTCCTTTATATGAATCATTTTGCAATATGCAGCTAAAAATATTGTCTGTGCCGTTTAATATCTTCATTCTTTCCGTCTGTCTGCAGTGTGGTGTTGCAGATGGCGAGGGCTTTTTGAGCCTCTGGCAAGTCAATCAGACCTCCTCAAACCCCAAACCGTATTTGGTAAGAGCTTTATCTTGGTACTGCACAAGACTTACATTACTGACAGCCACAAACTGCCCTCACAGTGTGATTGAATTAAAGCATGTGGCATCTGCAAACAAATAATTCTAGAACTTTTATTGAAACTAACTTCACTATTAAATAGTCACCATATAATATGAAATAATGAGCATCTCTGTGTGTCTGTCTCAGAGCTGGCAGTGTCACAGTAAAAGCTGCTGTGATTTCTCCTTCATTACATCCTCCAGTCTGATCGCCACAGCAGGACAGTCCAATGATGGCAGGTCAGTTAAATGATTTTTCTTACTGCCATATAGAATAAAACTATATACAACATTTTTAAGGAAATATTTCACTTTCTTCCACAGGAATGTTTGTTTATGGGACACACTGGTCTCTCCAAGTAACTCAATGATACACGGTATGTCCACAAGCTCTTGAGGGAATTTTTTATATATATTTTGAATATTTTATTTTATTTTCAATATAATTTGTTTTAAATGTCGTAAAAAGGTTGTATTCTGGTATTTTTCTATATCCAGCGTTTCAGTGCCATGAGAATGGTGCAACCGTTCTCCAGTATGCTCCTAAACAGCAGCTAATCATCACGGGTGGCCGGAAGGGATTCGTCTGTATTTTTGACATCCGTCAGAGACAGCTGCTCCACACATTCCAGGCACATGATTCGGCCATCAAAGCGCTGGCCATGGATTCCTCTGAAGATGTCTTTGTCACAGGCTCAGCCGAAGGGAACATGAAGGTATATTCCTCTAAAGTGACACAATTCATCTTAAACATCTCCTGTTGCTGTTATGTGGATATTTAGACTAAAAGCATAAAAAGCAAAGTCACATTAAAGAAGCTTGTTTTTATTTATTTTTTAGCATTAAAAAAATAATTAGACTGAATTTAAATTATTGCCAAATGACAGAATTATTATAAATGTTTCTCACCAAGTCAGTGTTGAGATCTCCTCCTCCTCCTCAGCAGCTGCCTTCTTCACTAGCATGTGTGAAAACTACAAAAAGCAAGCAATAGTCTACCTTTTTTCTTCAACATTTTGTGATGTTGTGTCCATGGCTCATTATCAATAGATTCTAAAAAATGTTCCCTAATTATTTGTTAAATGTGCATATTAAATAATAATAATTAATGCACTGTCACATTTTTAGGATATTTGTTTTATAAATATCAGCTTTTCATTTTTTGTTGTTGATGTCCAAGGCTGTGTTTAGTTAGACTTTCAAATGTCACTTGATACAAAGACTGAAAAGATGTGTAAAAAAATTAAAAGGCAGACAACCTGAATAAAATGTAGAAATTACAACACCTCTAAGTTTAAAAAGAATGTTGTTCTTCTCGGTCTGAACAGATATATTAACCAGTTGTTTATTCAAATCAAACTGTTTACAACATACAGTAGATGTTTTGCACTGAACATTTTGTGAACAAGCCTTTAGGCTGGTAACACCTCTCTGAGGATTATGCATTTACAAAATTAATTGTTCTATTCAGCCTATGCAATGTGAAGAATTTAGCATGTTGTTTTGAATTTAAGTAGTATTCATGGCTATACAAAAAAAATCTCAGTGATGCATTTTAAGTGACTTAAGGGTATTTCTTTACTTGTGTGTGTGTATATATATATATATATATATATATATATATATATAATAAACAATTTTGATAATGTTTTAAACTGCCTCTTTCTCCAGCATAAAATACAATTATATATATTTTTTAAATTGAGTGGGCTATAACAGTATTTAAAGAGCATGGAGGTCAATGGCAGAAGTTATGGTAGTGTACATGATAATCAAGGATTAATACCGTACCATGGGTGCAGCAGGCTCAATGATATTATGCAGTGCCTTTCAGCCGCTGCGTAATATAATTGCGCCTGCTGCACCCAATGGTACAGCAGCAAAGTTCCTTGATTATTACGCCGGAATGAGAGTATAGTTCCTAGACATATCGACCTAGAAAATCGCAACTTTTCGTCTTAGTACACGATGTAACTACAGAAGAATCAAGTTTTAAATAGGAAAAATATTTTAACTCTTTGGTCATTTTTGAGCGAGATGCTAAAGGTCTAATCAGATTCAATGATCTATGCTAAGCTACGTTAAAAGTAATACCGCCAGACCCGGAGATCGGATGAATGGATTCGGTAATATGGTCAAACTCAACTGTTTAACTCTTGGGGAGTTGGAAAAGGAGCCTATTTTTATTGTGTGCCTTTAAATTTAGGGCTGTGACGATAACTGCATTACTGCATCAACGCGGTAATGAGATGCCGACCGCGGTGTTGCAAGGTATTTTTTGCAAGGTATTTGCAGGAGGAAGCTAGAGGTCTGCGTTCCGCGGGACCCTACCAGATTTCTTGCAACGCGGGATTAAATTCCTTGAATAAAACACGGTAACGGTCGGTAACTCTGGTGTAATTTGAACGGTAGCGGGCGGTCTAACAATATCCCGTTCCCGACGTCCTTTCAGAACAGCAAATCTGCACTTTACTCACTATTATCGCTCATGCGCTGCACGCACGGACCAGTGCTTTCTGTGTCATGTATTTTATTGCGCAGCATGTGCATAGTGGCCCTCAGACATAAGAGGAAGTCTGTCGATGAGTGACAGAGCAGAATAAGGATGGCAAAGCAAAGTGTGGATGCGCTGTCCTTGAAGAATGAATAATTAATTGTACAAAGAATGGGTTACAAACGATGACAAAGACTGTTCCATAATTCCTATTAAACTCTAAAGATATCGAAAAAGTTATAGAAATTAATATTATTTTGTTATTATTGTTAATATAATTAGCTGTTTTAATAATAAAGAAGACTGCTGTATTATTACTAAATTCTATATTCATTTACAAGCTTACGAGCTGCATGCGTTCTTGTTCAAAAGCCATTAGATATGTTTTTTTGGGGGGGTAGTTGCGATTAACTGCCAAACCCCAATATTTGTTGCTGCTGTAAGAAAAAATACCTTACTGTCACAGCCCTGTTTAAATTTCGACAATCAAAAATACTCTGCATTCTGCAAAAAAAATGAATTATGGGCTTAAGCCATATCAGTGGTGATATTTAATTAGCGCTTCTCCAGTGGCATGTTTTTACTGTGTCAATGTTTATTCCGAGTACACAATGTGAATAAGCTATAAAATATTTCTTATTTGATATTTTAGTAACAAATTAATATATCATACATTTTTTTTGTTATAAAAACCGTACTGCAATTGTAATTTACATTTTTTTTAAGTTTTGTTATTTGAATGTTGCTTATTAAATACATTTCTGCGCATTATTTCTAATATTTGTATTCCTGTTCTGGTTCAGGTCTGGAAGTTAGCGGGTCACGGTCTCATGCACTCCTTCAGCACTGAGCACGCTAAACAGTCCATATTCCGAAACATCGGCTCCGGCGTGATGCAAATCGAAACCTGCCCAGGCAACCGGATCTTCACCTGCGGAGCCGACGGGACCCTGAAAATGAGGGTCCTTCCAGACCGCTACAACATTCCTGCCAGTATATTCCAGATCCTCTAACACCGGAGCGGCCATAGAACACTAAAGCTTTCATCGGCACCTCCGCTGTGTTTCCTTAGCTGTGAATCGTAAATCCGTAACAAATATCTCGCGCTGCAGAATATCTTTACCACCCCTCCCCACAAAAGGCGTTGGAAAACATGCACGAGGTCCCTTGATTCCAACGATCGACTATTGTCATTTCTGGAGACTAATCCAGATAACGTGTTGGTAGGAAAGCCGAATGCATGAGCTGTTTGAGTCATCGCACTCTATTCCCAGGTTATTGGTTGTGCTCTGTAAAAGTGCTCAAAGCTCCATTTTTAAGTGTGTATGTGTGTGTCTTCATTCTGTGCCCATTTTAGCATCTATAAAACCAGCACTGTGCTTCTGCTATCAGTGTAAATCCAGTTGTTGGATTTTGTGTTTACTGTACGTTTTCTCCTTGGCTGCTAATGTATTTGCGGAGTGTAAAATGGCACAGTACCCTGGCGGCCCGGCAGTTCGCCGCGGCCCCAGAGACACACCCCTTCCCTTCCACACATGCTGCTGTTGACATGCTTGTTTCCGTTGCAGCCAAACAGCTAAACATTCCACGCAAGACGATGACGCTTGCTCCGGGAAATGACGTGTTTGACCTTTTCACCTCTCGAGCCCTGAAATTCTCACTTTGAACAGAAAACGTTTAGTTTTTACACAAAATATTTCTTCGTTCGATTACTCGTTTACTCGTTTTGGTTTCGTTTGTTCTTTTACAAATTCTTGTGTTTATATTTAACTTTAGGAATGTACGGTATGTTTTAGATAAAACAAGAAAAAGTGCAACACTGAATAGATTTGAGTTTTATTTATTTACATATTTATTTTGTTCATGTTTTATCTATTCTAAATATTTGCACTCAGATCTGGGGAAACAATAACATTCTTACATTACAAGTGATAAAAGCTCTATTAGAGGAAACTGTTGTTTACTAATGAATGTCTGGCTGTGTGTGGCCGAGTAGTAAAAAGTGGAAATAGTTTTAAATGAATAAATATATATATAAAATTACGACAATAGCTTGTACAAATACAATAATGTGTTTAGTTTATTTTTGATTTTATCATAGCTGCTGGAATAGTCGTATATTTGGTTTGATGTATGTGGTATTTATTAAAATCATATTTGTGTTTCTGTCTGATTTGCTGGGCACCATGTCAACTGTACGTATTTTAAATGTTGAACTGATGGTCTGATGTGTATTTATTGAACTGATCTGTATGCGTGTCTGAAAATGCAAACCCCAAAAACACTGGTTGGTTTTTCTGAAGGAACAGGTAGTTCTGTCATGGTCAAAGTTTTACCTTTGTAAGTTGAATAAATTATTTTTATTTGAATTAAGTAATTTAATTTTACTATTTCAACTACACATGTCTGTAGATGAACATGTTTCATTGTTTATTTCTGGATTTACAAGTATTCATGGTTACATAAACATGCATGCAATATAAATTAAACAATATTTGGCAAATATATTTTGTGTCTTATACATACTAGCAGTCGAACACACACACATGAAGTAGACATTAAAATTAAAAATTAAAAAGCCACCTTTACTTAATGCACATACCTAATCTTATAATGTAGTGTTTTTGACTAACATTACCTTAAAGTTTTACTAAAGTGATGCTGTGGAATTAAATAGCAATGGCAGCAATGGTTATGTATATGAAATTGCTAAATTCATGTAATGCACATACATACATATTCCATTTATTATTTATACACATTTGGCTTCGTTCATGAAACACGAGAATAAGTGTTCTGTGGAAACTTAGTAAAACCATTTCTATGTAAACCATAACAATGGGTTCATGGACAATTTGCGCAAATACTAGCTCTGCTCATGCTGCATGAATTAATAAATATTCACTTAAAATTCATGTTAGCCAAAAAAGGAAAATGCAACATATAAAAGAAAAATTATAAATATGGTAGCCCCAAATTGCACTTAAGTCGGATTTAAAAATGCCTTATTGTCATTACATTAAAATAAATGTACTTGGTTTTATTTTTCTTTAAAGTAAGCGCAAGCTCAATTTTCAACCTAAACATTTTACAAAGATAGATTTAGGCTTTAAATGATAAACTGAAGTCCTGCACTCTACTCAAACTTGTATCTGAAAAATATTTGTTTATCATTTTTTCAGTGAATTGACCCTTTTCAGGCTTGAAACTTTACTAGTCAAATTTGGTAATTGCGCAAGTTTGAGTAGTGCAGGATTTATACTTTTTGGTTTGTTTGTTTGTTTTAAGCTTGTCACTATACATATCACTATATTTTCAATTCTGGCTTTAAATGATTAAAATAAAATATAGTTGTCTTGTTCACACATTTTAAATGATTAAAATGTGTAAACATGAAGAGAACTGATTAAACTACAAAAAAATGTCCAGTTGATAAAAAGCCCGGTTTGTTTGATGTCCGATGACACTTGGTTTTACGTTTTGATACCTAACACATTCAATTTAAGGGTAGCTAAAGTGTCCAAATACGTATTGTGAACATCACTAGATAGACAATGATTGAAAAGCCCTTTGGGTGTACAGCAATACACAATAAAGCGCTATATAAATACATAATTCATTCAGTGCTTGATATTTCATCCACTCAAGAAAAGAAAAGAAAACTATATGGGTACACATGGGTAACAACGGTAACATTGGTTATTTGATTATATATATGCCAATTATGTCATGCATTTTTGATTATTCATCTGAGAGGAACTGGACTTGGTATGATTTGACGTAGCTGCTGTCCCATATGTAGAGATGTTTGTCTCTGGGATTGTATGAGATCATTGACAGAACCCCTCCAGGTGCTCTCAGATCTAAACTGACACTAACAGGCTTCTCTTTCAGGAGGTCGAAGGCGTATGTCACCTTTGTGTCTTTAGTATCCATGACGTAGAGTATCCCGCAGGCGATAAACGCATTACCGGCCTTGGTTCTGGGATAGGTGGCATTGATGTATGCAGTGACGAAGAATGTTTTCTCATCCAGTCGTGCCACCATTATGTTTTCGTCAATGTTGGAGGCAAATATGATCCACATACCATTCTCATCTGTTGCCAATTTGAAATATGTCTTTGAGTTCTCAAGGAGGTAGGACTTATTGTGATAGAAAGCATTTTCAATGGTCAGCATGTGTAAGATCTTCGTCTGGAGGTCAAACCTGGGAATATTGGAGAATTTACAACGTGTTATAAGAACATCTTACAAATTAACTCAAGAAAAGGCTTTCTGCTGTTCCAAACCTGTGACTTTCATTCTTCCATGGAACACAAAAGGTGAGGTTTAGCTGAAACATGCCATGTTTTAATTAAATTGTGAATTATATTTGAGAACTATGGCAGCCATTGTTAATTGGTTGCTCACACGTGTGAATTGTACAACTACATTTTAGGCAATTGTATTATTATTATTTTAAATATGTTAGTGATGAGTAAGACAATGAGAATAGTGATTAAAACTCATGTAGTATTTTTTTAACTTGCATTTTATATTACGCATATTTTGTAGGATGAACCATCGAAAAGTATTAGATCAATGTTTTTTATATATATATATACAGGTGCATCTCAATAAATTAGAATGTTGTGGAAAAGTTCATTTATTTCAGTAATTCAACTCAAATTGTAAAACTCGTGTATTAAATAAATTCAACGCACACAGACTGAAGTAGTTTAAGTCTTGTGATGATTTTGGCTCACATTTAACAAAAACCCACCAATTCACTATCTCAACAAATTAGAATATGGTGACATGCCAATCAGCTAATCAACTCAAAACACCTGCAAAGGTTGAGCCTTCAAAATAGGTCTCTCAGTTTGGTTCACTAGGCTACACAATCATGGGGAAGACTGTTGATCTGACAGTTGTCCAGAAGACAATCATTAACACCCTTCACAAGGAGAGTAAGCCACACACATTCATTGCCAAAGAAGCTGGCTGTTCACAGAGTGCTGTATCCAAGCATGTTAACAGAAAGTTGAGTGGAAGGAAAAAGTGTGGAAGAAAAATATGCCTAACCAACCGAGAGAACCGCAGCCTTATGAGGATTGTCAAGCAAAATTGATTCAAGAATTTGGGTGAACTTCACAAGGAATGGACTGAGGCTGGGGTCAAGGTATCAAGAGCCACCACACACAGACGTGTCAAGGAATTTGGCTACAGTTGTCATCAGAGGCATCTTACCTGGGCTAAGGAGAAGAAGAACTGGACTGTTGCCAAGTGGTCCAAAGTCCTCTTTTCAGATGAGAGCAAGTTTTGTATTTAATTTGGAAACCAAGGTCATATAGTCTGGAGGAAAAGTGGAGAAGCTCATAGCCCAAGTTGCTTGAAGTCCAGTGTTAAGTTTCCACAGTCTGTGATGATTTGGGGTGCCATGTCATCTACTGGTGTTGGTCCATTGTGTTTTTTGAAAACCAACATCACTGCACCCATTTACCAATACATTTTGGAGCACTTCGTGCTTCCTTCTGCTGACCAGCTTTTTAAAGATGCTGATTTCATTTTCCAGCAGTATTTGGCACCTGCCCACACTGCCAAAAGCACCAAAAGTTGGTTAAATGACCATGGTGTTGGTGTGCTTGACTGGCCAGCAAACTCACCAGACCTGAACCCCATAGATAATCTATGGGGTATTGTCAAGAGGAAAATGAGAAACAAGAGACCAAAAAATGCAGATGAGCTGAAGGCCACTGTCAAAGAAACCTGGGCTTCATTTTATTTAATACACGAGTTTCACAATTTGAGTTGAATTACTGAAATAAAGGAACTTTTCCACGACATTCTAGTGTATTGAGATGCACCTGTAAATTAGTAGTTATTAATGAGTCATAAAAAATATATAAGTTATAAAATATTATTTTTGTGTTTGCAACATTTTACATTTACATGTACTTTTTTCAAATACAGCGATTAAATATTAATGAGTAATTAATAAATAGTTATAAGCAATTAAGGAAATAATTACATTTTTTATTGTACATAAAGTTTGGTCACACTTTATTTTAGAAAAAGTGAAAAGCCGTGGCTTGTATCCCAAGGTACAAAAGATACAAGGTCATTTTTTGTACCTTATTTACCCCAAGATAGAGACATATTAGTGCTTCAAATGTGTTTTGTAGGGTTTTCTTGTTACAGTGCAATTATACAATTAAGTACTGAGTAATTGTTATTAACATGTACTTAGTGTTTGGTTTAGGTTTAGTTGGATGCAAATATGCATAATGTAATGTTATTACAATAATAAGTACAGGTAACATAAAAAAGACACTAAAATTGTTACCAAAACTTTTAAAAGTCTGTCCATTTATTAAACTGTTAGGCCTACAGTAAACTACAGTACATTTAAAACAGGTATAAAATTGGGTTACACTTTATGTTAAGGTCTCCTTGTTAACAGTGTAATTATACAATTACTTACTGAGTAATATTCATTAACTGTATGTACTTATATATGGTTAGGGTTTGGCTTACAGGGACACCTTAAAATAAAGTGTTACCTTAAATAGTTTTAAATGGTATCTATTCGATCAAATGATTGATTGATAATTGGTTTCTTCATTTTAGTAAGTGGCACTCCTAGTCCTCCATATATTTGGAGTTACATGATGATAGAATTTTCCTTTTTGGCTCAATTTCATGACTTATAATTATGGTATTATCAAGGAGATCTGTCTTCAGTCATACTTAGCAATACTGGAAGTTCCAGCGATGTGGTAGAGTATGGAGCCGTTATGTACAGCATGGCCGCAACCTTGGAAAAATTTCCGGACATCAATGGACTCACTGCTGCTGTTCTGGAGCGCTGCGATACTGTTGTACTCCTTTATGATACGTCCTAATACATTTGTGAACATGGGGGAAATCAAGCTATATTCCAGGTTTAAATACAAGATATGTTCTAACAGCATTTAGTCAAATACCAAAGATTAAACATTTTGATTACATTTAATGCTTGCAGATGTACGTAGAGTTTAAATTCAGGTGTCATGTGCTGTATTGATGAATG
This sequence comes from Gymnocypris eckloni scoliostomus, assembly GCA_027564155.1. NCBI lineage: Eukaryota > Metazoa > Chordata > Actinopteri > Cypriniformes > Cyprinidae > Gymnocypris > Gymnocypris eckloni. Next base: position 7,336,274 of record CM050423.1, on the reverse strand, counting down.
TTCTCTCTTCAGTACCTGAGAAATGTTCTGCCACCCAGATCTTCTCACTGTCATGAGCAGCAGTGTCCATCATCCATGCTCCAAACGTGCTGCTCATTTTCATCAGATTTCTGGGGTTCTGCACTGACTTTATGACACAGTCTGCCAAACACAAGCACACAGTTAGAGGTAAAGCTTATACAAGCTGTAGTTAAATGTATAATTGCTTATAATTTGCTCTTGTTGGTACCGTTTTTCTTCCATGATACTATTTTCTGGCTGATGGTGTCATCATTTGGGACTGAATTAAGGTGACCTGAAGATAAACAAGTAGATTACATATATCATATTACATGTTATTATGTGTCTTACAGGGAGAAAGTCACTATATCCAGTTTCGGATGTCCATGTCATATTTTGCAACAAAATAAAAAAGGGGGGGACTTACAGTAAAAAAAAAGGAAATTTGATTACTGAAAATCACATTTAAATATTGTATAAATTGTGACAAAAATTAAGCAAAATTAAATATGATTGTAACTAATGCAGTGTGTCTATACATTGCTTGTTTATTAATTCTCATTATTACAAATGGTAATTCTCATTTCTGTGATAAAAAATATACTTTTAATGTATTACAGTTTTTAAAAACCTAATACAAGAATTAGTTGTATGTAGTTTACATACAGTTATACATTTTCATAATTTATTAAATGATTTTAATAAAGAAAATAGTTTTATTTTGTTTGGTTTTGATCATGAGAGGGATTATGAGGTAATGTTGAAATATGCACATGCACAATTTATAATTTAAGCCATTTAACTTACCTGCAGACTCCTTCCCCATGTGGAGATGTGCTCTGTGGCTCCTGTGTCTTGGTGGCCCTTGAGGGCCGGGGGGGCCAGGTGGACCAGGGAGGCCAGGGGGTCCCATCGGACCAGGTGGACCTGCAGATTAAAACAGAAGGAACATGGCCATCACTCATTTATCATGCCAACATTATTGTGATCCGCGGCGGTCCAAGATCCATATAAATGGCAGGATTATATCTTCTCACAAAAAAAGAAAGAAAATGGCAAAAAATAACATTTAAAAAAATGTGTTCTCAACAATTTTATCATACAGTACCCAACAATGCAGTGCTTGTTATTTTGTGAATATAAATTGTCTTTACCCTCTACAATGACATCATTTGAAGGTTCGACCTGTTCTCCGGGGGGTCCTGGGGGTCCAGGATAGCCTTGCTCTCCTCTCTCACCAGGCTCACCCTTCTCAGCTGGAGGACCTGCACACAGGTAAAACAAAATCATTTATTCATGACTTCCTGCAGCACAGTTCTCAAATCATTCAGATTCATGTATTACATTATTACAGTCATGTAATAAATGTTATGGCTATGCTTTATTTAAGTTGATATTAAAGTGCCCATATTATGGGTTATGAAAGGTTCATATTTTGGTTTTGGGAGTCTCCAACAACAGGTTGACATGCATGCAATGTCAAAAAATATATGCATGTCTTATATGCATTTATTTTGACCTTATTTGCTCAACGACTTCCAAATGATTTGTTCAGCGATTAATTTTTCCAAGCCCCTCCTTTGTGTGAAGCTAATCTGCGGTGATTCGTCTGATTGGTCTCATTCCGTTTCACTGTTCCTGTGGCTCAGTGGTTAGAGCATTGCGTTAGCAGTGCAAAGGTTGTGGGTTCGATTCCCATGGAACACACATACTGACAATACAAATGTATAGCCTGAATGCACTGTAAGTCGCTTTGGATAAAAGCATCTGCTAAATGTAAATCATGCCTGTAATACCTGATAAAGGAGCATTTGTGAACGCTGTGTTGCTTTGCGTACAGCCGACCGTTCCGGGAAAACTATTTAGCTATTTTACCGCTCCAAAAGTGGCACCTAGTAGCAAATAATTAATTTGCATTTGACCAACGTGAAAATCGACTGATGGTCAAGTTTTCCCAGGTCTGCATAACAAGTAAGGGGGCAATATGCTAATGTATCATGTTGACGTCAACATGAAACAGCTTGGGATTCGTTTTAAAAACGACTCGTTTCAATGATTCAGAGTCGACTCTTTCTTTTGAAAGACAATAACTTTATACACGGTGCACTTTCAGATTCAAAACTTTGCAGGATGTTTTCATTGACTTAGAGCTGTGTCACACACTGCATGAAAGGTCGTTTTCAAACATCCATAATAGAGGCACTTTAATTGCATGTACTAACTATGCCTATAGGGTTAAGATTAGGGTTTGGTTTGGTTTAATTGTCCTTTCCTACTAATAAAATAATATTATTGCTATAGTAAGTGCATGTAACTTGTAACTACACCTTAAAATAAAGTGTTACTAAAACTTTAAGTTAATATATTGATACATTTTCTGAACTAAAGTGAGTGTGGCTGATTGCTAGGGCGTTCTGGGTGGTTGTTGGTTCTAAACCACGTGTAACATCTAGCTAGCAGGTAAACTGTGAATTCTGAAGCATAAACTGCCAATAAATAAGCACTTGCTTGTGGGACTTAAAGTATGGAATCATCATAAAACATATTCAAATGTTTTCCGGTAATTTCTCCACCACGGTACAAAGAATTTCATTCAGTTTCAATATAATTGATTTGCTGAATGGCACTTCTAGAATGTCTGTAGGCTCTTGTGCTCTCAGAACAGAGCAGTCAGTCAGCTGTTATCATCAGTTCTGCTTTATTCAGTGGGAGATCTCAGAGTCTCTCTGAATCCTGCTGTGTAACTGAAGCGGGATAAAATTCCCCTCTCCTTTTTCTGAGTGGATGATAAAAACCATAGAAAGCAGCCAAATTTCCGGGAGGTTTGAAAGGAAGACATCTTCTTTAAGAGGATCCTTTTGACTATATTCATTCATGTGCATGTTCTTTTGCGTGTACAGTAGCTGACCTCTTTTTCCTCGTTTCCCATGTGCTCCAGGCTCTCCTGGCAACCCTGGAATTCCATCTGTTCCGTTAAACCCCGGCATTCCCTCCACACCCGGCAAGCCTGGAATTCCATAAAGTAAGATTATGTGAGTAGCACATTATTTTAAATGCTACAATGAAAATTATTGTAGAAATCAATTTCACAATTAAATACTAAGAAATGGCAAGTAACAGATTAAATTAAACGTAAAGTAAAAAGTGCTAATATTTTAAATTGTTTGTTTCTTGCACTGTCATACTGTATTTCACTACACAATCAGAAGAAGAAAAAATAACTCCTATAATAAGGATGACTGCTAAAAAAAAAAACTAAAATACTTAATTTCCTACCTGGAATTCCTGGTGGTCCTGGTGGCCCTGTGAAAGCCAAAAGCAAACCAAACTGTAAACTTGGAGACAACAGATTCAGTGAAAATAAAAATGACCCATACTCACCGGTCAGACAGACTCCTTTAGTACTGTTGCAAATGTCCAGAAGAACTTTAACCTGAAACATATATCGGAGTCAAGTTTTTGCAGGTCTGTGTTGAAGAATATTCTAGAAGAATCCAATTATGTAACTACTGGAGCAAAACTAAAAACATTTAAAGGAGCAAAAATCATTTACTTTTAATTTATGAAAATAATAATTATCTACAAATAACACATACATCTTTTTTTCATTACACCCTTAGAAAGTAAAACAATGTACTGTGTTAATGAAAAGGAATTTCCCATATTCATTTTTCGCAGGTGTTTTATCCATATTCTGAATTAAGCATTTCATTATGTTATATGTTAGGGTTAGAAATGTCTATAAACTTATAATGTTGAGTTGACAGGCATTTCTACAAAAATGTATAACAGACTATTTGTTTGTTTGTTTTTTGTTTTTTACAGTGTATTATAAAATGTAAAATATCATTGTACAGTATATACTATATAAGAAACATTTAATAAAAAAAACATTTCCATCTATCAGGAGATTCATACATATTACAGTTACAACTAGATAAAATAAAGAACCTTACAAAAATGCTTTACTGTTCAGTATGTATCTATTTATTTTCCTCCCCTAAACATATAGGGAAAGCAGTCTGGGATAAATTGACTAAAGTTGACACTTTCCACATTTTATCCACATTTTGCTTATGATCTCCATAAATCAATCACATCAGGATAAGTTTCTTACTGGCACCATAGAGTAGGTCATCATCATCATCATTCCATCCTGCTCTTCTGTTTTGTGCTGGTAAACCGGCCCATGCGTCTGCGGATACTGATACTGGACATCTCCCAAGACTTCCTCCCCCACACTCCCCTCATGCTCCTCAAAAGGTCGTGTCCCTCGATGCTGCCGGCTGCGTTTGTTTCTGGAGTATTGATACTCTGCCTCATCTTCATTCACCTGCGTCATGAACTCCACCACAGAGCTCTGAGAAATCTCCACCATCTGCCTCTCCACCTCAGTCAGATGAGCCCACAGCTCTCTCTGCTGAACCAGGAGCAGAACCAGGCCGCCACAGTTTATTACCGTCAGTACGCATACGATGTACAAGATCCAACGCACCTGTGAGGACAACCGGCCACCACACTGCCTAAAGCCCCCGGTTCTTCTCAACTCAGCCAATGGATCCAGCATTCTGACTTCAATTCAGAAATACAAAAAAGTTTTCAAAAACTGCAACATACAACTAATAATTCAACACTTTCAAAAAGTAAGCTGAATAATAAAAGTCTGAAATATTCCCCTAAAAAGGGACAGTCTCTGGATGCGAGAAGACAATTGAAGTCCTTGTTTCGAGTCGAGTTTGTGTGCGACTGAGGGCTTCTCGGCTTTGTGCCGTCCTGATGCGCTGGAGAAGAACCCCCCTCTTGTGCAGTCACCTGATTTATATGCTGTAGAGTCCATTCTTCAGCATGACTGTGGGTTGACCAGCATAATCCACATCGACACAAACAGCCAATGACATGGAAGAAAACTAGACATGCTGAGAGATTTCTGTAAACACTTCCTTAAAACAGTTCTACTAAGACTGTCTCCAAACATCTTCAAATATGTAGTATGTATTTTAAATTAGACAATTCAAAGCTGTCTTGGCAAAGGTAGTGCAGCTTTTAACACCAGAATGTGTACTAAACATTTTTATAGACAAAATCTATACATATAGCCATATCTGAGACAGTACAGACAAAACAATACTGACAAAAAACTTATTCAGCTCCAAGGTGATTTCACGAACATGTCAGAGTGAGTAAATGTCGGCAGCTAAAGGAGCCAAGACCCTTAAGGGAACTCAGGCTGGTTGTGGAGTTTAAGGCCTGATATGTGATTCTTATAGTGCCCATATCACGCAGCATGACCCACTTCTGTAGGTTTCATTCGGGTTTTGATCTGATATCAGTTAGCACCTCGCTCTCATTTAGACTGTCTTCGCTTTCTGTGCTTATATAATGAATGTATCTGCACTCACTACAATTGGAAATGGCATGCCCTGCCAGTATTTTTTGTACAGTAATAATTAAAGAAGAAAATAATAATATAGTTTGTTTTAGTGCACAGCCAGATTGTCTGTGTATTTAAAAAGATGAATTTCCTCTGATAAATGCTGGTGCACTGCTGTATGAAGATGTGAAGTCTGTTGTGTTTTGCGGTCCTCTGCCCTGCAGCTGTAGGTCATTGCCAAATAAAACATACAAGTTGAGCTGCAAGCTCCATGGTTGGGTTTTTGTGGTCACGCAAGCAAGGAACAAGGCATCAGAGCTGAACAGTGTACTACTGACTGAGTATATGCTTATGCTGAGAGGAGTGAGTAGGTCATATCAGTTCATTCAGGTTTTTTCTGTCATTTCTTTAAGTAGTTAGTCGGGTACAACTTCACTGCCAAACAAGGTGCTAGTTTCCAGAAGACTGGCTTGTAAGATTAATTGGAATCAACTTTAAATCTGATTTTAGGTCAGTTTTTTTTAAGTCCGCCAGGTTCTTTACCAATAGTGTTATATTTAACATAAAACAATATAAAATGGTTAATTAATAGTTATAATGATTAGGATGTGAAAATAATTATTTGATTGTCAACTGTTCATTAAATTAGCTCAAACCCTTTAAAGAGGTTTTACTATATTTGAGGAAATTAGTATCAGCATTTGAGGTGACACATGTGTTTAGATAATTAAAACCAATTAAAACCAATCAGCTTTTGTTCGAAGTAAATTAAATGATGCATCAGAATACTTAAAATGATAAAATAACACATTTTACTTTACATAAAAAGCAACAATGTTACTTAATAATTTAATTATATTGGGAGTTATAGAATATTGTAACAGGCTTGTTAAAAGTACTGTTCCAACACCAGTTAGTACAGCTACTGTATAGTCACCAGGCTTTGGTAGAGAAGTCTGGCTTGAAAAACTAATTGACTTTATCTTTAAACATGTTCAAAGCTAAAAATAAAAGTGTAAAAGTTACACTTTGAGCTGCTAATATTCCTGCTAAGTCTACCCGAGTGTATATATGGAGTCAACTACACAACCAGCCAAGGATGCATTTCAATTACCATGTCAATATTTACATAATTATTGTATTGTATTGTATATTGTAATAATTACCATGTTCCAATTAAATGTGAACTGACTTTTCAGGATCATAAATAAAGAGGATTTAAAGAGGAAGAGAGTAATAAAGTTGTATTAGAGATTTAAGAAATGTGCACATTTAATGGGGGTTCTAATGACATGTAAATCTAGATGGTTCCATTGTTCTGAAATGTTCTACTGATGTCAACAGTGGTACCATCAAGACAGATTGTAGTCTGTTCAACTTTTTAAAGGAGTAGTAAAAAAATTATTTGTATTCCCATTTAATTGGAATTAATTAGAAGGAAGTATGCAATCTACTATGTTGAAAAAAAAGATCTAAAGCTGTATTTTATCTGTATAATAATAAAAGCTAATGTCAATTTTCATAGTAATATCACCTAAAGAGTGTATGCACAAAAGTATTTACAAAGGGCCTAAAACGGAACCTTGTAGAACACCAACATTTACCTGCAATAGAATGGCCTACACAAGTAGACATAAAAAAATCACATTTATAGGAAAAACAAGAGCCTACATAAGAAAATCCAAAGGGGTGACATATTAATTATCAAACAGTGCAACAAAAAAAAGATACTTGCTGTATGCAAGATATTTATAAAACAGGCTCTCAGACCTCAGAGAGGTCAGTTGAGTGGACATTGGACTGTGTTCAGTAAAGGGAAGTGGTTTGGCTTCTCTCCCTGTGCGTTGTCTGAAACATCGCTGTTATTATCTGTGATTTGGCACTCCTCATGAGAAACCCGAAACAAACATCCACTCTCAACAGCCGCACGGCTAACATTGCTTTCACTGAGCTGAACATACATAGAGATCAACGCACACCCCAGGATGGAGGTGTTGGTGATGGACTTCCAAATTAATTAAGTGTATGGACAACAAAAATGACATAATCGTGAAAAATGAAACTGTACTTATTGCATTTTGCAAACAATATTTATCACAAAATGCAGTAAAACACAATATAAGCACTGTCTTTGTAAGAAAGCACAAGCAAGAAGCATAAATGTAAATGATCTATAAATTTATGGTTGACAGTACTCACAATTATTTTCCTTGTGGCTTCCTGCCCACAGTTTTGTTACAGGGGACAAACAACTTATTTGATGAATTGTGAAACTCAAGAACCACAAAGGCCGTATTGAAGTGACGACATATTGAAGTGACGTGTCTTTCAATGTGCAGAGGGACACTTTGTTCTCCAATGAATTAAAGATTACTTGTTTCTTTCCGAGAAAGACATTCCAGCCACAAATACATAGTGTGTGATGTTGCTGCATGTCCAAAAGGTCGACTCCTTCATGAGAAGCTCATTATTAAGACCACCCTGAAATGTTGACATCCAAGAAAATTCCCCCTTACACCTCCATGTTGTCACATAACTCAATATACCACACAAGTCAAAGAAATGAATTAACATCAGTCATACATGAGTAATTAAATGAGCAGATATATATTGTTAATATTTCTTTTTTAAGTTATAGGTGGAAAAAATTGCAGATCACAAATCACATATCCCAGAAACGTGAGAATTAATTTTTTTAACTCAGAATTAGTTTTTTTTCCTCCATATAGTTATGTATGGTTAATTGGTAATGGTTTCTTATTTATGGCACTGTAACTTACACAGTAACATTACAGCGTCAGTCCCCCTGTAGTAACCTGAAGTTAAGTGTTGCAGTGTAATCCAGCTACATCTAGTTAAGTCCTCAGGGTTTTAACCATTAAGCTGCTTACATTAAATATTAACCTGCATTTAATTCGTCTACATCATAGAACAGAGTTAATACAGCAGATGGGTCAAGGTTACATCTGTATGTATTTGTAATGAGATGTTCAAAGTCAGAGAACGAATGTGTGAAATGAAGGTATTACACACATTCACCCATTGGCACATGAACTATGAAGGATCCTCCTTTACACAGAAAATGGCAGAATGCTGCATGCATCTGCTCTGACTGCACTCAAAGATGTCAGCTTATTTCCATAAATTCTTTAGCGAGGAAAGTGGGCGTTCAGTGAATTCACAATGTCTCTGAATCTGATAGACACACAACGAGGGCAAACTGAAGACACAATATGACTTTTGTGTTCATTGTAACAATTTGTTTTTGTTTTAAATTGAATGGTGAAAATCATAAAAAACCTAAATAATATTGATGCTTTAAGACTGAAAAAAAAATGAAATCAATTAATTTAATAATTAATAATGGATTTGACACAGGGGTTCTAGGGTGGTTATCCATATACGGATTTAGGTCAGACAGTCTGGTTTTGAAATACCATATCTGAACTTTATCCAGTGGTATATTATAAACAAATTAAGAATTAAGAGAATGAATAGACAAACAAATAGACATGAATAGGCTATGTTTAAATTACTATTTAGTGGAATTTTGTTTTAATTTTTTTCTCAGTATTTTGCCGTCAAAGAGTTCCAAACAAAATGTAGCAGAACATTTGCATATCCGTTTGACACAGTGGCCTTCCTGAATGATTCAGCATTTTTTTTATGAATTAGGTGAATCAGTGATTCATTGTTTATAGAGATATTTATTTATAAAGTCTGATTTGTTCTGAAAAAAATTGCCACTTTGAACAAATCCGTTGAATGAATGATTCAGTGGACTCACAGTTACTTGTCATTACCTACTGGCAGTTTTAATTTCATATTTAAAGTATTGATTAATTTTTCAACATTTCATATTTCTATATGTAACGGAGGCCAGCTAGTAGGTGCTGTGCAGTTAAACCTCACTCCCCTGATCTCAAGAGACACACTAGCGTGTGACGCTAGTGTCTGCAGTCATTTAGCCTCCTTGTTAGCACATCCGCCTCCCAAGCTGGAGACGAGGGTTAGAGACCCGCTCAGAGCAGGCGAATGGGACCCGTTACAATGGTGCCAGTGACCCGGATGGGAGTGAGGTTTAGGGGGGTGAGTGTAGCGGACAGCTAGTAGGTTCTGTGCAGGTTAACCTCACAACCCTGATCTCAAGAGACGCACTAGCGGGTGGCGCTAGTGTCTGCAGTCATTAGCCTCCTTGTTAGCACGTCCGCCTCCCAAGCTGGAGACGAGGGTTAGAGACCCGCTCAGAGCAGGCGAATGGGACCCGTTACAATGGTGCCAGTGACCCGGATGGGAGTGAGGTTTAGGGGGGTGAGTGTAGCGGACAGCTAGTAGGTTCTGTGCAGGTTAACCTCACAACCCTGATTTCAAGAGACACACTAGCGGGTGACGCTAGTGTCTGCAGTCATTTAGCCTCCTTGTTAGCACGTCCGCCTCCCAAGCTGGAGACGAGGGTTAGAGACCCGCTCAGAGCAGGCGAATGGGACCCGTTACAATAGTGCCAGTGACCCAGATGGGTCTGGGGTTTAGGGGGGTGAGTGTAGCGGAGGCCAGCTAGTAGGTTCTGTGCAGGTTAACCTCACAAACCTGATCTCAAGAGATGCACTAGCGACTGACCTTAGTGGCTGCTGCTGCCATTAGCCTCCTTATTACGCTCTTAAAATTAAAGGTGCTTCAAAAGGTTCTTCGCAGCGATGCCATAGAACAGGGGTTTTCGGCATGACATGCCATTGTTCATTTTTCTGGTTAACCACTGTGCCAGAATATGTACTAGCACTAGCACAAGTTAATTCTAACACTTTAATAGTATTTATAGCTCCTAACAGGCTGTGTGACTATGAGACGTTATTACATCAAAATGCATGTCAGCATGCAGTTTTCCCTATTGCTCACAAACAAGCAATTATCCCTCTGCGTGCCACTGTTGGCATTTACATTTACATTAAGTAATTTAGCAGACGCTTTTATCCAAAGCGACTTACAATTGGGGAATACATGAAGCGATTCAAAAGTATTACTCTAAATTTAACAATTTAACATTAAAGATGACATATTTGTTTGTTTTATTATCCACTTAATTTGTAAAATTGTAAAAAAAAATATTCTCAACAATCTGCATTGGTTAAGAGTTTGCCAATAACCTCTAGTATGCCTAAATCTGATGAACTTTTTTGAGCAGGAGGAGCTGTAGAAGGTCATGCCGCAGATGTCTCATATCTCCTAAAGTCTTTGATGTCTAAATGAAAAGATGATGCAGGGATGAGTCTGGCACAGCTGAAGGTTCGCGTGGCATGACAATGTTTTGGAAACTGATGGTGAAGGACACGAGGAGCACACAAGGTTACAATGAGTTTTTATTTTGACTTTTGATTTATCCTGATCCAATCCCATGCAACCACTCACATATAAAAGTGTGTGTCTAAAGTACTGCTGCTTTAGACTTGAAGAAGCTGTCATTCTCAATCCATTCCTATGGCAGGCGAACTTCTCCAGCCCTGCGGAATGAAGCCGGTGCATCTCGGTGAGGCTGCTCTGGACCGTCTGATTCAAGGGGCCCATAACAGCTCTGACGGTGCCCAAGACAATGTGTGTGGAGCCACGGCCACACTACTGCTGCTGTTACTCTGCCTTCTGCTGGCCATCAGACACCATCGGATAGAGAAAGACCATGTGCCGGGTCGGTAGTGTTTATTTGAGATGTTGTCCTTTATTATTTAACAGAATTTACTTGATCAAATCCCTTACAAATACTCTTTTTCAACCGATGGTTGTCGGAAAGAAAAGTTTTCATTTCCTATCATGCAATGTTTTGCCTTTTTATCATTTGTTTGTGAATATGCTATCTACATTTTGGGTAGATAGTATAGTCACATATTTAGAAAACAAATGGTTTAAATTTTAACTGGATAATAAATGTTGACAGTAAAAGTAAGAGCCCCACACATGATACATTCATTATTAATGTCCTAAAAACAACTAAGTTTAATAACTAAGTAAATATTGTTTAAAATAGATTCAGATTAATTATTGCATGCTGCAATGTGTTTTATTCAGGTCCTTGTTTCTTTCTGGGTCTGGGTCCTGTTCTCTCTTACTGTCGGTTCATCTGGTCTGGGATTGGCACTGCCAGCAACTTCTACAACAGCAAATATGGAGACATTGTGCGCGTCTGGATCAACGGTGAGGAAACTCTCATCTTGAGCAGGTACGTTCTCACACACCAAACACGACTCCTTGCAAAAAAGACTTTCAACTTTAGCATACGGTACTTTTAAAAGAGTACTTATTACAGAAATAATATACTTTAAAGAAATGTATTTAGTACAAACTGAATGTAATGTTTACAGTTTATGTTAAATGTTTGTTATTTGCAAATACATGACATTGTATTCTAGTTTAAATTTATATTAAATGCAGTTAAGAGTGCATACTTGAAAGTAATTTTATAATTACTTCTATTGTCTTATGGAAAATGATTAAAATGTACTTATTACAAAGTGCACTATTTAAAATCCCCTTATGTGTGCTAAGAAACAGTCATGAAAGTGCACTCTTCGGTGGATTTGTATTTCATTATATGTGATTGTGTAATTATTATTTTATTATACACTAAATGAACTCAATGAATGAATTTCTCATTCTGATGATGTGTGTGTCACAGGTCATCTGCTGTGTATCATGTGTTGAAGAGATCTCTGTATACCTCACGCTTTGGGAGCAAACTGGGTCTGCAGTGTATTGGAATGCATGAACAAGGCATCATATTCAACTCAAATGTGGAACTCTGGAAGAAAGTCCGCACCTTTTATGCAAAAGGTAGGCATGCTTTCAATAATACGCAAGTTATAATGTATTAACCGTGAAGAGGCTGATATAAATTGCATGACCACTTTTAATATCTCAGTGTCACAAGTATCCTTTTAATTTGTATAATTTTATTTCACTACATCCTATCAGGGTTTTTATTTTTGTTTTTTTAATAGCAAAATGTAGCCGTAAGAGGTGCTAAGCATATGTGTGTGTGTGTGTGTGTGTGTGTGTGTGTGTGTGTGTGTGTGTGTGTGTGTGTGTGTGTTAAGCTCTAACAGGTCCAGGGCTTCAGAGAACTTTGGAGATTTGCACCACTTCCACAAACACACACCTGGATGATCTGTCTCACCTGACAGATGCTCGGGGACATGTGGATATCCTCAACTTACTGCGGTGCATTGTAGTGGACATTTCCAACAGACTGTTTCTAGGAGTCCCTCTCAAAGGTTAATCCTAAGAAACACTTAGACTAACATACAGACACTTAAATTACATTAATTCCTTAATTCATCTTTGGAACACAAATTAAGATATTTTTGATGAAATCCGAGAGCTTTCTGACCCTCCATAGACAGCAACGCAAATACCATGTTCAAGGCCCAGAAAAGTATAAGGACATTATTGGACATTATAGCTGATATACATTGAAAACTCATTATATGTTATATGTAATTGCTGGTTTCTTGCTGTTGTGTTGTAGAGCATGATCTGCTTCAGAAGATTCATACATATTTTGACACCTGGCAGACAGTATTAATCAAACCTGATGTGTACTTCAGACTGGACTGGCTGCACAGGAATCACAAGAGAGATGCGTGAGTTCATGAGATGGTGTTTTGGATATGTATGTACTGTAAATGCATGTACTTACTAGTATTTGAATGTGATAACATTTATAAGGAACACTTTTTCACAAATGCGGAATCCAGAGAGCTTTAATACCCTCTTTTAGGACCAAATTGCTTTTCTTTTGTGTACATTACTAAAGGCTTTGGAAAGTGTGTTTTTATGGTCTATGTGTGTGTGTGTGTGTGTGTGTTTTAGTCAGGAGCTGCAGGATGCCATTGCAGCTTTAATCGAGGAGAAGAGAGTTCAGCTGGCACATGCAGAAAAACTCGAACATCTCGACTTCACAGCAGAGCTGATATTTGCTCAGGTGAATATGACATGCCAGAATGTCATACACACTTTTGAAACATGTATAAAAATGACTGACCTTTGTGTGTGTGTGTGTGTGTGTGTGTGTGTGTGTGTGTGTGTGTGTGTGTGTGTGTGTGTGTGTGTGTGTGTGTGTGTGTGTGTGTGTGTGTGTCTGTGTGTGTGTGTGTGTGTGTGTGTGTGTAGAGCCACGGGGAGTTGAGCGCTGAGAACGTCAGGCAGTGTGTGTTGGAGATGCTGATCGCGGCTCCAGACACTCTCTCTATCAGTCTGTTCTTCATGTTGCTGTTGCTCAAACAGAATCCAGATGTGGAGTTAAAGATCCTGCAGGAAATGGACACTGTCCTAGGTATGAGCAGACACACACAATTCAGTCATCGTTCTTTAAAGGAATTATTTCCTCATCCTTGTGTCATTTCCAACCTGTATTACACAAAAAGAAAAATGTTGAATAATCTTTTCATAAATCTTTCGCATTTACTAAAAGACTCCAAAAGAAAGTACTTCATGGCGTTCTATCAGAGTTATATTAAACACTGATAGAATTTTCAGTTTTGGATGAATTCAGTTTTGATTGTGTAGTCAGTATATGTTTGATCCAGATGTGTCTCTGGTTATTTGAACATCATGTTATGATTGTGTTTTGTAGCAGGTAGGAGCCTGCAGCACTCTCATCTGTCCAGGTTACACATTCTGGAGAGTTTTATCAACGAGTCGCTCCGGTTTCATCCGGTCGTGGATTTCACCATGCGGCGGGCGCTGGATGATGATGTCATCGAGGGCTACAAAGTGAAGAAAGGAACAAACATCATACTGAACGTGGGTCGAATGCACAGATCCGAATTCTTCCCCAAACCAAATCAGTTCAGTCTGGACAACTTCAAGAAAAATGTGAGTCTTTATTATAAAATATGTATCTTGCCTTATATGCCTTCAGTGCCATTATAATCATTATCCATAAAAAAACTATTAGTCATCACTCAAATAAAAAATTCAATTCATTATTAATAAGTTAATAAGAATGTTAGAATTTTAGAGGAAGATTCCATTTTAATTGTATTATTTAAAATGTATTTTATATTATTATTTGTATATTTTTTATGATTTTATTTATATTTCATTGAATGGGTCTTCGGTGCCCTTATAAACATTTACCATGGTAAAATCATCACTCAAAAAAAACAAAACCCCTCTGATTCTGAAACTTTTGGAGGAAGGAAAATAACTTCCCTGTTTTAATTTTTTTAATATTATATTTTGTATGATTTTAACACTTGAATTTAATTCATAATCTGTTTACCTTTGATATTCTTTGATCTTATTTTAAAATATAAAACTTAAAAATGTATAATCCAGCAATCAATGAACATTGACGTTCTAACCTATAATTGCATTATTGCATTACCTATAATTTTGATATATTGACAGCAGTTTTATAATATCTAACTAATTAATGTTAATGCTGACAACCTTACAACAATGCACTTTTATTTTTTCCCCCATTGATTTTCCATGTTAATTCTTTGTAACTAAACAACATTGTTATAACACATATTCTTATTTTTTTAACTAGCCTGTATTAGATTTATTATTAATGTTCATTTTAATACTATCATTTTCACAAACCTTTTTAACAGTATTTTCATTCATTTGTAGTATTTTATTAATATAAATATAAAGATGTGAATATCATATATACAGGATACATTTATAATAAATCCAAATAGCATGTTTTGTGTCCATGGCAACATCACCGTTGTAATATCTTTCTCTGTCTCTCGTTCAAGGTGCCGAGTCGTTTCTTTCAGCCGTTCGGATCAGGCCCGCGGTCGTGTGTGGGGAAGCACATTGCTATGGTGATGATGAAGTCTATTCTTGTGACACTGTTGTCTCGTTTCTCTGTGTGTCCTGTGAAGGGCTGTACTTTAGACAGCATCCCACAAACCAACAACCTTTCACAGCAGCCGGTGGAGGAGCCCTCGAGCCTCAGTGTGCAGCTCATCCTCAGAAACGCTCTCTGACATTATTACCATGTATTTATCTCCTGCTTTAGTACTCAGTTCTTTCAATATTTGTGTTTCAATTTGTATGTAATTCAGTGTGAACGTAACTGTTGTTATAATATTGTGGCTTTCTGTGGATTCTGTTTTTTTACTGTTTATAAAAGTTAATAAAAGTATTCTTAAATGGTATTTAATGGTACTTACACTAATTGATCATTTTTTAAATAGCATGCTTTTAACATTTAAAATTAGTAATGTAATTTTTACATTTTAATATACAACATTTCAATATACAAAAATGTCAAATGTAAAAAAAAAAGTGGAAAGCAAAAGCGAAATATACATAAATAAATATACACACATTTATATGGTAAAGCAATTGAAAAAGAAATATAAAATGCATATTAAACAAATATAAAAATGTCAATGTTTTGCTGGGTAGATTACTTACAAATTACTGTAATTTGAATTACTGAAATTATCTTTACTGATTCCAGATTACATGACAAAAATTGTTTTCAGTAACGTAATCCGTAAAATTACACATTTTAGGTAATATAATCAGATTACTTTTAGATTACGTTTGATTTAACTCGTTTATCACATTGATTTAAATAGCATTATCTGTATGTTGTAAATAATGCAAAGAGTAAGGCAACTTGTTCCATTCATTGTAATTCACAACATGAAGTGCATTAAACATTATATTACATCAACGTTTCCCAAACTAGGGTTCTTAAAGGAACTGCAGGGGGGTTGTGTGTTAAATCATAAAAAATGTAAATGAAAATTTTCTTTTTTAAAACAAACTCCCTTTGGAGGAAAGTCTCTTCACTCAGCGGCCATATTTGCAGCGCCTCCGGGCAGCTCGTACAAGACCTATCTTAATGAATGGAGGAATTCAAATCTCAAAAACTGCTCGCTGAACTCACAATTAAATTACATATGTCAACAAATATCTGAAATGAATTGCCCCATGAATGTTGTTTTTATGCTCAAATATTGTTTAAAAAGCTTATTTTTCAGGCTAGACGAGCCCAATGCCCAAGCGGAGTCATAACATGCTTATACAGCACATGTGCATTGACTGGTCTAGTCAGGTTTCTGTGGGAAATTTGTCTCTTTAATTTAGAAGGTGAGACTAGTCCTCCATATTGCACGCTGCAGTTTCTCCCATTCATAAGTATAGGAGTCTTCATATGTCTATAGTCTTTTGTTTTATATGAAACATTTGCTAAAAAAGATCAAATATTTGTATTTGCCTGCATGCCATGTGATCATTAATCAACATCACAAGAAACTGTGAACATGCAAATGATACTTAATTGAAATAGGTATTTTAAAATATAAGGGTACTTAAAGCAAATATATTTGGTGAATAAGGTTTTGATTAAAAAATTGTTTTGGAATGCCTGCATTACATGTAACTAAGAAATAACGTGAATATGTGCATTTTAATTAGTTATAATTAATAACACGTGGTTAAAAACCTACAGAGTAATAATTCAGATAAAATGAATGAGTTCATCAGTAGTTGATGCTATGTTGAAATGATTTTTGTAAATCCACACCTGACTAATGACTGATCTGTGTGTGAATGTCCACACAACTGGACTATATAAACATATATAATATGTATATAATCGGTAGGCTATTTTAGAAAGGACAATTTAAAGGATGAAAAAGATAAATTAGAGAGAATCAATGAATTATGAATAATTGTGGTTCCTAATTGTTTTACTGTTTGTTTAAAAAAATCCACATAAAAGTAGCTCAAAATTATAAATAAAGACTCAAAATGTTTATTTTAAGACATGTGTTTTATATCTGTAATAAAATATGAGTAACATTTATGTATGCTGATAATTGTAAAATAAATAATATAAACAGCACTGCACTGCTAGAACAAAACAGTCCTTGTGTTGCTTTAGGAAAGGGAGTTTCCCATCACTTGATAAATTATCAAAAGTGTACTGTATGTGTTTAGTTATATGATTAATCACTTCCAGCATGTCGGTCATAAAGTAAGTTTCATCAGCAGAGGGCAGTGTTACACCATGTTAAGACAGTGTGGGCACTGCATGTAAATACATTATCTTAAATTAATTATATTAACTTCACAAATGTTTTAATTGAAATGATTGAGAATTCATAGCTGTCGAGTTTTAAATTAGTTAATTGAACTTGTTGAAAACTAGTTGACTCAACCGATGTTCAGCAGACGCCATTTGTACAGCTCCTGTGGCAGCATAAGGTTCTCAGGGTCCATTAGCTTTCAGGGGCCATTTATTCCATATGGGGCCCATAAAACCACCAGCCAACACATAGAGACCATGAACACACACATACACAAACACACACACCACTTAATAGGCCATGAGCATATATAAACAATCAAGATTACTTGGCAACATACTTGGTAGATTAATGTACTTGGCATGCATATTAAATGATTTCTAAATTACATTTGCATTGGTTGTTTTGATGTATTATTATCATATTCAGGCTGTCTAAAGCAGAGCATTCAGGCAGACCGGATCCCTTATTGTTTTCTTTGAGAATCAGTGGCCAACCCTTAGATGAAGAGGGGAAATGAATATGACGCATGTCTCGTAATTGCCGTGGTAACCTGCACAGCTGTGTTAGTGGCAACCAGATGACACTGTAGACAAATACACATTGTTACACTCAAACAAAACACACACCTGCCCGATCCAGAGATCTCCATGTCAATGCTCTCTAAACAGGAAACAGGCAAACGCTTATCACCAAACACATTGAGATAGTCATGCCTTCAGAGCGATGAGAAACTGAATAAAAGTAGAAGAGCTACAGCTGAAATGAATGAAGATCGAGAGAGTGTAATTTGGCCACTTCCATGACAATTCTCTAATTATTAACAGGAATAAAGAAGTGAAGCATCTGTTAAATGAACGGTCCTCACAAAATAAAAATGCTTCAAACCATTACATTCTTTCTTCAGAGGAACAGAAAATAAAAGAGAGCAAAAATGTTCACGCTGCTCCTTCCCATACAATGAAAATGAATGTAAATGTATTTTTCATTTTAGCATTTAAAAAAAGTATTAATTTAGTTATTTGAAAATATGATTAAGATGTGTACACTCACATGTATTTAATGCGCAAGGTTGTTACTTTGCATTCTAAATCATTCAATTTGAACTTGAAAATTATGTGAAGGTTTTTCAAAACCAAATAAAACTAGCATGAATGCAGAGTACATTTCTAAGTAATCCTGCATTTATAGTTCATTTTTCATTATCTTGAGCAATCTAACTTCTCAGTGACCGACATGTCAAATATCTATAACCAAAGTTTCCTTTGCTAATTCAAGGTAAACTATGATAAAAGGATGTCTAAAGCAGGCTGAAAGAAAAGCTGTTTAGCTTCTGTTTAAATATGTGGTAAATCCCACACTGAGATGAAATCTACAGATGTCCATCTAGACTGCTGTTCTCTCAGATGACCTTTGCCAGGCCAGATCAGTTGATTTTCAGTAGATTTTCACAAGATAGAAACTAAATTATCTGGTTTAACAGGAAGAAATATTCAGATAAAAATAAATCTGCCTTGCAAAACACCAAACACCAGGAAACAGTACTGCCATGATCATCAAAATATGACAGGTGTTCTGGGTGGTGGCTAACTAATTGCAATAGCTATTATAATCCCTAGTAACATACCCCAGTAAAGTAGCCTTTAACTTCCATGTCTGTCATTAGAGATGATCATACAATGACCTGAGAACCATTTCCACCAACAATATTTATCTCAGCTGTGCCAGATTCGCAAACGAAATTGCTCATTTGTTTTGATCTAACGTCAGTCAAATGGGTTTGCAAAATGGTCTGAAATGGTTTGCGATTCAGTTTGATTAATTTGCTAAATTCACTTGCGAGCTGAATTGTTTGCAGCAATTTCACATCAAAAACTCTGAAATTTCATAATTTAAATGTCTTTATCGATTGTTTGTTGGCAAAAAAGCAAATTGCACATGCAGCTTGTGAATGACTCTGTAGCCTACAGAAGGTAACACGTTTTATATCCATATACAGACATAGCAGGATCAAAATAAGATCAAAATACAAGGCCTGTGCCTCAGTATTGATGAAAGCCCTGGCTGCATTTTTGTCATTAAGTATATTTTATGGGAGAAAGCATAGATGTTTAGTGCTTTTTACCAGTGTTTACCAATTTTGTCAATACCAACAACTACCCATTTTGGATGTCTCACTTATCTGACCCATTCATTTTAGGTCTTGGAGTATCTAACCAGCTGATCAGGTGTGTTTAAAGGGATCCCCGGGTATTAAGACATGTATAGCTTAATATAACGTAAACTATGTCTGCCATTTAAATATGTAGTAGAAAACCCATGAAAGATGTATGTTATTTAAAAAATCAACATAGTTTTTGGATTATGGGGGGCGCCATTATTTTATGTGCACAGTGCATTCTGTGTCGATGACGTCAAATGGTTGCACTCAGTGAGCTACTGGTGCTTATTTCTATAGCCTTTGGCTTTTTACCGAAACACAACTTAGAATACACAACTCGGAAAATAAAATACTGATACGATATCACATTGTGCGGCTTTTGGTTGTAATTTTCAGTCAAAGGGCAACAAGAGAAGCAATGTAAGATTTTCCTAGCGATAAGAAGAGGATAAAAGAATGGGAAGATGCGTGTAGACGAATAAAACTACCTAAAGACCCGCTTTATTTTCTCTCCACTTTAGCTCTGATGCCTTTGATTCTTTTAGTAGAGCACAGCTACTGAAATAGCTTACAAACGTCTGATCTGTTAGGATAAAAATGCCGCGGCCGCTAGAGGAGTTTCTCAGCACGGATCTTACTCGATATCAGAGGCGTTTAGAATCCTTGTGAAGAAAAAAATCCATGGTACAGCATTTGGTTTAAACCTATACTTATATCCATCGCCGCCTGTAAGCTCTTTCGGTAGCTGTGGTCATCATATCAGTATTTTATTTTCCCAGTTGTCTATTCTGAGTTGTATCATGGTAAAAATAGAAACAGGTAACGCTCTAGCTCACCTAGTGCAATGATAAACTAATGATAAAGTTTTGAGTTCTGAAACTTACAAATTTCTTTTATAGTACAATGACCAAGGGAAGATCAAGGGGATTTTGGTTTCTCAGTTCATGTCCCCTTTAATTGGAAATAGTTCACAAATGTGTGTTATGTATGTGTCCCTCCATGAAACGGGATGGGAAACTGCTTTATAAAATCATATTTCATAAAATAATGCAGATACAGAAGGGAAAACATCTTCAGTTGTATTGACAGTAAATAATGATGAAAACCTCATTTTGTTCTTTCTTCTGTGAGAGGAGAAAACAAGAGGAGAGTTTTAGTCCAGTTTAAGTACAATATCCAGCCAGCTCTTTTCCATCGAACTAGAATGAACCAGAATGAGGGATACTACTCAAAAAAGAAAATGAAAGCACCATGAAAATATCTTTATTTTCTGTTTTGGGTGAACTTTTGCTTTAATTAAAGTTAGCCTGACATGTTTGTCTTCTGTGGCAAAGACAAATAAGGACACTTTGCTTTATATTTAATCAAAGCAAAGGGGAAAACTTTCCTCTTTTTAAATTCAAATTGGCACAGAGACAGAGATAAATAGAAAACCATTAGCTCTTTCATTCAGCATGGGCACTTTTCCAGATCTGAGATCACATCAAAGTTACATTTCACTTCAGATCTGGCTTTGGCATCAGACAGATCAAATCCTCAAGACACTCTGTGCTTTT
The DNA here is from genome assembly GCA_027564155.1 of Gymnocypris eckloni scoliostomus. NCBI lineage: Eukaryota > Metazoa > Chordata > Actinopteri > Cypriniformes > Cyprinidae > Gymnocypris > Gymnocypris eckloni. The sequence goes on along the minus strand of CM050423.1, from coordinate 7,315,139 downwards.
AGAAAGGCTCTATACTGAGCCCTCTGTTACTGTGTGAGACTAACCCAGAACAACCTACATGTTATTATTGTTAACATTTGTATTTATGAGACTCGAGTCACAAACCTTTAGAAGCAATTTGCCTTTTAATTAAATTATATGTATTCTAGGATCCAGTGGTGTGTTGTGATCTTCTGAAAATTGGAAGTCCACCCTCTACATCAGAAACTAACTTACTTGCCGACCCCTGCTCTACATAGTCAAAACAACAAAACTTTCTGTTCCATTTGATGTTTCAAGCTTAAAGGTGGTTTCTAGCTCAAACAGCATTTACATAGGCCTACATTATATATAATTTATTAAAGCCAAGATGTCAAATCTCTAACTAAATAAATGATATATGGCTAAAAATAACTTATATTACAGTAACAAGCAATTCGTGTTATTATTTTTACTATTATTTATATATCCCATACTTTTCTGACCAGTAACTAACTTCGATTAGTAATGAACTATTCTTATTAAACCTAAGGGGTTGCTAAAAGCACGTTTGCTCACAGATTCTCATTTCAGTTTTACTTTAATTCAGACATGATGTGGTGATTTCAAAGCGGGTGAGTTACAAATAGCCCTAATTTTTAAACTGTTTGACTCATTGAAGGCGATTTACATACATTTGGGAATTGAATAGTGAATCATTAAATAATGACAACAAGACACTGCTCTTGTGTCTTATAACTTATCACATTTACAACACGAATTCCGGAAGTGTTGGGAAGTTTTTTTTAAATTTGAATAAAATGTAAACTAAAATAATTTCAAATCACATTAGCCGATATTTTATTCACAGTAGGACATAGAGAACGTCTCAGGTTACTTATGTAACCATGGTTCCCTGAATAGGGAACGAGACACTGCGTCCCCTAGGGGTCGCTATGGGGAACGCCTTCAGCTTGACTCGTGACTGAAGCATACAATATTAAAAAAACACTTGTTGGCCGGCGACAGCCCATGACGTCACTACCGGCGCGACCGCAATATAAGGGACGCCGGGAGGACACATCATTCACTTCGTCTGAAGCTTGCGTCGAAGCATAGCACACAGCCTAGGGGCGCGGTGTCTGCTCCCTGTTCAGGGAACCATGGTTACATAAGTAACCTGAGACGTTCCCTTTCATGGGAACTTCGAACTGCGTCCCCTAGGGGTCGCTATGGGGAACGTTATACGCTGCCATGCTGAGGGAGTGCAAGCCAATGTCGGCAAAGGCGAGCACTAAGCCAACTGTACCAGGCTAAGGGAGTTGCCCCTGGGACGGTTGATGCTGTCAGTGACATTACCCTTTGGCCAAAGCCGAGCTGCATACCGGCAAAGGGAGTGGGGCCCAAGGCACAAACCTGGGCTTGACCAGCTCAAATAAGGGCACGAAGCTGCGCAGGTAACCCTACCCTATGGTATTTTAGAAAGAACACAGAACATTCGATGTGCGATCTTACCACTGGGTGTTTTTTAGAAAAGTGCCCAAAGTCTAGCGTGTGCACTTACCATAACATGGATTTTAAAAAGAACGCAAAACACATGATGTGCGAACTTACCACTGAGTGAATTTTTAGAAAGTGCCCAGCGCTTTAGCGTGTGCACTTATATATATTTGGTATTACGTTCTATGGTTCAGGAGCGGAGGACTACTCATTCCTCGGAGTGAGAGGGAACTCAGACGCTCAGAAGGGAGCGGTATGCTCATAGATGACCCTCTATGGTGAGGGGAGCAATGCTAGCTCGAACCAAACAAGACGAGCGACCTATCACCGAACTCTGGAGAGTGGAGAACTCAGACGCTCAGAAAGGAGCGGCATGCTCATAGGTGACCCTCTAGGTGAGGGGAGCAATGCTAGCTCTACCAAAAGCGAGATCTGGGGAGCGGAGAACTCATTCCTCAGAATGAGAGGGAACTCAGACATTCAGGAGTGGGGCCCAAGGCACAAACCGGGGCCTGACCAGCTCAAATAAGGGCACGAAGCTGCGCAGGTAACCCTACCCTATGGGATTTTAGAAAGAACACAGAACATTCGATGTGCGAACTTACCACTGGGTGGATTTTAGAAAAGTGCCCAAAGTCTAGCGTGTGCACTTACCATAACGTGGATTTTAGAAAGAACGCAAAACACCTGATGTGCGAACTTACCACTGAGTGGATTTTTAGAAAGTGCCCAGCGCTTTAGCGTGTGCACTTATATATATTTGGTATTACATTCTATGGTTTGGGAGCGGAGAACTACTCATTCCTCGGAGTGAGAGGGAACTCAGCCGCTCAGAAGGGAGCGGCATGCTCATAGGTGACCCTCTATGGTGAGGGGAGCAGTGCTCACTCTACCGACAATGAGCTCTGGAGCTCAGAAGGGATCGGCATGCTCATAGGTGACCCTCTAGGTGAGGGGAGCAATGCTAGCTCTACCGACACTGAGCTCTGGAGAGCAGAGAACTCATTCTCGTAATGCTCAAAAGGGAGCGGCATGCTCATAGGTGACCCTCTAGGTGAGGGGAGCACTCCTAGCTCTACTGACAATGAGCTCTGGAGAGCGGAGAACTCATTCCTCAGAATGAGAGGGAACTCAGCTTTGTTTTTTGTTTTTTTGTCCTGGCTTAGCAGGAAATTTTCACCTAATCTCGGTCAGGTGGAGTTTACGGTGGTTACAGGGGAATTAGAAAGGAATGAGAGGGCTTGCCTCTCTCTGACCCGCACCTCTCTCTCACCCTAGCCGCAGGCGGGGGAGGGGCATGAGTCACGAGACTAGCCTTCTGAGCCCATCTCTGATCCTCAGACCGAGATGGGCTAGGACCCTGGTTGTTCGGCTCAGACCTGGACTTTTTAGAACCATATCCAGGTCTTTTCAGCAGATCAGTCTGGTGCGCCATGAGTGTGCAATGAAGCGACGTCTGACCTGCTGCTGCATATGCCCTGCCATTTAAGCAAGATTCAGGGCATAGATGGCAAGGAGGGAGCCTTGAGAGAGGATGTCTCGCCCACAGAGAGATAAGCTGGCTATCATCTCTCTTGCACAGGGGCATCCTCATAGCCATTTTCAGCATCCTCAATATCAGCATAACTAGTATGCTGAAACCTATGAATACGAGGGAAAAAAAATTGTTTTTTTCCACTCCTTCTCAACCTCCACATCGAGATTTTGAAGAAAGGAAGGCTCGCTCGAGCTGGGGATTTATGGCCAGAATGATTTATTTTTCTGATCCATAATCTCCAATAACTCATATGCAGTGCAGGAGGATTGAGAGGGTTCAGTCTCAACTTCCTCGCCCTCAAACATCTCCTGCTCTTCCTGGGCATAACCCAGCAGAGCACTAGCCGCTGAATCTAATGATGTCAGAAAGATCGCAAAATCACAATCCAGCAGCTCACTCTCATTCTCGGCCGACGCGCTCGAAAAGGGGCGGTCCCTCTCTAACTCATCGGCCACATCCAACTGCGAACCCCACGATTTCATTCGCCTCCGTGCCTCGGCAGCGGTGGGTCCCGAATCGCGGGAAGCAGACGGCTGCCCCTCTTTCCTTGAAAAGAGGGACAGACGAGAGCGGTGCTTTTCATAGAAAAAACTCACAGTGCACGCAGATTTTCCCCTCAAGGGAAAAAGATTGTGTGTGTCATCGGGTGTCAAATAATGAGGACGCGGATCCACACACAATCTTAAACACCTTGCTAGCGAGAAAACTGTACTCTTACCAGAATGCACGCTTCAAACAAAAACAGTCAGTGAAGACGAAGAAGAGAATGATGTGTCCTCCCGGCGTCCCTTATATTGCGGTCGCGCAGGTAGTGACGTCATGGGCTGTCGCCGGCCAACAAGTGGTGTTTTTATATTGTATGATTCAGACACAAGTCACGCTGAAGGCGTTCCCCATAGCGACCCCTAGGGGACGCAGTTCAAAGTTCCCATGAAAGGGAACAGAACAAATGTTTAAACTGAGAAATTTTACAATTTTATACATAAAATGAGCTCATTTCAAACTTGATGCCAGCTATAGGTCACAAAATAATTTAGACGTGGGCATGTTTACCATGGTGTAGCATCTACTCTTCTTTTCAAAATTGTTTGAAGACATCATGGCATCAAGGCTATGAGTTTCTGAGTCTTGCTGTTGGAATCTGGTCCCATTCTTGCCTGATATAGGTTTCCAGCTGCTAAAGAAAATGTTTAAACTGAGAAATTTTAAAATTTTATACATAAAATGAGCTCATTTCAAACTTGATGCCAGCTATAGGTCACAAAATAATTTAGACGTGGGCATGTTTATCATGGTGTAGCATCTACTCTTCTTTTCAAAATTGTTTGAAGACATCATGGCATCAAGGCTATGAGTTTCTGGAGTCTTGCTGTTGGAATTTGGTCCCATTCTTGCCTGATATAGGTTTCCAGCTGCTAAAGAGTTCATGGTCGTCTTTGACGTATTTTTCATTTAATGATGTTCCAAATGTTCTCTGTGGGGGAAAGATCTGGACTGCAGGCAGGCCAATTCAGCACCTGGACTATTCTACTATGAAGTCATGCTGTTGTAATAGCTGCAGTATGTGGTTTTGTATTTTTCTTCTGAAATACACAAGGCCCTCCCTGAAATAGACGTCATCTGGAGGGGAGCATATGTTGCTCTAAAACCTTCATATACCTTTCGTTTTTCATAGTGCCTTCCAAAAAATGCAAGCTGTCCATACCGTATGTATTTATACACCCCCATTAAGGGTGGCTTGATAATTTTGGCTTCGGTAAGATACCAGAATTGTAATACCTCTGTCTTGATACTAAATCGATATCATAGGTGAAAAATAACCAGCCTCAAAAGATAAGTGAATTGAAAACAATTTTATTAAAATAATACAATCTTAAAAATGTTGGGTTAAATACAACCCAGTGCTGGGTAAATATTGGACAGAACACATGCTGGGTTGTTTTCAACCAACGGTGGGGTTAAAGGTTTAACCCAACCTTCTGAGCAGTAACCCAACCGCTTGTATTTAACCCAGCATTTTTTAGAGTGTAATTATAATAACAGATTCATATCTTAATACATTTGCATCAAACTGTAACAAAAAACCTACAGGGAACATAGCTTGCATTTTGATGTTGGAGATATATATATGAAGTAGGGTCTAATACAATGAAAATATATAAAAATATACTTATCTTTTCAGTGCTAACACATGGTGCAAACAAAATGTCTCAAAATGTAACAAAACCGGGAACATAGGTTGCATTTTGACTGAGTTTGGAGAAAAACTACAACTGAAGTAATGCGTTCCTGTGGCTCAGTGGTAGAGCATTGCGTTAGCAGCGCAAAGGTTGTGGGTTCAATTCCCAGGAACATACTGACAAAAAAAGTATAGCCTGAATAAGTCGCTTTGGATAAAAGCATCTGCCAAAATGCATAAATGTTATGCAATTAATGCAACAAAAGTTGCTTATTAAACAGTCAAAGTAATATTCAAAATCACATTATTATTTCTCTCTCTCTCAGATTGTTTTCAGATGTCAGACTCAGATAGCCAAAGAAAAAGCATTAAATATAAATCTCGCTCTCTTGGCTGCTTCATATTAGCGGTCAGCAGCGCGGCAGAAACATTCCATTCATATTATTGAATATAGCAAAATGAATATAGAAAAATTCTTGCTTAATTCAAATTCAATTAATATCCGATTTGAAATGCAAGTGCATATATTATGTGACCAAAACTTCACTGGTGTCACACATGCACATTTGAGCTTTCGTTGTTACTGCATCACATCTTGTGTGTGTGCGTTGCTCAGTTGTAAATACAAGTTTAAATTAAATCTGAATTTATGAATGATTCATTCTCCTGTCGATCTCTTAATTATCTGAAAGTACAATTCGTAACAGTAGTGTATGAAATACCAAATTGAGCAAAATTATGATATCGTACCGTTTTAAATTCAAGTTATTTTCCAGTTTGGCATTGTCTCTTATGCACAGAGATTTCTCCAGTTTCACTGAATCTTTTGGTGATTTTGTGCACTGTAGATGATGAGATTTGCAAACCCTTTGCAATTTGAAGTTGAGGAACGTTGTTTTTAAAGTATTCCGCAATCTTTTTACATACTCTTTCAGAAATTGGAGAGCCTCTGTCCATCTATACTTCTTAGAAAGTCTTTGCCTCTCCAATATATCCATTTTATAGCTAGGCATGTTACAGACCTGATGTCAATTAACTTAATTATTGCTAGATGTTCTCCCAGCTGAATCTTTTCAAAATTGCTTGCATTTATAGCCCTTTGTTGCCCCTGTGCCAACTTTTGTTGTAGCAGGCATCACATTTGAAATGAGCTCATTTAGTCGATAAAAGTGTAAAATGTCTCAGTTTAAACATGTGTTATGTTCTCTATGTTCTATTGTGAATAAAATATTGGCTCATGTGATTTGAAAGTCTTTTAGTTTTCATTGTATTCAAATTTAAAAAAACGTCCCAACATTTCCGGAATTCGGCTTGTATTTTGTTGTTCTCCCATTCACCACTTTAGAAACGTTAATAATTTCTAATTAATAATGAATTAATAATTTCTACTGTACATTTCTGCCATATGGACATCACTTGATAGTCACCACCGATAAGCTATTACTAAATATATTTGTAAATATACAAATTACATAAATATATATGTTTAAACTTAAATTTTCTGTAGAGCTGCTTTGAAACTATTTGTATCGTGAAAAGCGCTATGCAAATAAACTTGAATTTAATTGAATTAATCACAATTTTAACAAACACGCTGTTTGCTGTCATATTTGGTCAAAATTGTCTTATTTTTGTGCTGACTTTCACAGCCATGCTGTGAAAATCACACACAGCAGTAAAAAAGTGAGTCATAATCTTCCTAAACTAAACTACCTGTGAAAGCAGTTCTATGAATAACTTGCAAATCTATCCGATAAAATAACAGTAGCACACTCACAAGCACATTCATTCACCATTTACCAGAAAATCGGAGGCTTTTAGAGGCAGTTTGTGGTTTGCCTGAACTCAAGATTGTTTTTTTCGTGTTAGGGTTTCAGGGAACGTATTTGGCAGTAACTTCTTGGGCCATGCCGTTCCCTTCAGAATTTAATCTCAGACTGAATTAGACAGCAATTAACTCCCATTAAAATTTGGTTTCATCTCTTCTGTCTCACTGGCAGCTGTATTTGTGTGTGTGTGTGTCTCTATAATAGACTGTATTTAGGATTAATGGTAATTAATGCATGTTATTAGTTGTGTCACACAAGGCAATGACCCTGGCTGGCTGTGTTCATAATGGAATAATAGTGACCGTGCATAGTTGGAACACTTTTTTGCTTTTTACGTTAAACTAGTTCATATTTTCCACAGTTGGTTCTTAAAGACTTCCAATTGTATCACATCAGGTACAGTTAAATCAGAACTATAATAGAGTTAATATATAATACAATAGACTTCTACAAGCAGTTTGTCAGTAAATTACTGAACAACTAAGATTAAGAGTAGACATTAGGAATGGTGCATTTATAAAATGCCGAACGACAGTTTTAAATCAAATATTCAACAGTTAAAAAACAACTCATTATACAACTGTAAAAGCAAAACAAATAAACCTTGAACCTTGAAATGGTATTCACTCAGGCAGCAAGTATGTAACTTACTCATTTACAAAATCATAAATTAACGTACTCTTATTCAGTTACTAATTGTGGTGTCAGATGCAGTTGTGGCCTCCATTCGTTCATCCTAAATGCCTAGGCCTTGACAGCATCTGTCACAATAGCATTCTACAGAGTGTACAGTAGATATAGTGTGTTTCAGCTGTACTCCACTGACCACCCAATACATTTTTCTAAATTGCACAATCATACTGAAGTGCACCATGTTATGATATACAATATTCAATTTTTAGAGCACAGACTAAAGATCACAAACATCAAAATTCTGTTTTATGGTCATAAAAGGACAAACAGCGATTCAATTTTAAAAGGGGAGGATGAAGTTAAATTCTTACCCCTAAAATAGACGTTGTATGATGTCTTCATATATCTGCTTGTAAAGCTCGGCCCTATTGGTCAATTTCCAGTTGTTAAAATGGGGTCAGATTTTACTGGGTGAGATCTTGGAGTGTTTAAAAAAATGTGACAGACAACAGTTTAAAAGTGAAAATCAAATGTGTATTTATGATGTTCACAGGAGACTTAAAACAACACAATAAAAGTTAAATTAAAAAATCCTAGGCTGTTAAAAGCACAGAGTCTTTCAGATCCATATTAAAACAGACTTTAAGAAATCCATCTTGTTGCTAGTCCCAGTGTAAACATGTCTACCAGTGTATATACAATCCAAAGGCAGTGATAATCCAATAAAAGCGAGATTCTGGAATGGTAAGTACACAATGGTAACTCCTCAATCAGGGGCGTAGCCACGGGTGTGCCAGGGTGTGCCGGTGCCACCCACAGTGGCAGCTGGCACACCTAAAAACAGATGCAGAATTATTATTTTTTTAATCGTAATAAACATGGGCAGCGCAAAGGAGGGGCTAGCAGATGCTTCAGCACCCCCAAGAAAGACCAAAGCACCGCCATTGCACCCATAAGAAATGAAATAAATTAAAACATTTTACTTATTATTACGCATTCATAACTCTGCATTGAAATATAACGTGGCGTGATTAGCAGGCGCACTTTTCGAATTGACAGCATTTTATTTAAAAATTGATCGGTTCCTTGTGCCAAGAAGGCCTGTCCCCGACTAAAGATTTCACTAGTCACACATAAATTGATTAATATAATAACTTAGGCTACTAACCATCCTTTAATATATAGGCGAATAGCCTATCCATAAGCGCACGTCTAAAGCGCAATGGCAAAAGTAGGCTAATGATTATGAATGTTGGGGAAAGGCAAAATAAAACATTTTAATTATTCGTTAATAAACTAGTGATTTCTTCTCAGTCAGTGTCGGCTGAAAATGTAAAGTTGCAGAATGCGCTGACTTTAATAAAGAAATGCACCTTTTCATTCCGACTACGTAATTAAAGATGTTTATTTTTGGTTCGTTCCTTCGTTTAATAAAGTAGCGGTTCATTGCTGTGACGCTCCATTTCACGGAGACTGCACGAGGCGGCAGAAAGTGCAGTTTCTCTATGTATTGTTTCTCTATGTAGCCTACATAAATAAAAGCATATATATATGAACTGGCAGTTGAATTTTGTATTTTTGAAAGTTCAATAATAATTGTAAAAAACTTGCCGGACGGATTCATACCCGCTTTGTTCCGGGACCTCACAATTGACAGATTAAGCAGTGCTTACAATATTTGTTAATTTAAAATTAAATTAAAATTTTGAATTATTTTCACAAAAAATAAAATAATAATAACATAATTGAGGCATTCAAGGCCAGACCACGCCATCTCGCCCTTTGAGCAGCTAACAGGCACCATTAACTGTATTCTGCTATGATGTTGGCGATCCTGAATGTAATGTATAAAAAATATTTTACTGCTTTCTCTAATGTGTCTTGCAAGACATCTATCCAAGATTGTTTATTCCACCAAAAGTAATTTCAAAGGAACATTATATGTAGGCCCATGTACAGTTTAAGTCGCCATTGCAGGATGTGCAAAATGTTAATGATTTAATAAAAGGAGGGATTATTTAAAAGCATTTTGTTTTATTTAGTAGTGCAGCTACAGCTGTTTACATAATATATTTTACATAGCCTAGTCACTGAAGTCAATGATTATTCTTTGATAAAGTAAATGTGCTTTGCTCACTGTATAACAGTGATAAATGCAGTGTTATAATTAGAAACTTAAATGTATTTTTATTAAACCTGTGATCATCAGGTTAAATAGGAGTTTAGTCTTATTAAAATATGTGACATAAATTGTACTTGCCTAAAGGGGTTTGTGATGTGTGTAGTTAATGATTAGGCTACAGTGAGCGCGTTTGACTAGAGCGCAGTTAAAGAGCTGTTGTACTGTATGTGATTGTCGGTGACCCTCTTGAGCGAGAAAGCTTCGAAAATGGAAAAACAACAACAACAAAATATAGCTGCAAGCAGCGATAACCAGGGTTCAAGAATTTTAAGGCCTAAGGTGGTATGCTTTTAGGGTCTAGGCCAACATGGCTGACAGTGAAACTCATCGAAAATGGACAATAGGCTCACAGAAACACACACACAAATTAAATGGTTAAACTATCATATTAATAATCATTAAGCTTGCTTACACAGATACACACACAGACACATACTCGATTACGGACATACATGCACACATATTTTGTTGCAGATATAGATATTTGAAATAAATGACAGGTGACAATACTCTTTGCAAGTCTTCTCTTTTTAAGAGTTTATATCAGGGATCTCCAACCCAGCACCTGGAAAGCTACCATCCTGCAGATTTCAGTTACAACCCTGCTCCAACACACCTGTCTGAAATTAACAAGTAGCCTTGAAGACTGATTAGCTGGTTCAGGTGTGTTTGATTGGGGTTGGAGCTGAAATCTGTAGGACGGTAGCTCTCCAGGAGCAGGGTTGGAGACCCCTGGTAGGCCAACGTAAAATGCAGGGCTGACAATAGAACACATTAATAATGGAGAATTCATTAAAACTGTCTCTCTCTCTGTCACACACACACACACACACACACACACACACACACACACACACAGAAATGAAAGGTTTAAAAATGTGTTTGTATGCTTACTGTTTATTAAGCAGAGACATACACAGAAATGAAAGGTTTAATAATACTAAATATACAGCACGCATGCTAACACACACACACACCCACACACACACTCACTTTGTTGCAGATATAAAATAGTGATTTTCAAAGACATCCAAAATGGAGAATAGGTTAACAGACACATGTAGCCTACCTACACAAAAATGAAATGGTTAAACTAACATATTAATGCCCAATAAGCATGCTTGTTTTTTTTTGCGCATTAATCTGACAATAAATGTGGCACACCCAGTTTATCTGATGCACACCCAGAGTCTCCTTTCTGGCTACGCTCCTGTCCTCAATCCAGAGTGTTCAATGTTTTGGTCAAAGACCCTGGTCGTTTTTCAATATCAAGTAAGCAAAGTTTGGACTTGCATCCTTGGTAGTTAGGACTTCGCAAGTTCAACTAGGGAGTGTGAATAAATACGACAAAATATGTGACCCTAGACCACAAAACCAGTCTTAAGTCGCTGGGGTATATTTGTAGCAATAGCCAAAAATACATTGTTTGGGTCAAAATTATCATTTTTTCTTTTATGCCAAAAATCATTAGGATATTAAGTAACGGTCATATTCCATGAAGACATTAGGGGGATTTTCTACCGTAAACATATCAAAACTTGTTTTTTATCATTACTATTCATTGCTAAGAACTTCATTTAGACAACTTTAAAGGCGATATTCTCAGTATTCTCAGTATTTTTTTTTTTACCCTCGGATTCCTGATTTTCAAATAGTTGTATCTCAGCCAAATATTGTCCCATCCTAACAAACCATACATCAATGGAAATATTATTTATTATAAAGATTATATAGATGATGTATAAATCCATTTTTTTAATTGACACTTATGACTGGTTTTGATGCCCATGGTCACATATGACACATACCGACAATAAAATGTATAGCCTGAATGCACTGTAAGTCGCTTTGGATAAAAGCACCTGCTAAATGCATAAATGTCAATAAATGTAAATATGATATCAAACACCACTGCCTCTTTTTGTTTTCATTTAAACATATCAATAGCTGCAAGAATGTAGTTCAGGGAACGTACAAACATTGCAGTGACACAAAATATTATATCAAACAGCATTGCCTCTTTTCTGTTTCATTTAAAATGTTGATAGCCAAAAAAATGCAATGCGTGCACGCATTACAATAAAATGAAATATCAGACACCACTGCCTTTTTTTTCTTCAAAATATAAAACACAACCTTATTTTCATTTTCATTTTAAAAATAATATGTGACCCTGGTCCACAAAACCAGTCATAAAGGTACATTTTCCAAAGTTTTTCCAAGATGTATACATCATCCGAAATCTGAATAAATAAGCTTTCCATTGATGTATGGTTTGTAATGATAGGACAATATTTGGAAAATCTGGAATCCGAGGTTGAAAAAAATTCTAAATATAGTGAAAATCGCCAGAATTGAAAACAATTCAGTCAAATGTATGCAACAAAGTGAGTGCTGTATTATGATTAACAAATAAACTATGTATGAAGCATAACTTTGTGCTCAATTAAAATAATATGACCTGGAAGAATAGATTATTTAAACCAAAGATTGCCCATTAGATTTACCCAAAATAATTGTACCTCTTATTTAACAACTATACAAAAAAGGGGGCAGAGCAAGAACACATTCGGGGTGTCAAACTGTACTTTGCTAGATGTGAACTTTGAATTGGAACAGTACTTGGGCGATGACTGTTGACGTTTCACAAGTCCACAAGAACACAAGTACAGACAAGAATACATATTGAGAAATGGCCCCTGATTGTTTGTCATGCTGTCTCCTATATGCTGTTTAGTTCCTGTTTCCTGTCATGTGATGAGTCACATGACTGGCAGACCCAGTGTCTCTTAAAGACATACACATTAAAATGGTTAAGAGGAATAAAATGGCTAAGACAACATGAAAACCTATTAAAATGATTTACTTAAAATCATTATAATATATTGAGCAGGTTAAAACATGTGTCCTGTGTGACAGTGTCACATGCTTACTGGACAGTGTATACTATGTATACCTGCTATTTAGTGAAACCGAATGCAGTGATATTTTCCATGTTGCATAAGCAGATATTATGTTACATAATGCTGCAATATAGTACATGCCTACTATTGTGCTGGATTCACATGGTTGTGGAACTTTGTTTTTACATAAAACAAATACACATTTAGAGGTAGTCAAATGAACTAGGGAGCTGTGGAAATGTATTTTGTAACTTTTTTCAATATGCCTATAGACAGCATAGGCAGAAATCGCGAGGGTTGTATGGTCATTTGCAATGCATTTGCATTGACAAGTTAAAGCTGTTGATGATGTTTGCTGCACAATATTTGACTGAAAGGGTAAAAAGGGTAAGGGTAAGGCTGAAAGGCCCACTTCATATCAGGCACAGAGATGAAATGCAGTAAGACTACATTTATTTGAATGAATTATAGCATTTATTTGAATTGTTGTAGACTATTACTCCAGGGCTGCAGATGGCAGTGTTTTAATCGCAAGAAATGACATCAACAATGAAGGTTTACTTGGCCATAAATGTACTTTTGCTATGTGAGGAAGGTAGAAAAATACCCAGAATAACCTTTTGCAAACACAAAAGAACACATAAGGGCAAATGTCAGTCACTGCCATTGAGAATATAGCCAACACATTTGTAGCCTTGAAAACCCACGAGGGTCTTAAACATGTTCCACCAAATGAAAGAAAAGGCCATGAATGGCGAATGGTCAGCTGTGATTGGACAAAAACTGCAACATGTTCTCCTATGAACGTTTTTACCATCAGTCTTAAACTGAACTTTAGTGTGAGTGGGTCGAGGCGATTGACTGCTTCAATGGACTGATCTGGGACATAAATTAGACTCAAAGAGAGAAAGTTCATGACCATCTGTCTATTAAGATGTGACAGCTGACCACAGACACCCTCAGCCTGAGGCAGCTCCATGCCATCTGCCACCTCACTGACCCTGCTGAGAGCCACGAGCTATCAGACACTCCTGAAGGACAGACAGATCACGGGACAGACACAGGGACAGCTGCGCAGACAGACAGAGAGAAGCTTCTAAAGGAAACTCAATTCTGCAAGCTGCAAGGCAATCAGAACATATTTTACTTTCATTTGCAGTAATTTTGGGCCAATGATGTTTCACTGTGGGTGTGAGGTTTATTTGAATCACTTGTTTATAAAAGAGACCAAAATATGGTCCACTTGTAGATGTTGTATTTTAATGAGAGAAATAGTATATTTTAAGACTGTTTCTTTAACACTAATGTGCATTTTGTGATAATGACAAATTAAAAGTTTTACTTTAATGTGCATTTTAAATCATTTTGTTTTTATATTTTTAGCGATGCTTTAAAATACACTTGTTTTTATGTGTTGACTAGCATAATAAAACACTCTCAAAGGACTTGATTTTTTTATTTATCTGTTTATTTTTTGTTAATTTATACTGCATTTAAAGTTAACATATAATAAACATATTAAATTACAAATTCAGTATTAAAACGTAATTACAATATATATTTAAATATATGACATACAAGTTTCAATAGAAAATAAAAGAGGTGGATAAGGGAGGTGTAGTTGGTGCTGTATTCCTGGATTTAAGAAAGCTTTTGAAACTGTAAATCATGATATTTTACTTTCTCAGTTATTTCATTTAAATTTTTCAACTGAGGAAAAATGAATAATAATAATTATCATAACTGTAATTATGCGTACGTTCATAAAGAAAGTATGTTCATAAATGAACATACTTTCCAGAAGGCCAACAATTCAGTAAAAAAATCATTTGTATTGGATATTCTAATTTGTTGAATTTGTGGGTTTTTGTTAAATGGGAGCCAAAATCATCACAATTAAAAGAACCAAAGACTTAAACTACTTCAGTCTGTGTGAATTGAATTTATTTAATACACGAGTTTCACAATTTGAGTTGAATTACTGAAATAAATTAACTTTTCCACGACATTCTAATTTATTGAGATGCACCTGTATACATGCTGGTATTAGAGGTGATTGTAATGTGCCATTAAGAAGAACTACCTTTGGTCACTTATCTTTTGCTTTTAGAGGAATACATGGAACAGACTCCCAGTAGAGCTGACAGAATTAAAACATTTAACAGGACACTGTGGTTCCTCGAAAAAGCTTAAAATAGGGCTGTTGACCCATCAAAATTGTGATCATTTATAGTGATTAATAGATATGGTAGTCTGCAATTTTGTTTTAATATTAGTGGTTTATTTTTCTGCTCTCAAATTTTCTTCTTGTTCTTAATTTGGTGTATTCAAATTTTGTTCATATTTTCTTCCTGTCCTTAACATCAACCTGCCAAAAGGGACTACGGATGAAAATTTTACATATTGTATGTGTTATTAATGTGCATTGTCCCTGATTAAATAGATAAAAACAATTCGAATTCCAGAAATGTTGGGACATTTTTTAAATTAGAATAAAATGAAAACTAAAAGACTTTCAAATCACACGAGCCATTATTTTATTCACAACAGAACACAGAGAACATAACAAATGTTTACACAGGGGAAAACTATCCAAACATAGTACAAAATCTACTTTATATAATGAAAAAGGGAATTATTTCATCATAATACACAGCTACTTTGAATGATCATCAAAAGAGAGCGATGCTTTTTGCCCCCATAATAGTGTAGTTACATCATCTACCAGCAGGGGCTAACTAAACCACACTAACCAGCTAAACGTACTCGGGTACTAACGTAACCTCGGTTCCCTGAGATACGGAACAAGTACTGCGTCTTGATTAAAGACGCTAGGGGAAATTACTTTTTCTCCTATACTGAAGCCTTTTTTTTAATAACGAAAATAAGAAAAAGGAATTACCCCCTAGTGTCTTTAATCAAGACGCAGTATGAAGTGTAGTATCAATATGGAACCAGCCTTGTCCTGTTGATGGCACTTTGTTGCTCTATTATTTTTGAGCTCAATGATGTGGCAAAGTCAATCTAACAAAGCACCTTTAAAACCACTGTCATTTCTTATTGGCTTGTCCATCCAAAAAGTATTTTCTATCATTACAAACCAAACTTGCACCTAAAATAGCACCCAACAATGTCTGAATGAAAAACACTCTCTAACATACAAAACATTCCTCACAGACAAGAGATCAGCTTAGAGGGAGAGACAGCGTTTTCCTCTTAATGTTTTTGTAGGCATCACAATGTCGAGCCGAGGAGAGAAGGGGGAGGAGGGACACAGAAAGAGAGAGTGAGAGAGAGAGAGAGAGAGAGAGAGAGAGAGAGAGGGAAGGAAACAAACGAGGGGAGAAAGTGGAAGCAAGAGAGTGTCAGTGAAAGAAGGCAGTCTGACTGCACAGAAAAAGCACTCTGCAAACAGCGTGCACTCATTGAGTCAGTGATATTCTGAACACGGAGAGCTTTTGAGCTCAAGAAAACAGTTTTCAGTGCAGAGAGACAGCACAGAGACAAGCAGAAACAGAGGAAGTGGAGTTAAAAGAGAGGAGAGGAGAGGTTCTTCGTGGAGAGATGGACTCAGATTCTGGGGATCAGAGTGAAGGAGAGCTCTCTCCAGGTAAGGGATCAGTCCTCTCGTTCTCGTCTTCTGTTTCTCAAACTCTGTTCACAGCTGTCTGGCGGTGAAGGCGAGCGCAGACACGTGCTGCTACTTTTCTCATTAACACATTTAAGATTCACCATCGTACTCATCTTCCTCACCCGGCGTGACAGCCTGTGACAGGGCGTCCATCCGCCAAGTGCTTGTGGCGTCTCTTCAGAGCTTTGTGTCTGTGGTTCTGCTCTCTGAGGAGAAGTTAATCTGTGATATTTGAGCTGGCTGAACGCAAGGGCTGTGGAAAATTGAACAGCAGCACTTTGGTTTATGGCTGGCAAGGTCCACAGACTCGATACAAACTGGCATAAAAACCTAAAACAACCTTGTGGTCACGATAAAGAATAAGTGTAATCTCACTGAAGGAATTGTGAAAGGAGTTTCAAAAGAGCTCAGTGCTCAGTATTGCCAAGATACCAACAGTTTGAATCAAAAGTCAGATATCTCATATGAACTAATCAAATCCCTCCAAGACCAAATGATCTGAGCTGTGCTTTGCACATACAGTCTATACTCTGTCTGTATGCCAGCATCATATATGTTAAGGACAATAACCTTGAAAGATACATAACTAAAACTTCTAAATTACATACTGGTATTTTTACAATCAACTACCAAACTTTTGCAGTATCTTTGTATTTAGCAGACTCCTCACACACAAAAGCATTCAATTCTATTAAATTAAACGATTTTACCTTTAACCACCTTTTTAATTTAATTTCATTTAAAGAGACATTTTTCACCTAGAGCGAGTCTCCATAAAATTAATTTCAGGAAACTTTCTGCGGTTAAGTGTTTAGTCATGGACAGAGTAAAACTACATCTTCACTGGTTCTCCATGGCTCATTTTTACTTGGGATCACATCTGATCTGCAACTGAAAGAAATGAACATGTTTTAAACATTTTGATCTTTCCCACACAGTAGTTAATGACCAGTGAATGTATTATAAATATAGTCCATACAACCTGTGTGCTATATTCTTCTGAAGTCATATCATAGCATTGTATGTGGAATTTCAGTTGTTATTTGCTGAAAATCTTTTTTGCAGTCCTCAAATCTTATGAGTTTAAGCAAATTTAAACTTGAAAACATATTACTGACATCAGTATTATAACTTACTTTACTTTACTTTTAGTCATTTAGCAGACGCTTTTATCCAAAGCGACTTACAAATAAGAAAAAGTAACTAAAATGAAAAGTTAAAACTATAATTATTATATATACACATTTAAGAAGATAAAGAAATTAAATAAAAATGACAAATGCATACAACAACATTTCAATACTAAACATTTAAATGAAAATGAAAAATAAAGCTAAAAACAAGTCAAAATATTAAATCAAGAAAAGGTATGAGTATAATAATGATTCTAACATAACACTAAAGGCCTAAGTATACTTCTTTTTACATAGTAAGCATTGGTTATAAAACAGAAGTGAAACAAGTAGTAGGAAAGAGGATAAATAAAGAGTGATACTTATATCCCTTGCCAGTGTCCCTGCCCGATGGAGTCGCACGGTAGAGTCGATGGTCTTTACACTCTTCGGTCTTCTCACGAGGAGGGCTTCACACAACGGATGCCGTGGTGTATTAACCTTTTTTAAACCCGTCTAACAAATCACTATTTGAATTCAGCTGAATACACTTTCCTGTTTATCACAACAAATGGCCAAGCAAGCTCAGACACTGACAAGAGACGCGACACAATTACAAGACCAAACGCGACTTCAGCAAGTCTCAACACAACTGATTCTCACATCTCGCATAACCAACCACAACATACCAACTTTTAATATGCAATGCCATTAGAGAGCTGAGGGGAAAATTATCAGAAAATAATGATATAAACTTTGGTCTGTTCCCACCTGAAAAGAAATATAGCCAATCATATGGATTGCTTTTATGGATTTAAACTCCGTTTTGTAGTTTGACCACAGATGGTCACTATATATTTTGGTGGTTGGTAAAAGAGCAACGTCAACATTCTTCACACTCTTCTTCAACATTCTTTTTTGTTCCACATGAGGAATAATGTAAGTCATTCAGGTTTGAGAAGACACAAGAGAGAAAATGGTGACCAAATTTTCACATTTGGCAGATCTATTCCTTTAACAGCAGGACTCCCTCCGTCCATTGCTGATGAAGCGTAAATGTGGTAATGTTAGTTGTATGTGCAAGTCATTACACTGGTGGGGCGTCTGAAAGAGTGTCTCAGTTCTGTATATTTGTGCTCTGAGAGCTGCTCTGTGGCCCTTTGAGGGAAAGCTTGAGTTCTTCATTTACTGTGAGGTTTGGCTGAAGGTCTCACTCAAAAGATCTCTGGAGTTGTGGACTGGAGAGAGAGAGATGCTCTTTCATGTTTCTGCCCTTCCATTGGCTGATCAACTCTGGTGTTTATTTTCTCTCCATCTTCTTGGCTGAATAAGCCACCGGTTTGCCTGCAGTTTCAACCTCAGAAGACATAGCCACAGACCACCCAAATCCATTGGCAAAAAAAATGGCACGTTCTGAAGGAAATTGCCAGTTTCAATCTGATTGGATGCTCTACACAACTTCAAGAAACAAAGACACTCAGTTTTTTTCATATGTCTACCTGCACTTGAAACCATCAGCAGTAGTTTGTCAAATGGTGGAGAAGACCTATCTGAATGTCTAGTTGCAGTTTAGATGAGTGCACTTTTAGCATCTTAAATGCCGTTTCATGAGTTCTGACAGCCAGCTAATAATTTAGTTGTAAAGGTTAAACCTATTTTTATCCCTGTGATGGACTGGCCATCCATCCAAGGTGTTCCTTGCCTGTGGACCAAGGTGTTGAGATGGGCTCCAGCATCTCTGAGTCCCTAGAACAGGTTTGGAAAATGGATGGATGGTTAAATGAGTTAAGATTTCTGTCTGCAATAGATGAGACTCAATTTGAGCTCTTATATTCTCCCTATGGGATTACTAATGCATGGAGTTGATTATGTAAGGTAAGACATTTAAACTGTAGAGGTAGAGTTGAAGAGGTGGCAAGATGCAGGAACAACTGACACTGCAATGTAATTGGCTGCTTGTATGCTCTGGTGGTTAATTAGAAGATTAGATGTGCCTACTCCTTGTTTAAAAACTTCATTTAAGGTGCCTGGACTGCAGTGGTGGAGAGATGCTATAGAGTATGTACAGTCTCAGTAAAGTATGCCAGATAGCAGTACTCCACTGCAGACTAGTTTGCCTTAGACTCAGTACACAGAGTAAAGGATAGGGAGCACGAGGAAGAGAGAGATTTCCGTCCTACCCTGCACACATACATTTTTTTCTTACATATACACATGCTCTCCTCATGATGAGTAACTACACAGCTGATTAGACACACTATAGTGCAAAGCCACATGTGACTCTGCAACTCAAGATGAAACATCTACTGCTCAGAGGATATTTCGTAACTCTTAAAGGAGATCTCAGAATTGTAGAATTGAATATGTTGGAAAGAACAATGCTGGAATGCTGCTTTACTTACACACTGCTTTTGTGTATGGTGCAAAACATGCATCATAGAGATCTCAAATGGATGTATTTCTTATGACTGGCCTGTCCTCTCTCAAATCAGCAGGGATAAATTAAATATACAGCAAAATAATTCACATGATATTTACAAACCAACATGTCTTCCATTGTGAAAAAATAAGTGCACTGATTTGTACTAATATGGACTTTTAGTTTACTTCAAACCTTTATAAGTACAATTTTAAACACTTTACTTTCTAACAATATAATAAAGAATGAAATAAAATACTGATTAAGTTTACTTAAAGATAGTAAACTTTCTAAAACCTTTGCTTTAAAGTCGTTTTAAATTATTGTTTTAATAAAACTTGTCATGCTTTATAGAAGTATACTTATTTTGACGTGTTGACTTACAAAAGCACATGCAATGTACTTATATTACATATTTATTTATTATATTATTAGTAATATTACATTTAGAATTAATATATTTTAAATGTAAAAAATTTTAACTTCATTTCAAATGTGTAGTTGCAAATATATATAAATACTGTAGATGATGACTTACCAGTTTCAACAGAAATAGCATTAAAGTATATTTTAATTTTCCATAAATGCTTGTCAGTGCATTTGTTAGTACATCCATACATGCATTTCAAAGACCATAAAGTATTCATGAAATTACATTTAAAGATGTACTAAAGGCATACGTTTTAAGTGGGTCAGCAGTCTAAAGTACAGGTATATACATTTGAACTGCTGCACAGCTGCAATACAGTTTTATTTAATAGAAATTAACACAATTTAGTGACTGAAAACACAACTTATACTAAAAAGCTATGTCTGATTTGGGCTTCAGGTAACCAGAAGAACAGATGCACTCAGGTTGTTTGTGTTGAGTCTGTGTGTCAATACAAGTCAGTAGGGAATGTAAAACTGCAGACACTGTTTGGAATGTCAGTTTTTCCAAAAGCCAGCAGTTTTCAGTGGATACTGCTGAAATGTTTTGCATTGGGTCAGGGTGTGTCTAGTAATCAAATGCCTTGATCTATTTCCTGGGACATGTGTCCATCTTTAGATTCTCTTTCTGGAGAAATGCGATGAGTTAGTGTGCGTGCGTGTTTGTTGTGTCAGCAGGCTTTCTGAATCAAAGCAGTCTGGCACATCGACACCATCCACTTTCACACATAAAACCTGTTAAATTGCAATACAATTGGCTGAATGCCTATTGTGAATGTACCACATTTGCAATTCATGCAAAACCTTCACAAAATATTTCACTTTAGCACTAAAATTCTGTGTAAAATTGTGATGTCATTCATCGTGAATCACCTTTAAACAGCTGTGCTATAAACATAGTGAGACAGTAAGAATATATTTTTACAGTAACATGTTAAATAATTTCTTGCATCTGTTTATTTTAGCATTTAGCATATTGTTGGAATTATCTTTAAATAAAGCTATCACTAAACAATGGCCCACAACAATTTGTTCAGTTTATTTTTGGAGTCTTTTAAGACTTGTTATTTGTTAGTACAATGTATACATGCAGACTACCATCTGAAAGGTGGTACATTAAATGTGAACTGGGTCCAATAGTAGGAAAATTACTTATTTTGGATTTACATATGGGCCAGAGGGAGTATTCTCACACTAAGTGAATGCTTTAAATCAACAGACCTAATTATACAGTTCACTTTTAACCGAGTTAAGTCCAGTTCTGAGCCACGTGAGATCCAGCTGTTCTAAAATCACCACCTCAATCCACAAAACAGTAACAAGCTTCTTTTTGATCTGTTTGTACTGATATCTGACCTGCAGTGCCACACGACCAACCAGCAGTTCATCATTACACAACCAACACACTGCAGAGAGAGACGGTGAAGCCACGTGTGGACCAGAACTAAGGCTAACCTCTCTCTGTTTGTGCCTCTGTGTCCTGCCAGAGGAAAATCAGCCCCACCAAAAAGATAAAAGGAAAATGAGAGAGTAAGAGAGAATGTGAAAGAGTTTTTTCTACTTCAGCATGAAAAATGTGTGCGTAAATGAGAAAAATAACCATCTAAACACTCTTCTGAGCTTGTTGGCACTCTATATTTAATTCCGAAAGAGGGAAATAGTCGTAATTTTAGCTCAAAGTCAGAGAGAGGGGAAAGAGAGAAAGAGACAGAGAGAAATTGTGCTGAAATAGGGGAATATTTCTCATCCACATTTAACAAGAATCACATCAGTGAAAACAGACAAAAGTATGAGTGACTATAAACTCTCCCTGAGGCGTACCACAGCCATTTCCACTGCTCTCGTCTATTAAACAGAGGAATGCTATAGTAAAGAACTGTTAATTGAACTGCCTGGGGTCTGTCAGGGCTTTTTGTTAGCCTCTGCGTTTGTGGCCAGAGTATTCAGATAATGACAATAATAACGACATTAGTATTTCCAGAAGGAACACGCTGTGCTCAAAAACACTTTTAAAGTTTCAGATAAGTTGAAGTGATCTATGCATTCAAGAAGATTTCAGTAAGCAAATGTCCTCATAGCCAGTGGTTATGTTTTGAATGCTGAGTATACTACTAGTGAAGGTCAATAGGAGATTTGAATTTAAATTGTAATCGTATATATCTTTGACAGCATACTATGGATCATACTATTTATGTTTCCATTTGTATACCAAAATATGAATATTCTGTATTAAATGCATAATGAAATATAAGGATGACCAACATTTATGCTCAAACATGCAAAAGTCTCACAACACTATTCAATGCTATTTGACACTTTCGACAGCAGCCACAGTGCAATTCGCTCTTTTACTTGGAAGGTATAACTTTAAAGGATACTTACAAAAAATATACATTTTCTGTCCCACTTCATATTAAGTGGCCTTAACTACTATATACTTATATTTAAATTAATAATTTTGTTCAATGCACTTATTGTGTACATACATGTTTCTATATTATGCTTATATTTAAACAAAATACCTGCATGTAATTAAATCTGTATTTAATTTCTGAAACTACATTTATAATTACACTGTTGACCCATCCTTTATACCTTAACCCACCCTTAAACCTACCCATACCACCAAACCTGTCCCTAACCTAACCAGTATCACACCTCAATAGCAGAAAATGTTTTTGCAATACAATATAGACACAATAATTGCATTGTACTTATTTTTTAGGTAAGTACATACTAGTTAAGGCCACTTAATATAAAGTGGGGGGAAAAAAGACCATATAATGGAAGTGAACAGGACCTCCAAAGTTGACTCTTCAAAAACCAAATAAAGCGAACATGACTGGAACCCACACGACCACAGTTCCTGAATCAATAACTTCTGAATCAAAACAACAGGTGTGTGAGAAAAATACTAACATTTTAAACTTTTATTTTTTACTATAAACCATCCTTTCTGGCCATACACAGGTTCACGAGTTCTCACTTGACATAAATATCAGCACTTGGTAAAGCATGACATAAGCACATTCTCAAACTCATATGAGAAGTGACACGGATATTTCACAACATGCTGACATGTATGTCATGTGAAAAATTGTATGCAGTATACATTAGGCAAAAGATTGTAGGCAGTATACACTATATATTGCACAGTAGGCAGTATTATATTAATTTGGGATCATATCCCCTTTATTTATTTCTGTCTGTGTTGTGGGTCTATACAGTAGTGTTAGGGTGTGTATAGGTGAAGATCTTTGTGTCTTTTAGCTCCTGAGATGTTTTATGTATCCAAAATTTTACAAGCGAACACTGTCTCGATGTGACATACAGAATTGTTCCCGACTGCTCCATTTTCAGAATGAATATGCATAACTCTTAGAATAAATGGCTTCTATAATTATAAAAGTATCCATTTGAAGAGATGTGAGAGTGTGTGAGCCAAAAGTGAGACAGTAACCCTCACACAAACACAGGGTTATGAGGAAGCTGGCAGGAGTTCACAAATTTGTGATTCAGGCTGAGAGCTTTTCTGGACAGGAAGTCACCCACTGAGACTGAGACTGAGACTGTGGTCAGGAGGGGGGTGGGCAGCTTCTACGCTAGTGACACGAGTCGTCTGTACCCAGACGTGTGTTTTGTTTCCTTCTGACCCAGCTATACTTTTTTATATATACAAAAGTGCCCCCAGAAGCTAACTATGGTAAAAAAAAAAGTTTTTTTGTCAAGCTCAAAAGAACATTGCATCATGACATGAAAGACTGAATAATGTCTTTATTCTTTAAAAAAAAATACTAAAGTTTTTGGGGTTTGGCTTAGGGCTTATCTGCATTTACAACTTGATTAAAATATTGATTTAAAAAATGAATGATGCAAACATCATACTGGGTTACAGTGGGAATCTAATTAGTTACGTCATAAGAGCTCATACATCACCCAAAAAATGATTTCCCCTCCGGGAACATTGAGCTGCGTCGAAACGTTAGGGGCGCCATCAGCGATGTCCAGCTCTGAATCATATGTGTAATCAGTCAAAATTGACAGCCAGACGTCAGGTGCGGGTGACGTCAAGACCAGGATGCTTAAAAGCACGTGATGTGCAGCCGGCGCCAGCTTTTTGTCATTCAGCAAAGCTCTCTGTGTGTGTCAGTCGTTTTGTCTGTGAGTCTGTTATTATCCAGTTAGGAAATAAGGAAGTTTGTTCTTAAAAAGGCAGGCAAAGAAAGACTAGTAGCAGACATGTCAAAGGCATCCTATGAATCTAAGAGGGGCGAGAGTGGTTCACAGTACAGACAGTGTGTGACTCCCTGCCCTCGCTTCATCACGAGCGGGGATACACACAGTCTGTGCGTGGTCTGCTTGGGGGCGAAGCACGTGGAGTCGGCTCTTGAGGGAGCCGGCTGCCCGCATTGTGAGCGGCTTCCAATACACACGCTTCGCTCCCGGAGAACTCTCTTCAAGGAGGGAGTTTTCGCTAGCGCTGAGGAGCGGAGCGGTGGCTGCACTCGTGGGGCTCGCAATTGGATTTGGCAGAGGGAATGGAGACGGGTAGATCCCTATCTCTATCCTCACCTGCCAGATCCACTGCCCGTTCTCTGGGTTCGGAAGCCCGTTCTGCGGTTTCTTCCCCTCAGAGGGCGGGACCAGTGTTTCACCTATCTCCCATCCGAGGAGGAAGATGTGGAGAGCACTGGTTGTTCGCCCTCTATCCCCCTGTCTGAGGAGTTATTAGAGGTAGTCACTCGTGCGGTTGCCAAGTTAAACATCAATTGGCCCGCCCATGATCAGACTGAAAAACAGCGAAGTAAGCTAGATGAACGCTTTCTGCGTAGTAAGTCACTACCTCTACGCCGGAGCCTGCCTTTCTTTCCCGATCTTCACACTGAGGTGTCGAGAGCGTGGAAAAATCATTTTTCTTCACGCTTATTTATCCCCGCCTCTGATTATTATGGTAATGTGGCGGGGTTAAGCGAGTGTGGTTACAGAACGATGCCCCGGGTTGAACAGACGCTCGCGGGCTATCTGGCACCCGGTGCGGCATCGTCTCTGAAGGCTCCGGTCTTGCCCACCAAGCCGCTGCGTGGGTCATCAGCGCTGTTGGGCAAGGGGTACGTGGCAGCAGGTCAGGCTGGTGCATGCCTTCACACTATGGCTGTGCTTCAGGCATATCAAGCAGACCTGCTGAAAGAGCTAGACGAGGGCGAGCAAATCAGTTCGAGTGATGTCGGAGAACTGAGGAGAACTGCTGATTTGGCTCTCCGCGCCACTAAGGAGACCGCCCGTGCCATTGGGCGGTCTATGGCAGCAATGGTGGCAGCGGAGAGGCACTTATGGTTGACTCTGTCCGACATGAAAGAGAAGGACAGAGTCGTCCTGATGGATGCCCCGCTTGTGCCTTCTGGGCTGTTCGGTGATGCCGTTAACTCGGTCGTCGACAGGTTCCAGGAGGCTTCTAAACAGGCGGCAGCATTTCAGCGGTTTCTCCCTCGCCGCTCTATAGCTCTAGGGGCTGCTGGGCGGGAGCAGCCCCCACCGTGTACCAGCTCCTCATATAGGGAGGTTCAAAGGCAGAGCGTTGCCTCTCGTGCTCCCCCGCAGCGGGACCAAGGTCGACAACGCTCTAGGAAATCGAGGCCTTCGGAGACGAAGCCCGACCTGAGGGTCGTGCTTCAGTCTAGGAAGCCCTCGATGAAGCGGTCCTGACGTCTACGCAGGACTGTTGAGGGTGGCCCCTGCTGGGGAAGAGCGGGATGCACCGCATTACACGGTGTCCGTCTCTCCTCAGCGCCCTCTGGAGATCGTTCTGCCAACCCTGCCAGGGCGCAGTGGTCTCCCGCGAGTGCCTCTCTCAGTTCTTTCCGCCCGGAAACGTAGCGGAGCTGAGAGCCTCGCCACGCCTTCAGGGATCTCCCGAGCAGCTACATCGGTGACTTCCTGCCGGTCCTCCGTGTCAGGGCATCGATCTGGCAGCTCCAAACACACCAGAGGCCAGTCTCGAGAGACTGGCTCCCTTAGTAGATTATTTAGCAGCGTGGAAACTACTGCCAAATGTATCTCGTTGGGTCCTGCAGACTGTAGAGAAAGGCTATCGTATTAAATTCGGCGCTCTGCCGCCACCTTTCAAGGGGTTGTTTCTCACGAGTACGAATCCCGAGCAGGCTCTGGTATTAGAACCAGAGGTCAGCTCTCTTCTGAGGAAGGAGGCCATCGAGGTGGTCCCTCCTCTCGACAGAGAGTCCGGGTTCTACAGCCGGTACTTCGTTGTTCCAAAGAAGGATGGGGGGCTACGTCCAATTTTAGATCTGCGGCTACTGAACCGCTCAGTCAGCCGCCTGAAGTTCAGAATGCTTACTGTAAAACAGGTCGTGTCTCAGATCAGATCCGAGGACTGGTTCGTCACGATAGATCTAAAAGACACCTATTTCCATGTATCCATCCTTCCCAGTCACAGGAAGTTCCTGAGGTTCGCTTTCAGCGGCAAAGCTTACCAATATCGGGTTCTTCCCTTCGGCCTAGCACTCTCACCCCGAACTTTCACGAAGTGCGTGGATGCTGCACTGGCTCCTCTGCGACTCCAGGGCATCCACATACTCAACTACATCGACGATTGGTTGATTGTAGCTCATTCAGAGCAGATGGCGGTTCGACATCGAGATGGCGGTTCGACATCGAGATGTCGTTCTCGCTCACATGAAAGAGTTGGGGTTAAGACTAAATGCAAAGAAAAGTGTGCTGTCTCCATTCCAGAGAACCACTTATCTAGGCGTGGTGTGGGATTCGACCACGATGCAGGCACGATTGTCCCCTGCTCGGATCGAGTCGATTCTCAACACGGTCAGGAGAGTCAGAGAAGGTCTGTCACTCACGGTCAGGCAGTTTCAGATACTGCTGGGTCTGATGGCAGCGTCCAACGTGATACCTTTTGGCCTGCTGTACATGAGACCCCTACAGTGGTGGCTCAAGTCCAAGGGGTTCTCCCCGAGGGGAAACCCGTTCCGCATGATCAAGGTCACGCGGCGATGCCTACGTGCCTTGGACATGTGGAGGAAACCTTGGTTCTTGTCTCAGGGCCCGGTCCTGGGAGCTCCTTGCCGCCGTGTAACGCTAGCGACGGATGCATCCCTGACCGGTTGGGGGGCGGTCATGAGTGGCCACCCTGCCCGCGGTCTGTGGAGTGGTCACCATCTCACGTGGCACATCAACTGCCTGGAGATGCTGGCCGTGTTTCGAGCACTGAAACATTTTCTTCCGGACCTAAGAAATCACAATGTGCTAGTACGCACCGACAACACAGCTGTGGTTTCTTATATCAACCACCAGGGAGGTCTGCGTTCACGCCCCTTATGCAAGCTGGCGCACCAGATCCTTGTGTGGTCCCAGGACAAGTTCCTCTCGCTGAGAGGGGTCTATATTCCTGGGCATCTCAATGTAGGAGCAGACATCCTGTCGAGGCAGGGCCGAGGCCGGGGAATGGAGGCTTCACCCCGAGGTGGTGAAGCAGATTTGGAGAGTTTTTGGCCAGGCACAGGTGGATCTGTTTGCGACTCATCAGACATCGCACTGTCCCCTCTGGTACTCTCTGACTCATCCAGCTCCGCTGGGGCTGGATGCTATGGTACAGACGTGGCCGAGGCTTCGTCTGTACGCCTTTCCCCCGATTGCTGTGCTCCCGGGAGTTCTAGAGAGAGTGCGCCGGGACGGGGTCCGGCTGTTGCTAGTAGCCCCGTTCTGGCCGGGCCGAGTATGGCTCTCGGACCTGAAGAACATCACGTGCTTTTAAGCATCCTGGTCGTGACGTCACCCGCACCTGACGTCTGGCTGTCAATTTTGACTGATTACACATATGATTTAGAGCTGGACATCGCTGATGGCGTTCCCCTAGCGTTTCGACGCAGCGTCTCATTCCCTCGGGGAACCAGGGTTACATACGTAACCTGGGACGTTTTCTGTCATCATTTATTCATGCTCATATAATTTCAAACCTGAAAGACTTACTCTTTGTCTGTGGAACACAAAACACGATATCTTGAATTATTCGAATGAGATTTTGTCAACAGCCTACAATGGCAGCCGTGCTCAAAGGTTTCTATAAAGTGGGGTAATTCCAACTTTGCAAGGACAGTCTAGCGCTTCTGACTCACGTAAGTACGTTTCTTATTTAAGCAATTTGCCACTGACGATTCAAATGAGAGTTTCGAGCAGTGTAGAGTAAGTGCTTGTTGTTAGTCGTTTCTCCGATCACAAATGCAGACATGGTAATGTTTACGCGGAGCGATGCAACGCGACGCGTAAAAAGACAGTATAAGTCATTATAATCTGTAATTATGTCCCCACTGGATGCAACAAATGCCTCGTTTATAATGAGTTTTATTGTTTTTGTCTCGTCACGCTGGGTCACGGCATTAAAATACAGTAAGGGTCATCACCATTCCATCTCATGCTTTAGGTATTCAGCCAATCCCAACGCACTGGATAACTGGCCAATCACCAATTACACCAACTACACAATGTTCTTT
The DNA here is from genome assembly GCA_027564155.1 of Gymnocypris eckloni scoliostomus. NCBI lineage: Eukaryota > Metazoa > Chordata > Actinopteri > Cypriniformes > Cyprinidae > Gymnocypris > Gymnocypris eckloni. The sequence goes on along the minus strand of CM050423.1, from coordinate 7,286,311 downwards.
TTAGCAATGTATGGCCCTCTTTAAGGTATCATGTCACTAAAAGTGCTGAATGAGTAACAAGCCGAAGTGTAATACTTGTAAGTTTAATAGTTAATGATTATGAATTTATTCAGAGATGCAGACAGTAAACATTGGTATTGCTTGTGGGTCCACAAATTTGCCGGCTTTGAGCCTGTGGAATGCAGACAAACACACAAGAATTTGCTTGCTCGGTCATGGTGGGGATGTTACATTGAACTATAGTATTTTGCTTTTATACTGCGTAAGATCACTTAGAGAAGTAATTAAATAATAGTATGCTGTGCAATTATGATAATATTATGAGTGCTTTTTTGACCCACTTAAGTAGGACTTAAGTGATCTTTCTATTCAATGTCAAAATTACTTTTATTCTCATTGAAATAAGGATCAAGTGTATAGCCAAATGTACCGACCAACATTTCTGGTAAACTGAAATATATTTCAGTGTTCTATTGCAACCTGTATTTTAATAGTTTGAATAAATGTATAAGTACACATTTTTATGATGAAATTGAAATTTCAAATGCAAAAATGTAAACGCTGTCATGATTTACTCATTCCAGTGTCATTACAAACCTGTATGACGTCTGTGGAACTCAAAAGAAGATATTTTGAAAAATCTCACTCAAAAGTCCCCACTGACTTTGCTTGCATGGAAAAAACAGCACAAAGGAATGAAAGAAAGAACTAAAATAAAATTCCCTGTTAAGGTTAATTCTTTGTTGTGTGATTTTTGGCAGATCTGATTATAACAAGCTTGCTTTACTTATCTAAGCATCATTCTCACTATAGTTTTTTTGTAGTCTGGGTCCATCAGCACTGAAGCAGAAGGAGGAAAATCTTAAATAAGTTGTGACAGCAAGTTTGGGGACACAAATGTAAAGGTATTAGGGTTCGTCTGGCATTTCAATATCTACTGGGAGCGACTTAAAACTGTTAGCTTCCATTTAAAAATCAGCTGCCGGGTGCAAACTTCTTGCGGTTTCTGCTGAGTCTGGAAAACGCACGTGCAAGCCAGACGAGAGGGAGCGTAACTCTGCCCTCAAAGGCTTCCTTAAATCCGCATAATCACCCCAGGCTGTTCTGGCTTTTCCTCTGGAGGAGGGCACTTATATTTGACGTTGGTTGGCCAGTCATCTTTCTACTCATGGTTTTCTTCCTTTGTTGTCCTTTTTTAGACTCACCAAAGTCTAAATAATCACAGAGCAGCTGCTCACAGTGATATCTCAAACAGCAGATGAAGATTTAAATCTGTCATTATATCTGGAGCGCTGAGTATATTCAGAGCCATTATTAGATCTGACTTCATGCTAAGTGTCTGATTAGCTTCTCTTTGTCAGTCATTAGTTGAGCCCCTACCACTGGGCAAATAACATGGTCTTTTAAAACTGACAATTACATGCAAGATTTTAAAATACTAGGAAGTACAATTATAAATGTAATTTTAAAAAACTCACTGTGATATCAAATATGACACTGCACACCCCCGCAGTGGGACGTTTCTAGGGTCAGTTGATATTCTGGGCTTAGTCCAGACATCTGTGGAGGCGTATGGTGCCATCCTTTGATGAATTATTGGAGTATAATACACTAACACATATTAAAACAAATATTTAAACAGAGAGAAGCCATTTATGCAGTACATTTTTTTAATTAAAACTCACTGTGCTCAATATTAAAGAATTTTAACTGTACATACGTTGTACAGTCTAGTGAAATTTAGTTCCATTTGTTAATGTATTTATTATTTTTTATAATTTGTTTAATTAAGTTTTGTTTGTTTGTCTGTTGTTTTTGTTTATATGATTGAGTATATGTATGTTTTACATTGTTCTTGTAAGATTTAGACAACCCAATAAAATGTAAATCATAAAAAATTGGCAAACAATTCCTGACATCTTGTCTTAATAAAAGCATTTTGCTAAATATATCAAACTTGTGTAATAAAGTTTGACAATATTCCGTTTTACTATCAGAATTATCTCTATTATATTCCGTGTTTTTTGCAGTCAGTGTTTTCTGGATGGAGCGAAACTGACCAGAATCAACACACAGCATTTGAAGAGTTAAAGTGTTTTATGCAGAATAGAATGTTGTGTAATAATTGAAATGAGCTTCTGCTTTGGAATAGTAGTTGGAATAAAACATGTAAAGCCATTTGTAATAATTGATGTGAAACTGACATGTCTCTCTTCACACTTTTGGAATACATGTTACTCGTTCATGTTGGTCAAAAACTCTGTCGAGTTTTGTGTAATGTATTCATCAATGTGCTCAAGAGCACTTTCTGTGTGCATTGGGATTTGTTATGTGTGAGTATAAACACATGACCACTATTTAGTAGATGAGTTTCCTGTTCATTGTGATGCTTAATGATTTAATTATGTCCACTACAATCTCCGTAGTCCCATTTAGTCACTTGTTAGTTTTTCAAGAAATTATAAAAATCACAAGAAGGTTATTACTCATGATTTTTCTGTGGTAGAATAAAAACATTTCTTGAAGCTTGACAAAAAAAACCCCGCTGATTTCAGGACAATGTAACTGGTCATCCAAAAATGTTTACTCATCTCTGTGTTTTAGGACTTCATGCGGCACTCTATTAGGGTTTGAACACTTCATAATGCATGGCACAGCTCTCAGTCAATATTTTACCAAAGAATCTCGTAAAATAATAACACAGAGCAGCAGTTTGTGCACTATTATACACCGTGAACCAAAATAACACCCTCACAGAGCAAAGGAAATCTGTCTCTCTCAAACAAAACACATTTAACAAGCCTGGCGTCAGTCCCTTTAATGTACCAGTGTTTTCACATGGCCTACATTTTGTTAGTCAATCAGAGATATCTCGATTACCATGCAATAAATTGATTAAAAAAATCACCACGGGCAAAATCCAACATCTCACAGTGTTGACAGATGACATTTATGTTTAATCACAGGCTAGTGCAAACCACACACACACACACACACACACACACACACACACACCTTCTGCACTTTCAGACAAAGGTCAGTATGTGTTGATCTGGACTGATAGCAGATCAGATCACACAGAGATGCGTGTTGATATTGGCTTTTTTCCAAATCCTAGTGAACGTACTACTGTCTTCATAGGCCGCTAAAGGGAAGTTCACACAGAATGTGTTCTTGCGGTCCGAAACAGCTCGGTGGAGCGTAGTGGAATGGAACAAAATATGGAGATAAGGATCTTCATTAAAAAAAAAAACAGCATTAGAAAATAAAGTTTTTGAATACTTAAAGCTGCTGTCCATAATTTTTGTTTTATTAAAAATGAACCGAAATCAATATTTGAGCAAGTACATAACCAGCCCGTGTTCAAAACTATCTCTAGTCCAATTCACAACGGTTAGCTTATAATAATGTTTTCTAATTTGAGTGGTACAGGTAGGTTTTCGCGGGAAATTCGAGCATGCTGCTGCATCATTACGTCACGTCTGTAAACATAAAGAACTTGTCCCGGCTACTAACTATGTTGCATGTGCGGATCCTGCAGGTCCTTTTCTCACAGCCGCTAGAATAATTAAATGTCAAAAAATAATTTTGATGGCGGATTGTGATCCAGAAAAGATTATGTGTTTATGAAACACATATGAATTAAATTACGATTTATTCCAGTTTTAAATGTGCTTCTGATTACATATAGCCTGGGATTACACAAGATTTGTATATAATCCGTAAAATAACCGTTCGAAGGGAGCATAGTTTGCTTATTGGGTTAAATTATTTATTAACATGAAATTCGAATGGCATGACAATTAGATTAGATTGTACAGAAATTGAAATCTACCCACTAATACACACTATACTCACTATACTCAAAGTCACGCAGTGCTGAAGTTTTTAACATTAATAATTTGAGAATAAAGTATAAAAATAATAATAATTTGCTTGGTTTGATGTGATATGAGCTAACCGATCGTTAGATTTATTCACCATTTTGTAGCGCAATTTATTGTAATGCTTTTTTCCTCAGTTTGGCAGAACAAACGTGGCAGACTTACTTGTTCAGATGACAATATATCTAGTGAAAATTCTGATTTGGTTCAGATATTCCAAGATGTAGGCTAGAATCTGTGATTGTTGAGTGTTTGATTCACAACGGTGTGGTGACTGACAGCTACACATACTCCTCAAACATTAGATTCATCTGCCTGGAGCCGTGCCAGAGTACAGTCTACGTAATAAAGATAATTCCGCACCTGGCTGCAATACTAGGTTTTTAACAGAGATGGCGACAAAGAGGAAAAACTTACGGACTGCAGCTTTAATTGAATTTTTTGATTTTACTGCGCTCACTGAAGTACATTCTGGAAATTGCTTTTCCAAGAAGGCCAAAATTAAGTATCTGTTTTCAGCTTGTTTGAATCAGTTTTTGCGTTAGGAGTGTGTTTGTGATGCATGGACACTAGGGTTTGGAACACAGCTGATGAGTTCAGGTTGCTAAATTTAAACTCGGAGAAGAGGGTATTGATTCAGAATCAGTGTTTCCTGTTAGTGTGTATTTGGGCTGCAGATGATGAGAAACAATGAAAGCAATCCATATGTCCCACAAAGAAAAACACTAGGGATTTCTCTTGTTTCAAGCTCATTTTAGTGGTTACACTGCCAGAGATCAGATGTTTTATACCCCGAGGAATGGTTTATTTCTGTGACTGCCATTGTGAAAAAATACCCTATGGTGTACTTTTAAAAAGAGCACATATTATTATAATTATTAAGAACAGTTTTTACAAATACACTTACCGTATATTCATACACTTATATTCATGATGATTATGCAGCCACTATAAGTTTATGATTGTAATTTATATTTTATTTGGCTGTTGTGGTTGTTCCATTGAAATGAAGTTTCACAATCATTCCTTGTCTCATGACTCACGAGTATGACAGTAATAAAACTTGCAAAAATGCTGTTGGAAAACATAACCTGTATATAAATATAATTTTTTTTACTGCTTACATTAGACATTTTGAATCTAACTGACTGTTTGCTTGAATACAGCTGAGAACAATAGATACTTTAAATTTTTGTGCCTAATGTTCCCTTTTTTAATCGATGCACTTTTCTGTTGTGACCTCAGTTTTTTTTCTCTCTCCAGTATTGTATAAGAAGCTCTGACCTTTACACCAAATTGAAACCAAGCAGACTAGATCAGTCTTTCCAAATAATTGTACCCTCCGTCATTGCTCACACTTTCCTTCTCTGTCTCTTCTCTTTTTATTTTTGCATTTTGCCCATTTTTGTTCCATTCACATTTCCTCTCTGTCTTTTTCCAGTATGGAATTAGTGAAGGCTCACAATGTTGTGCCAGGCATTCACTCATGATGAACCATCTCTGCTGTGCGTCTTTTGAAAGTTGACAGCTCCTCACAGGAATAAACGTCACTGCAGAGTTGGTACTGATCCCAGATGAGGAGGCCCACGGCTTTGCCACCGCCACACACAACTAATCACACAAACTTTATTACAGTGCTTGCAAAACCACAGTGTGTTGCTATTTATCAAGCCTTTTGCTTTGGGTTTGTTCGTATGCCCTATCCTTGGTTATTTAACTTGTTAAGCCACTTAAACTTAAACCTTAAAAAAAACACTTAAACCTTTTGTAGTTCATGCAAAAATGAAAATGAGCTGTTAATTTACTCACCCTCAGGACATCCAAGATGTAGGTGACTGTTTTTTCTTCAGTAGAAGAGTAAAGAAGATTTTTAGCTGAAATCGTTGTCCTTGGTGATTCGTAAAATGCAAGTCAGCGGCTGCTGTTTTTAAGAAACATAGCAAAATAATAATAATAATAATACCCGTGGCTCCTGGTGATATATTGAGGCCTTATGAAGTGAAACAATCATTTTGTGCAAGAAACTGAATATTATTTACAACATAATTGTTGGATATATATATATATATATATATATATATATACTCAGTGTTGGGGAAAGTTACTTTTCAAAAGTAATGCATTACAATATTGCGTTACTCCCTAAAAAAGTAACTAATTACGTTACTTAGTTATTCTTTATGGAAAGTAATGCGTTAATGTTACTTTTGCATTACTTTCGCATTACTTTTTAAATATGAGCAGGGCTTGATTGTTTGTTTTTAATATAATAAGTTATATTTATAGCAAATGTAAAAGTCTTTCACACCAAAAAGTGTAATGAATAAACCTCAGGCTGAAGGAAAAGTAAATTCACGTCTGTACAGCAGAATGCAGGAGAAGAAGGTCCAACACTCTTCAGCAATAAATAAAAAAAACAATGAAGCACAATTGTTAGTTTATATAAAGTCATTTTTGCTTATTAGTATGGTTGAACTGGATCATCAAAGGTCAGCAGCAAACACATTGGCTAATAAAATGAGATTAGATATATTTGTGTTGTTTAACATGTTTTATTATTGCAGGTTTGCATCATATTCTGAGTTTGCATTTCACTGTTTTAATTCATTTTGATGAATACTGAATCAGTTTTTTTGCGAGTGGGATGAATTAACACACATTCACATTTAGTCTCTAGAACTACAGTAAGATCATGTTCACACAGCGCACTGTCAGTCAATAAATGGAAAAAAAGTAACTCAGATATTTTCTTGTAAATTAAAAAGTAATGCGTTACTTTACTAGCTACTTGAAAAAGTATTATAATTACGTAACTTGTGTTACTTGTAATGCGTTACCCTAACACTGTATATATATATATATATATATATATATATATAATCCAAAGAGTGTATTTGGAAAGTGAATTGAACTTGCACAGTAAACTTTTGCTTCTGTAAGCGCTGCTTCAGTATTTCCTTGCAAATGCAATCTGACTTCCAAATTATAACTCTCATATTATACACAGAATTCCAGCTCTAGAAGTCAGATCATCACTCGCTGTCTGTTTTTGTCGTTTATCGTTTCTGTCGTGATGGCTGCTGGTTCAGAGTAGGAGAGATATAAGAGCAGAAGAAGCTGTTTTCATGTCGAGTCTGTCCCTCAGGGACCACACTGGAGAAGCTTTCAGAAATCAGAGTTCTCCTCAGAGGAAGACAGAAGAGGGAAAGAGAAATGGAGAGAGACAAAGAGAGCAAAACGAGTGGGAAGGAGAGAGGTAGCCTATGGCAACATTCGGTTTGAGATAGCAGAGTAAAGATGAGTCTTCTCTTCCTCAGAAACAGGAATTCCCTTAGTACAAATCTGTTCTCAGAAGCGCCAGAGAGCTTTCATGTGTGCTGAACACATCTTTAGTAGAGCTTATTAGATTATGAGTGTATGAGATTTATAAAGAGATGTTGTTCTGCTGTCAATCATCCAAACAATAACTTTGTATAAAATTAATGAGAACGTGTTTACTCCTGCACACTTATAACTGAAGTTCAGCAGGCAGGCATCAATGTGAATAAATATTGTAAATATTCAGCTATAGCTGCTTGTAACTCATGACCAGTTAGAAAATAAAACTTGATTACTTTTTATATCTTTATGAGGATTCCCAGAAAGGAGTTGATGTAGCTTACTGTAAAGAACTGCCACTGTTTATATGAGGAAACACTTAACCAGAACAGAAGTTCCTCCTCCTAGAACAAGTCCGATTCAGAAAGAACAAGTCATTCTTACACAACAAAGATTTTAATGAAGTTTCTATTTTTATTTTGATAAAAATTTAATAAAATAGATATAAAATTCATAGCTTGTGTCATTTTTATTTAGTTCCATAAGGTGTATGCATAATGTAGTCTAATTTATAAAATGTGAAGTGCCCACTTACTTTAAAGTATATTGTATTTTCATAAGAAATGTAATTAATAGTTATTAAATATATTGTTCTTCACTTCTCAAATGTCATTCTGAAAAACAACAACTAAATAAATACAAATACACAAATTTATATTTTTAATTTCTGTTTTCTGCTAATATGGGTTTCTATAATAATGCAAGGATAAAACAAATATATTTATATATCACAAATATATTAAATATTCAGCTTAATTCTTTCCAAAACAACAACTGGATAAATCCTAGTAGTATTTTTAGGACGCTTCTCTAATTTGATTTATTTATGTACTGATACATTTGTTTTATATTTAATGCAAGGCCAAAAATATTGCTGCAGGAAAATAGAGAAAACAAAGAGCATTGCTTATAACCGTATAGCTTTAAAACATCAACATTACCAACATAAATATTTCCACAAAGATCATCAATGTTGATTTTCACTGAACTAGAGTTTCTTAAAAGTAACTTTTTGGAATTGCCTTGAGGACAATAGCACTGTTTCTTGGTTTAACTGGTAAATTGAATTATTGAAGAAATTCAGTGTATGACAACAAATATTCAAAGTCATCACTTGATTTTTAGGGCAGTTTGTATACATATAAATAGCAATAATGTGATTGGTTGGTTAAAACTTGAGCTCAGCTTCTGCTCTACGGCTCTCTATTTCTTGGACTGACCTGAAATTTGGTGTTTTTAAGTGATATTTGAGGATAAAAAGAAAACAACACTTATTCATGGCATATTGTATTGCTTATTTTAGAAATGTGTTATTGAAATATGAGCTTGGAAAATAGTTATTGATATTGTGATATTTCCCCAATTGCATTATGAGCTCTTGTGCATTCTATTTATATCTTTGCCTCTCTCTCAATCTTGTTAATGGAAAAACAGATTTTATCACACAGAATGCCAAATAGTGACCCTGTGGGTCTTATGTGTGTCCTCTTCATTTCTGACCCCTACATTCTACATTCTTGTTCAGAATATATTCACCTCCAAACAAATCACCATGCACAAACTCAACATTATTTGTTTATGTAAAATGACATATTTGTTTTTGTGTTATAGACGAGATATCCGAGTTCTAGAGAAACGAGTGTGAGAGGAGAGCAGGGGTCTGTGTTGTGTCTAGAGTCATGTGTTTTCAACACCTTTTTAATTAATTCTTTAATGTTTGAAAAAAATCTCAGCTGACAGCTTCACATATTCACAGACACACACATACACACAAGAAGGAAAAAAATACTAAAATAAGAAATCACACTTTAATATATCTGTGTTGCATCTTATGCAACAGACGGTGTGTGAATAACAGATACAGAGATAGATGCATTGAGAGACTAAAAAAAGATACTGGCAACGGTGCCTTCCCTTGTGAAAAAGAAGAATACTTTAGCTTACTTTTAAAAAGTATATATCATTTAAAGAAATATACTGAAGTTTGAACTGAATGGGATGTTTTCAAACACTTTATTGCATGTCATTCACAAGTAAATAAAAATGTATGATAGTTTCAATTTATATTAAATTCAATTGAACTTTCAAGTGCTCTTTTGACCCACTTAAAGAAGACTTAAGTAAATGTATATATGTAATTTCATAATTATTCTATTGTCTTTTAAATATTTAAATTGTTAATTTATATAAATAAACTTTAATGCCATTTCTATTGAAACTTGTATGTCAATAATTTAAATATATTGCAATTCTGTACATTTGTAATATATTAACTTTAAATGTAATGTCCACTAACACAACAGGTAAAATTATAATCAAATACATGTTAAAAGCAAATCAAAACATCCCACCTCTGACAGCGGTTCAGAACTTATTTCACAGTTGCACATTTATTCTTGCATTAAAAAGAAAGCATAAAACTGTGACATCTATGGATTTAATCAAACAATCAAAGGTTGTCCTTGACTCGACAAATTTGAGAGTCAGTGATATTGTATGCTCTAGATATGACTCATATCCCTCCTTAAAGTCTGCATGAAATCAAAATGGAAAATTCTTATTTTTTAATGGAATGCTGTAGTGTTTATTATAAATAATGTATCAGTGCACATTAACATATATATATATATATATTAGGGGTGGGCATAGATTAATTTTTTTAATCTAGATTAATCTAGATTAATTTTGGAATTAATCTAGATTAATCTAGATTAAAATGGCTCATTTGAATTCTGCCGAAGGCATTCAGAATATGTGTGCTACCCAAATAATGGCTAAAAGTAAGTCTTTGAGAACGGGTTTCTCAAGCCAGGAGGCGCATTAGACCAGGGGCTCATCTCCTGTTTCCAAAATGCATCACAAACTGCTTGAGAAAGCTGTTCTACTATGATAATTGGTGATGAAAATAAACTATGTTCAATAAGATGAACTTGTGTTTACTAACTGTTTATTCAGTTAAACATGAATTTTGAACTGTAGGCCTACATAAGAGGTCGTGATGAACTGTTTACAGTTTCCATTGGGAAGCTTCTTAAAAATACATTTTTGAAGCAAACCTCAGCGGCTTCATAGATGCATCCATGTTAGTACGACGTCTGATGTGGTAATTTCACAGTAACGTTAGGCATACACACAGGTTGAAGCAGAGGGTGACACGAGTGAATTCTCAAGTTCACATGAGACCTAAAAAGCGCATCCTGTTTGCTTAAAAGAACGCTTTCGTTGTTATTCTGAGTGTACACAAATAAGCGTAGAGTCTTTACAGATTCGAAAGATGTATTAGGCTACTTTTATCTGTATGACCAAGAATGACGGAGATGTAAGAGCAAGTGAACGCACTGAGCCTGTCCTGTAAGCAGACTTCCACAAAACACTTCAATAGCGCATATTCTCTAGGTTAACATCATATATTGAGCGGCCATGTAAAGTTGCTACTACATACATCTTTCAGATGAAAAGCCATATTTGAGGTTAATGAATGATAGGTGAGCGTTTGGATGTCCACATACATTACCACATAGACCAGCCGTTGACAATCTGTCCATCACGGACTGCCAGCCTCTAGTTTGAAGACATTTATTCTCGCTACAGTGCAATCTAGGTATACATCCGCGCTTAAAATATCAGGGTGAAAGTCATCATAGCTTGCGTAGTATAGACCCAGCTCCCAAATCAACTTTGAGAATAGATTAACGGCGATATTTTTTAATCGCCGATAGAGTCTATAACGCAGCACGTTAACGCCGATAACAGTGCCCACCACTAATATATATATATTATTTTATATATATATATTTTTATTTATTTTAATTCATGTGCCTTTGTAATCTTTAATAAAAACTGTTAACCTCTATAGTCTATAGTCTATAGACTATAGTCTTCTATAGTTCGCGGCATAGAATCTTTCAAATTTGTCCGAGAGACATTTCCACGCCCCTAAACGTGACGCTGAACGAAACAAACTGTGATTGGTTGTTTGACATGTCGGTCAAACGGCATCATGGGCGGGCCTTGGCCAAAGAAAGCCGCCATCTATTCCAGACCTTCAGCCGTCAGTCTGAAAGCCTGGCTAAGCAAGACTAGTAATGCCCCAACTTCCAATGATCCAATCAATTCTCGAAGGACGAAATCAAGTCCCGCCCTCTCATTTCAGATGCCGTTTCACTCGGATAGACCTCACAGTATAGAAAAAAAGACAATCTCTACATCCGTTTCATGCCGAATTTAAAGGGATACTCCACCCTAAAATGAAAATGTTGTCATTAATCACTTAATCCCATGTCATTCCAAACCCGTAAAAGCTTGGTTCGTCTTCGGAACACAATTTAAGATATTTTGGATGAAAACCAGGAGATTTGTGACTGTCCCATTGACTGCATAGTAAATTGCTAATTGTCAAGATCATAAAAGTATGAAAAGCATCGTCATAATATTCCATCTGCCATCAGTGGTTCAATCTAAATTTAATGAAGCGACAAGAATACTTTTTCTGTGCAAAGAAAACAAAACAACGACTTTATTCAACAATTCATCTCCTCTGATTCAGCATAGCGCCATTTTGGAGAATATCTGCTGGACGCAAGCAGCGTACGCTCTTGTGTGTCAGCTGCATACCGGATGCGCTGTTTTCATTCAAATCAAACTGTAAACAAACCTTAGAAGACGTATCCTTGTGGTACACATCTTCTTGAACACACAAGAGCGTACGCTGCTTGTGTCGAGCGGATTTTCTCCAAAATGGTGCTACGCTGAATCAGAGGAGACGAATTGTTGAATAAAGTCGTTGTTTTGTTTTCTGGGTCGTTCTTGATCTTTAATGTGACTCGGGAATATCGAGTTGTCTCGGGGAGTGATTTGTTCAGTCGCGCATGCGCAACATCCTATAGGTTCTGTACTGGAATTAGTTCACCTGTTTTGAGTCTTCGGGTTTTCTGAGTCGTTCGTTCATAAGCTATAAGTTCATAAGTTAATTCACAGCTTCATAAGCTAAACCTATGCAGTATGAGCCGGAAAGAGAACTGATTAGTTCACCTTTCGAGTCTTCGGGTTTGAGTCGTCCGTTCATCAGGTGACAGCCCCATAAGCTAAACCTATGCAGTCTGAGGGAAAAGACTTAATAATAATAATAATAATAATAATAATAACCAACTCTTTTGTTTATTACCTTTATTAATGCATTCAGTGTTATGGAAAAGAACCATCATGACAGAAATCCACATATTTATAAACAGCAAGAAATAAAAAGCTACAATTTGAGACCAGAAACTCATCACATAAATGTAAGAGTAAATAATAATAATGATAATAATATCTATGCTGTCACTTCACGTGACAAAAGAACGAAGGACTCGAAAGACTCAAAAGGTGAACTAATCAGTTCTCTTTCCGGCTCATACTGCATAGGTTTAGCTTATGAAGCTGTGAACGAACTTATGAACTTATAGCTTATGAACGAACGACTCGGAAAACCCGAAGACATGTCAGATAAGAGGTGAGGTGAGCTAATCATAGACTAAAGACCCAGGTAAACAATGAATTCATATTTTCTGTTACTTATAGCATTATAGTTTTGTATTGTTTGTAGTGTGATCAACGTTTGCATAATTAGTAGATGTGTTAGGGAAGTAACACGTAACATTTGAATTATGTTTAGCTAAAAAGAATTAAATTAATGACAGAAAAGATTAGTTCAATTTGCTGAGCGAGACTCAAAGATCCGAGTTGGTAAAATGATCCGAACTTCCCATCACTAGTAGGCGGGATTTATTTTTGTGATATCACAAATACAGGAAAACAACTTTGTTGTACAAACGAGCCGTAATTAGGTAACACAGCTAATAACATCGTTCTCTTTAATACCTTATAAGGACCCACATTCCAACCGTGGAAAACTTGTTTATTCTATTTCTCTTTGTCTCTTGCTTGTTTATTATGGGCAATAAACACCAGACACATTTACTGATTGATTGCTACACCATGAACTTTGGTATGGACATTTTGATATGGTTAGAGATTAATACAATTATATAAATGAGAACTACCGGGAAACATGATGCATGACAATAAATGATGGATGAGAATCAACACACATACACAAACACTCACAAGCAAGCAGGAGACTGATGGTGTGTGTGTGTGTGTGTGCGTGTGTGTGTGTGCGTGTGTGTGTGTGTGTGTGTTTTTGCTTGACAAATAGGTGTTAAACTGACTACTAAAACATTAATTGTTTTATTTTGCTGATCTGTAAACAAATGAAATGTGAAAAAGGTCAGTGGTAAAAACATTTTGCACAGTATATAGTGATGATATGTGACAAGTTCTTTCCAACTGCTGCGTCCAATCAGAACATGAACGGTCTTCCACTGATCAGAGTGGACCAGAACTGAACTCCACGACACACCTCTGTCAGATCCCACCGGATCTCTCTGATCACAGAGCTGGAATCAAACAATGCAAGAGTGCAGTCACTGTGTCAGTCCCAGACATTTCAAAATTGCTTTTGTATTATGGTACAAGAAACAAGAAAATTACAGGTATAGTTCATCCGAAAATTTAAATTCTGTCACATATCCTCATGTCATTGTAATCCTTTATGGAACACAACAAAGGGAGATTTGTTTTGCAGAATATTCCTTGCATATTTATTTGTTCTGGATGTGCACTTGTAGTGTTTTTTTTAAAAAAAAACCTTACTGTAAAAATGGTATGATTAGTAATTCAGGACAACCTATGTTTTACATTACTTTAACTCATCAAAATAATTTTAACACTTTTCAACTTTCTTAAATACTGCAAGTTATACAAGATTCAATTGTTGAAAAAAATATGTTTTTTAAGTCAGTTTAATGTAATTTAAGTTGAAATGACATACATTCGATTGTACCACATTTAAAAAAAATACTTAATGTGTATGTTTATGTATTTTTTATAAATATATTTTTATAATTTAAAAAAGATGTATGCGCTCATTCATATGATAGTGGATTAGAGACTAGCATCAAGCTTTAAAAAAAAATATATATATATACATATACAGTGCTCAGCGTAAATAAGGTTTGGGGAAGATATTGTTTTTTATTTAACAAAAATCCTGGCTGTTGGGTCTTCATGAGACGTTATTAGTGCGCTGCAGTTCAATCCTGCTCACCCAGGAAAAGTACACAAGTTGTGAAAAATCAAGAATGATAAAACGTACAATCATGTACTTTTTCTTTGAGGTGAATATATGTGTTGTGTTCGTCACAACAAGTTCTCATTCACATTTGAGCAAATAATGTCAGTCATTTTTAGTTGAACCATGGTTTATTCCAATTTTAAATGTGTCAGCGGCTGTAAAACATCATGTTAAGTATATTTAAGTGCTTATTTATAAATTAATTGTGAATTTATAACTGAATTGCGGGTAGTGTGGGTGAGGATATAAATGCTTGCAAATGTAAACTGTAATAAACTTAATCACTGGCAGATGATACTTTCCACACCAAGATGTGGCATCTGATGAACATACCATACCCTTCCTCTGCACAAATACACACATTTACTTAACTATCTAAATGGGGACACTGCATAGAATTCTACTGCTTTTATAAATACTCTAACCTCACCAGAATAAAAATAAACAAAATCCTAATGAATGCATTAAACACACACTCATCCAATGCTGCCATGTTGTCCAAAAAGGTTTAGTTAAACCAGCCTGCTCTGACATTAGAGTATTTGGGTTTGGTCTCGTGGGTAAACACAAAGCCAGCTGGATGAACAGGGAAGTTCACTAACGATTAAATCCTTGGGTTGTTCTGCTTTAGGGCCAAGATATACAAACTTTGTTCTGTTTTTACCATTTTCCACCTATTCAAAAAGAGCTACTGCTGCACAGACATCAAAGATAAACACACACACAAATGTATCTAGCTGCAGACATGCCATATATGTTACATATACTTACATAGCCTACCAGTGTCTCTACCCCTAACATATAACTCATATATATATCCCAGTATTAGCAATACATTTGCATCCAAAGAATCAGTGCTGTGCTATCAATGTTATTGTTAACTATAAGACTAAAACTATTAAACAATAAAATAAAAATAAAGCCGAAAATAAAACATAGATTTAAAATAAAACTTGTTTTAGTTAGGTGCCAAGTTATTTTATATCCCAAATCCTTCTCCTTGTGGGGACATTTTGTCCCAGTAATGTATCGTGACACCTGGTTTGATTGAATTCCATTGTATGGAGGAAAAAAAGCAAAATATTGTTTTATGTTTCACAGAAGAACACATCATACTAGTTTGGAATGACAGAATATTCATTTTCGGGTGTACTATCCCTTAAAAGCATAACTGATTTATGAGCCTTTCATATAATGTGCAACACTTTAGATGTCTGTTTTTGACATGTTGCCTGTTTTATTTAAAGTCATTTTCAAAACGAATAGGTCCTAAACCTGTACACCGTACACACACATACTCACATGCACTCCTATAAGATAAATGTGTCTTCATAATCCCATAACGCAATTACATTTACAATATGATATTTTATGTTTTCTTTTGCATGTTTCATCAGTCAGATATTCAAACTGCTGATTAAATTTACAGTGACTCAAGAGCAAGCCCCCCAGAGACACAAACACCCACCCACTCACACACACACACACAATGCTGGAGGACCAAAAATAACTCCTAATAATGTCTATTTGTGGTGCACACACACTGTGACAGGCTTGTGTCAATCACACACACACACTCATTCCCCCTGCGGCCATTTGTACCACTTCTCAAATCTGGAGCTGCGAGCTTGTCAGGTGAATTTAAGTGTGATGCTGTGACACCACAGTAGTCATTAGCAGTTCTCTCTCTGTGTCGCCATCATAAATGACTGGTATGACAGGAGGATTATGGGTAGTGGAACGCCACGGGCTTACTGCTCGCCCACTGAGAAACACTGCAGTCATTGTTATCCAGATTATCAGTCTGAACTCGTACCCACTGCAGATATGACACTAAAAACGTATCAAAATGTATGGTATTAGGTTTTGACATGGTACCATAATACTGCAATGTTTTTGGACTGGTATGGGACAGGTATGATATTACCATGTAAAAAATATGGGGCACAACCTAAAACTTTTTGACTTTCTCAATTTGTGTTAATCCACAGGGCGATCAGAGTATTTTGTTTTATTTTTTATCCACAGTAATTTCACACTTGTCTAGTACAAATATGTCGCTTTGTTTCATAATTACAGTGTATATGTTTTTCTTTATTTACCCTAAAAAAATGGAAGTTAAATATGATATGACAACATGCCCCGTAGGCATTGCAACATCTGAGGGGCATGTTGTAACATGACCATATGACAGCTTAAAATGTTATCTGATCTAATGAAAACAAATATGCAAGACACTATAAAATTGTTTGTCAATAAAATAAAATTATTAACTTTTTCAAATAAAATAATTGCATTTGGAGTTTGACAATAAACACATTGCAACCATGCTTGGGACGGCCCACATAAACGAGCCAAAAAGCTTTACATTACTTCAAATAATAATTTCTGAACATTAAACATTGGCTGTCAGTCTTTATTCACCTGTTTCTCGTGGTTTCTCATTAAAATGAATTAAAGTAAATAGTGTAAACTACATGGCTATAGCGATGTCATTGAATAGCATAGTTTAATATTAGCAGGGCACATTGTAACAGTTTTACTACGTTCCCATCTGCGCAACTGGAATTTAAATCTGGTTAGTGTCTTCTGCTAATTAGCAAAATATTGCAAAAACAGATTGGAGATTTAAATAATAGGGAATTTGTCTCATTATAAATTAACACAAAAAATAAGATGAAAAATTTACTCAAGCCAGAATTTCCTAATAATATAAATAAATGGTAAAATAAATGTTCGGTGATATCTTCAAATACATTTTTTTTGTTTTGTGTGGCTCTTTTTTTCTATATATTGTTTACATAGCAACCAGTAAATACCGTAAATTTGGTTATGCTAGCACGTGTACAACTAACTCCGCATTAGTTTGTGCCCCGCGCTCTCCTATATACACTTTTAAAATAATAAGAGTACTTATTATGAAATTAATTTAATTTTAAAGAATATACTTAAGTGTGAACTGAATGTAATGTGTTTGGACACAGTTAAGAATCCAAAAACACTTAGACCTAAAACAGTAAATACGTTAAGTAGACAAATGATCAGGCTCTTTAAGTACCCTTAAGTACACTCAAGTGGCCTTTTAATTCATTAATATTA
Organism: Gymnocypris eckloni scoliostomus; assembly: GCA_027564155.1. Taxonomy (NCBI): domain Eukaryota; kingdom Metazoa; phylum Chordata; class Actinopteri; order Cypriniformes; family Cyprinidae; genus Gymnocypris; species Gymnocypris eckloni. The sequence continues at coordinate 7,268,776 of CM050423.1, read as the reverse complement.
TATTATCTGCAACTACAGTATTTAAAGAATATACTTTTAAGTTTTAAAATACACTACAAGAGCACATTCAAACCAGTTAAGCTCAATTCTTTAAGTAACATGTAAATACTATATGATATACCACAGTGTATATCAAAGTGAACGTTGTATTACTATCAGATGCCATAGTATTTTGGGGTAAAAATAGTCTTTAAGGCCTCAAGGGTTTCAGGGTCTTTAAGGGTTCGGAAAGAAACTACCAAGCTGCCAAATCAAACTTTGCAATGAAAGAGTTGATGCTTCAATGAAACAGCTGAAATGGTCAGTACGTTTCCTGGCCTTTGTAAGAGCATCCCATGAGAAATAAAATCTCCCGCTAGGACTGAGATACCCTTCATGAAAGTATTTGACATGGCACAGAGCGGAAAATCTTCAGGGGAAAATACAAATATTATGTTATTACTTTTTGTCTAGGACTTTTAGTCGTTTGGCTCAAATGCTGCATATATTTCAGAAAGATATCAATCTCTTTGTGAAACATAAACCTGTCTATCGTACAAAGAAAGGTGTGTCCTATATTTAAAACCAGTCCATCTCATTTTCCTACAGATGGTCGTTTAAAAGGTCAATATGCAAACACATGAACACACAAAAGATCCATTGGCTGACACTTTTCAAACATTTCATAAAAACACATTTTTGAAATGATAAAACAAAGTGATAAAACTAAGCTATGGGACAGGTATGATAACGTTACATAATATTACATATTACACTTACAGTACATATTATGGAATTTATATCATTTAAAAGAATATAAATAAATGTGAACGGAATGTAATTCAATTCAGTTGGCTGAACTTTAAAGTGCCATTTTGACCTAATATTTTATATATTTTTTAAATATCGTCACAGTGCACTGCCGAATGTACTGGCAAGCATTCGGGGTACATTTGAATGTTAAAATTATAACCAAGTACTTTGCATATGCTTTAGTTGAAATTAGACAGAATTAGTGATTTCACTTAACCAGCATCTGATCTCTGCACACCAAAGCAACGGCATGAACACAGTAAACACAGTCTGAGGAGGACAGAAGAAAACAATGTGGTCAGAGGAGAATAAGACAGGGACAGAGAGTCTGAGGATTAGTTTTTAATGGTTGGATGTAAACAAATCAGTCATCGTGTGTGGGTTTTGCTTGGTGAGTGTGTGGAAGTCATGTATGCTGCTGGAGCATTCCTCGTTCCTACAAACACCAGATAAGGATAGCAGAAAACCGACACAATATTATGACAGAAGAATACACAGGCCACTTGTTGAGAGATAATATCTTTATCTACTGGAAAATTCCATGCGGCTGGTACCTGTGTTTTGGAAAATAGTAAATAGAATTTGAACTACTGCCATTTAATTAAGTTCTAAATATCCCCAAGTCTTGCGTGTTCCCTTTTAAGGGGATGATTCACTAAACCCTTGTTCCACTTCTTCAGGGATTATTCTGCATGTTCTTTTTTCACAACCCACCCACTCAAAATCCAGAGGTTTATAAGCATTTTTAGCCAATGGTCGTAAGTTCCATCATCACCAACGTAGTTAAATTATTTGCCATTTATAATATTTGCAAATCGGCATTGCAAACTTTTGTGATTGGAATTGCATAGTTTTTTGTTACTGTGACGTGGACTTAATTTATATATTTTAGCTTGTCAACAGCAAAGTTGTTGCTATATTCATTACAGCAGAAGTTTTACAACAAATGATGTTGTGGAGAATTCTGTTCACTATGGAAGCCTGTTTCCACCACTGAAGAAAAAAAGAAGAAAAAAGTAATGGCGATTATCTTTATCTCACACTCCTGACTTTTTTCTCATAATTGCAGTTTACATCTCACAATTGTGAGTTATAAAGTTAGTATATTGAGCTCTGAAGTCAGAATTACGGGATATAAACTCACATTACTCATTTGTTTCTTACAACTCTGAGTTTACATCTTGTAATTCTGACTTTTTTTCTCAAAATTGCATGATGTAACTTCACAGTTTCGAGTTATAAAGTTCTATAATCACAATGTCCATCATTACCAACATAATAAAAAAAATCAGTTCAAAATTACAGTAAGTACAGTAGTTACATTTTCTTGCTTTTCACAAGTTAGCAATATTTTATGGTGGGATTAATTTTGCATTGTAAACAGAATGTAAATGGTGAACATTTTGTGTACATTATAACGTGATCAATAACTCAAGGGCCGTTATTCAGTACATAATGTAGAAGAGTGTTATATGCCGTATCTTGATATTAGGCAGCATCCTTTCAAATTTAGCATGTGAAGCGGAGAACATGTGCCATGATAGCTATCTTCAGCACATATTTATTTGGAATTGTTTATGCTTTTACCTGATTTGCATAATTGCTTCAGTGAATTTGTGCTAAAACAACGCAGACAGTTCATGCACATAAACACGGTCAGCGACTGAGTGAAATGCATTATTAGTGAACTCCTCTTGCACACTTTCTGTTTGTTTCACCTGCATGACCCTCTTAAGCTCTGACAGATTCATGGCCCAAAAGAGCAGAAACGCTGTGTATCCGGGTCAGTGTCAGGTTGGTCTGGTGCTGACGCCACAGGTCGTGTCTGTCACTCATCGACTTTACATCATCACAGAGCGAGAGATGCTAAACAAAGCCGTGATTCACAACAACAACAAACAGCAGCACTGACACAGATGCAGAAACAGTCAAACGCCTGTGCACTGCAAAACCAACTGCCAGGGGTGTCGGAGCCAGTCCTTAAGAGTTTAAAAATTGGCTTTGGAAAACTCACTGTTGGTCAATCTGAATATTCTGGAACCACAAAATAATACAGTGGAAAATGTAGAAAGACAAAACATGTTTTGTGCTGCCTGTTTGCACAGAACATCAAACACAATGCCTTCATTGTAGTTTAAATTACAAACCAATGATTTACATAAGTTGGTTCTTTTAATGAAACATTTAAACAACTCACATATGAGTCATAAACAAAATCAGTATAAAATGGCTGTGCCATCAATATTTGACTCAAACCGCAAAACACAATATTTTCATAAAAGTATGTATGAAAATAAACGTAATTATGTTGAACATACTTAAGGTTCATTATATTTTAATTTAAATGACTGAATAACAGGACAATATGTGGTTAAAGATAAAGTATACAATAATTACCAAATTAGTTTAGTAGTAAAGCATATAACCCTTTATAGTACAGTATTTTATTTATAATATATATAAACAAAATGTATAGTATTGCAAAAGTGGAATCAAAATTATAACAATAATCAAAAAATTCTTTACAATTTCCATTCTGAATGTGACATCATAAACTATAGCCCTGACCTAAAAACTAATAATAATAGTACATTAATGATTATACAGACAGACTAAAAAAGCTTTTAATAATAATCATAATAAATTGTTTGGTCATTAATTTAGTTTTTCAATAACTTTTTGCACCTTCTCTCTGATATTTATAATGTGTCAACACCAGATCTAGACACAGTATAAAATATGCTACTGTACCTTTAAGATTTCTATAGGCTACAGTATGTAAATGACCTCCACTTATAAAGTTGTTGAACCCTTAGTAAGCATAGATATGTAAACATATGCAGCCATATGTTCAGAAGCTCATGGTTGTGATGCCACGTGAATGTTGATTTCTGAACCAGCCAATGCAGTTTAGTTTTAATAAATGAACTGGGGAAAAAGCTTTGCATTGTATGGGAATGTTGCACCATATCATGACCAGGTGCGATGTGATTAAGCTAAGCAATACAAGCAATCACTTCCATGTAAATTGAAGCAACACAACATTTGGTCTTCTTTCTATTTCTGGTGCATTTGGTAGCCTTGTCCAAAGAGAAATCTCGTTTAGTCCAAAAGCCTGCTCCGTTGAATTGTATATTAAACATTAAATATGCTCTGATCAGCTGTGCTTCAGGTCACAATCCATTTCTGCTTTCAGTGTGGAAAGATAAATTACTTGTCTCTGAAAATGTATTGTGTCACGCCTGGTTAGGACGATGTATGAGAGTATGTTGATCTAGTGCATCTTACCCTTTTGTTCCAAAATGAACTTTTTTTTACAATATAAACGCTTTAAGTGATGCCAACATGAAATGCCAACCAAGATCTCTTCACTGGAAACACAAATGCCAGAGTAGCAACATGAATTTTTAATTGACTGTTTCCACAAAACAGCACTGCTTGCTATTGTCTGCTTTTATCCTGTCACTCTAACTATTATACACGTTTTTCCAGACCCTTAAAAATAACATGACACTTTATTGTAATGAAAGTGCACTTGTAGTGTACTTTTATTATTAAAAATCTTCACAATTTTCTTGAAATCTTTTTCTTTTCAGAACTTTCAATCACTTTTAAAATGTGCAGTTATATAATGCTGTAATAATGTCAAACTAAAAGTTTTATTTCAAAGTACATTGTATTATTTTCTTATATTAGTATTATTCTACATTATATTATTATTTTAATATTTTAATAATATGTTGTTGTTCTTTAAAGTACATATATTTTGATGTGTTGACAAAAGCACATCAAATACATGATTATAATGTTTAAATGTACTAAATGGTAATAAATGTGGCATTACAAAAATATATAAATACATGACATACAGTTCAAGTTTCAACAGAAATGACATTAAAGTATATTTTAGTTTACCATAAATGTAAATGAAAACCATATTTCAAAAGTATTAAAAGCAATTATGAAATTATGTATCGAGATGTGCTTAAGTTCTACTTAAAGTTCGTGCATAAAAACACTTGTATTTCAACCAATTTATTTAATAAAAGAATTTAAAGTATTTAATATCAAATTCAACTATAATAATTTCTTATTTAATTGTAAACGACTTGCAATTAAGTGTTCAAAAACACAACATTCAGTTTGCACTTAATTATATTCCTTTAAATTATATTATTTCTGTAATAAACACTCTTTTTAAAAGCACGCTAGAGAGTCAAACCCATGACCTCAGTGCAGCTAGAGTCATGCACTACCATCTGAGCTACAAGAGCAGTAATTGTATAAACCAGTTTGTCATTCAGAGTGAACATCATCATTCCTGTCAGAGACACTAGCTAAAGGTCATGCCTCGATCAGATCGAGGTCACGCCATCTCACCTGGCACTCGGATGTGTGCGCATAGAGGTCAGCTTCACTCTGGCTCTCTTTACATGAAATAAAAGCGACTGGAGCCTGGGTCGGGCGTTTGTGTGGCATTCACGTGCCATTCTGTGGCATTCAGTGGTATTCTCAAATGACGCATTTTCCAGACCACCCCACTGACATATAACAGTGATTTGTGTGAGGCAGTAAACGAGAGTGACGGCTCTCTGCAGAGGAGTCCAGGAAAGAACAGATTTTATGCATTCGTCTGTGTAATGTTAATCACGTCTATAATGTATAATTTAAACCAGGAGGTATCTAAATCAAATTTGCTCTCAGATTGCCCACAACTCCTACAGATAAACACGACAAAACAAATCTCTCCTCCCTGTGCCATTATCTGCCATTTCACCAGCTCAGCCCAAGATAAACCCACATACTCATCTCACAAAACCCTGAGATATTACACATTATGATCTGTTCCCTATCAGAGAACTGCCTTGTTTTCTACTGCCTACATCGGCAGCTACCTTCTAAGGCAGCGATCGCTTTGTGAATATTTGGGTTTCTACATTGATCACTCATAAAATGGGGTCTAAAACAAAGTCTGATGAAACTAACAACATACAAACAGTTTCTTTTTTAAATAGCATACATCAAAATCATACATCCAGGTTGATTCAAACTCATTTAAACACTTTTAAAAATAAAGGCGCTTAAAAGGTTCTTCACAGCGACGGCATAGAAGAGCCATTTTAGGTTCCACAAAGAACCATTCAGTCAAAGGTTCTTTAAAGAACCATCTCTTTCTTACCTTTTTATAATCTGAAGAACCTTCTTTCGCCACAAATAGCCTTTTGTGAAACTGAAAGGTTCTTCAGATGTTAAAGGTTCTTCTATGGCATCATGAAGCACCTTTATTTTTTAGAGTGAAGATCTATAATAGATTATACAAAATACAACACAAACGTGAAAAAGAGGAACATGGTTTGACAGAAAGCATTTTTGCAGCATGCTAACATGAGTGCTCTTGAAAAGTACTTCTGCAAGGCACTTGAGTGTGTACTTCCGCAGAAATGAATGTACAGTACACAAGTGTTTCCTGCACTGCTCTTCATCTCTGCTGGATCTACAATGGTACGGAAAGGATATCTCAGATTTTTATTGAGCTGTCCTTTGGGGCTGCATGCAAAAAGTTACACAACCTGAACAGTATAGTCTGATTCACCAACAAATGACTCATATGAGCTGGTTCTCACTGATTCTGTCAGAGCGATTATTAAAACAACAAACTGGATTTCACGCCTACAAAGTGAAGGAACTGTTTTAAACCTACTTAAAATAATGCTGTTACAGTTTAAATTTCATATAGATTGAAATAATTCAATGCAGTAAATAACTAAAATAATTCAATTCAAGTTTATTTGTATAGAGCTTTTGATGATACAAATTGTTGCAAAGCAGATTTACAGGAAATTCAGATATTTAGTAGTAGCTTATCAGTGGTGACCATGTCAAGTTGATGTAAATATGGCAGAAATGTACGGTAAAAATCAGGTAATGACATAATCAAACAGACAATAAACACTATTTACACAAATTATTATATGTTGTAATCAATCTTATAGCAAAATTTGGTAGTTCCATGAGTTGTTTCAGGGTTGGCATCATCTGAGGTCCTCTGAGGGGTTGGCATCATATTTTCTCAGGTGTTCGGTCATCTCAGATCTTATAAGGATTGGATCCAGACTGTGGTAGAAACAGAAACAAATAGAAACATATGTAGCATAGCTACTATTCCAACCAAGTAAAAAGTATTTGTTCAACCCAAGCTAAATAATTGTAATATGATTTTGATAATATATAACTGCAGTACAAGATTATGAGATAAAGAGATGTGTCTTTAATCTAGATTTAAACAGAGAGAGTGTGTCTGAACGAACGTTATCAGGAAGACTATTCCAGAGTTTAGGAGCCAAATGCGAAAAAGTTCCACCTCCTTTAGTGGACTTTGCTATTCTAGGTACTACCAAGAGTCCAGAGATTTGCGACCTTAGGGAGCGGGTTGGATTGTAGCGTGATAGAAGATTAGTTAGTACGCAGGAGCTAAATCATTTATAGGCAAGTAATAATATTTTGTAACTGATACAGAACTTAATAGGTAGCCAGTGCAGAGACTGTAATATTGGAGTAATATGATCGTATTTTCTTGACCTGGTAAGGACTCTAGCCGCAGCATTTTGTACTATCTGTAGCTTGTTTATTGAAGGTTCAAGGTTCAAGGTTCAAGGTTCTTTATTATTTGTCACATACACAATCATACAGGGTATAATAGGTAGTGAAATGTTAGTCGGGACAGGTCCGCTCAATGGAAAGTGCAAGAAAGAAAAATAAAACATGATAATAAAATAAAAAAAAATAACATAAAAGCAATAAAAAAACTATGAAACAAAAAACACGAGAGAGTATATATATATACAAATATTGTGAGAATTAAATAAGAAACAAATGCAGGACAACCACCTAGCAGTGCATTACAATAGTCCAGTCTGGAGGTCATGAATGCATGAACTAGCCTTTCTGCATCAGAAACTCTTAACATGTTCTGTAGGTTGGAAATGTTTCTAAGATGGAAGAATGCTGTTTTTGTAACATGGGAAATATGATTTTCAAAAGACAAGTTGCTATCCAATATAACAGCCAGATTTTTGACTGTAGAGGAAGTAACAGTACCTTGTGGCACTCCATACTTTACTGGTGATTATTGAGATGACTCCCGTTTAAATAAACAAAGTGGTAGCGATCGGACACGTATGATCTAAACCATCTTAAAGCCTGCCCTTGAATACCTGTATAGTTTTGTTATCGATCTATGAGTGTATCATGATCTATAGTGTCAAACGCAGTACTACGATCAAGTAAAACTAGCAATGAGATGCAAACTTGAAAATACATATATTATGTATAATGGTGTAGGGTGAAAAAAATCTGTAAAAATTGGTATACATATTCATATTAGTTGTTTCCAGAGAGAGAGAGAGAGAGAGAGAGAGAGAGAGAGAGAGAGAGACTTGCGAAAACTAGACCATCATCAATCTTTTTCTCAAGCCATGGGATCCTGCATGAGATTCATAAACCTTCCCTAAATGCAATCCCTTTTTTTTTTCATTCTCCTATTTTTGGCCCAAATCTTATTATTGAGTTATTGAACGCACAGTTTCCACCTCTTCAACACCAGTTCAGACAGATAACACCCCTCAGCAGAATGATCACGCTGAGAATCTCACACACTCAGAGGAACTCTGGGTACCGCCCACAGTGTGTCAAACAGTACAGTCTCTCTAGTCTGGCCTGGGAGCTTGTACTAATATCATCACAGTCCATTAGACACTATATAAATCATTAGTAAATCAACAGCTTTTCTTTTTACCTTTTCTAATACATTTGTATAACTCTGCAAACAGATAAAAATATATATTTTCTTTCTTATATTTCATCAAAACTTGTTCAGACTTAAATTATTTTCATTTTTGTGCAGATATCACTGAGCTCTCTTATTTTTCCATATCCTTTCTCCATCCTTTCTGTAGTAAATCAGCACAAATTAAATGAATATATCAATAAGGTATTACACTGAACAAAATTATAAATGCAACACTTTTGTTTTGCCCCCATTTTTCATGAGCTGATCTCAAAGATCTAAGACTTTTTCTATGTACACAAAAGGCCTATTTCTCTCAAATATTGGTTACAAATCTGTCTAAATCTGTTTTAGTGAGCACTTCTCCTTTGGCAAGATAATGCATCCACCTCACATGTGTGGCATATCAAGATGCTGTTTAGACAGCATGATTATTGCACAGGCTGGCCACAATAAAAGGTCACTCTAAAATGGGCAGTTTTACTGTATGTGTACAACACATCTCCATCTAATAGAGGTGATCAGGTTGTTGATTGTGGCCTGTGTAATGTTGGTCCACTCCTCTTCAATAGCTGTGTGAAGTTGCTGGATATTGGCAGGTACTGGAACACGCTGTCGTATACGCCGATCCAGAGCATCCCAAACATGCTCAATGGGTGACATGTCCGGTGAGTATGCTGGCTATGCAAGAACTTGGATGTTTTCAGCTTCCAGGAATTGTGTACAGATCCTTGCAACATGGGGCTGTGCATTATAAAGCTGCAACATGAGGGGATGGTCGTGGATGCAATTGGCCTCAAGATCTCCTCACGGTATCTCTGTGCATTCAAAATGCCATAAATAAAATGCACCTGTGTTCCTTGTCCATAACATAAACCTGCCCATACCATCTGTGAAGAGAACACCTCTCCAAATTGCTAGATGCCATCGAATGTGAGTATTTGCCCACTCAACTCGGTTACGACGACTAACTGCAGTCAGGTCGAGACCCCGATGAGGACGACGAGCCTGCAGATGAGCTTCCCTGAGACGGTTTCTGACAGTTTGTGCAGAAATGAGGTGAAGATGCTGGATGTGGAGGTCCTGGGCTGGTGTGGTCACATAGTCTGTGGTTGTGAGGCCGGTTGGATGTACTGCCAAATTCTCTGAAACGTCTTTGGAGAAATCTTATGGTAGAGAAATGAACATTCAATTCACGGGCAACAGTTCTGGTGGACATTCCTGCAGTCAGCCTGTTAATTGCACGCTCCCTCAAAATCAATCTAATCAGCATCTTGATATGCCACACCTGTGAGGAGGATGGATTATCTCGGCAAAGGAGAAAGTGCCTACAAACACAGATTTGTGAACAATATTTGAGAGAAATGGGCCTTTTGTGTACATAGACATAGTCTTAGATCTTTGAGTTCAGCTCATGAAAATGGGGGCAAAAACAAAAATGTTGTTTTGATAATTTTGTTCAGTATGTATAAAAATATATATCTTCCAAAATTTCATTCAGATTTGAAATTAAAAGAGAGGAGATACAGAATCCAACATCAAAGGAATGTATCAGTATTTAAAAATGCTAGAACAACAACTGAATAAAGGTTTCCACAATAATACATGTTCAGGAAAACATCTGCACTTCTTTAAGAAAAGCATGTTGAAAGACAGATGGATTTTTTTAAGCCTTTCAGCATGGTATTATATTGACAGATATGTCTGTTAGACCGCCCTTGACCTGGGTAATCAAAATGCAGCAGCCATTTACAGAAAATTTTCTGTAGAAAATTGAACATTATTGACTTTCAAACTGACTTATGTGAGAGAGAAAGAGGGAAAAATGATTGGCGTGGCTAACTTTACTTTCTTCTTTGTTTGTATAGGGCAAGAGAGCTTCAACTCCAAGAGTTTGGCCCTTCAGGCCCAAAAGAAGATCTTGAGTAAAATGGCCACCATGGCCGTGGCTAATCTCCTCACAGACGATACCAGCAGCGAGATTCTGGACGAACTCTACAAGGCCAGTCGTGAATACGCCAAGAGCAAGAAGGAAGCTCACAAGATCATCAAAGATGTCATCAAGGTCGCCCTGAAGATTGGCATTCTCTACCGAAACCACCAATTCAATACTGATGAGATGGAGACCGTTGAGCGTTTCAAAAAGAAGATGAACCAGGCGGCCATGACGGTGGTGAGCTTTTATGAGGTGGAGTACACATTCGACCGTGGCATTCTTTCCGAGGTACTAATGGAATGTAGGGACCTTCTCCATGAGCTGGTGGAGCACCACTTGACCGCACGCTCTCACGCGCGGATCGACCATGTTTTCAACCATTTCGCAGATGTGAATTTCCTGACCAAGCTGTACGGCCCATCTGAACAGTACAGACTTAACCTGAGGAAGATCTGCGACGGGATAAACAAACTCCTAGACGAGGGCACACTTTAACCTCCAGTTCACGGTTCGTCGGATGAGACTTCAGGCTACTGGGATTTGAATGGCGGGATTTTAGCTAACTTGTGTTCTTTGCTTTTTGTTTGAAATGTAGGCTGTCATGATAACTTGATGATGTGATTGTAACCCAACCTGTAGGGATGGTCAACCAAATGCAGATTAAAGTCAAATCCTGGTCTGTATTGTCAACGTACCAGATGATTGTTTGGGGAAAATCCATTTAAGTGGAGAACCTGAATGAATCGGTGTCCCGAAAACCTGTCCTTTGTGTGCAATTGCAGGAACGTTTTCAATTACGAGCTCCTTTATATGCACTGTATGAAATTTGACCTACCTATCCTTCAAGAAAGGCCTAGCAATGAAACCCTAGCTTTCTTCTGTGGGTCCAGAAGAACCAGTTAAGATGTCCAGTTAATCTACACAAACGTTAAAGGGGTATAGTTCATCCCAAAATGAACATTCTTTAGTCAACCTCATGATTTTCCAAACCTGTTTGGCTTCATTTATATTGTGGAACTCAAAGGAGATGTTTAGCATAATCAAGGTATTTTTATTTTCTGTCAAATTTAAATCAAGGTTTATTGATTTTTTATTTAAATCAAAAATAAAACCATACTATACTATAAAACTCTACCATAAAAGTGATACTTTCAGTGATAAGCTATTTCTAACAAAACATACAATTTGGTGCAAATGAATCAGTTATGAAAGACGCAGGAAAATAATGTCTTTTGGTATTATTGATAGCAAACCTGACAGAATGTGCTCTCTTAACACATTTGAATGTGAATCAATGCGAATGCAACCGCTTCAAATATCATTTAAAGCTTGACAGAGTCTGCAACATTCACTTTCTTTGCACAACCTCTTGGATTCTTCAGTAGAAATAAAATCATACGGGTTTAGAATGAGACAAAGCCAAGTAAAGGATTATGAAAATTATGTTTCTTTGGATGAACTATACCTAAAGCGTTGAGAGCGTAAAAGAAAAAGGGCGCAAACCTTTGTTTGTGCCAGAGCATACGCCAAAAATATATACATAACTGAAGTGCAGCAGACAGATTGTAAATAAACGTTGGGGGTTTGGTCTTCTGTCTTTTGCCTTTGTAATGACTCAGTGTCACAGCAGCTACCATGATCCTGTGCTTGGTTTTTCCAGATCCTGATGTTTCAGAGCATGTAAATGTGTGTATACATGCAGAAGAGAAATGTGACTATTCCATAAGCCTGTTAAGTAACCCCAGAGTGTAGCACTATTATCTGTCAATAAACGATCCATATGAACTTGTAGTGTCCTTTTGTCATTCCAGCTACTATGGTTGATCTGTGTTTGATTGGTTCATACTGTTTAGTCAGTTAGGATCTTCTGCCAGTTGGCAGTTAGAATAGTATTCTGCATTCCATACAAAGTCAGATGTGGCATACTTCAACTTCAATATCTTTCCCCTGACCATAGGCCATTCTTTTGCAATTTAGAAAGTACATTTATTGTGATCTTCCAAATAGAAAGTTAGATGGATGAGTTAAATAGAATGCAGCATTATTCTACTCAACATCTTTGGTTAATTAGAAGGGACATCTTTGATGACCTTGCTACGTTCACAATGTCAGTGGTTGGGATTGACAACCACATTTATTTACAAGTGCTAGTCTCAAAATATTCTGTAAGTTACCCAAACTGCACTTTAAACACATATGTTCAGAGCAGAGCTCTCTCGCACTATGTAACGTGACAAACAACTAGTCGTCCAGTACGGTTCCATCCACACATCAAGGCTTTGAGATCGGTTATAGCCAAGAATGCGATTGTCACTTCCATAAATAATCGAAACATGCGTGACCGCAATACAAATAAAACTGCCGCAGTGTGAACGTGGCCCTTGATAAGAAAGAATGTTAACTTGCAGTAAAGCTTATTACAGTAGTTTTATTTTAATTGCAGCACATGAGTCCAGTAATGTTCTCAAGGAAGTGAAAGTATGATTCTACTACAACAATTTTGAGTGAAGTATCCCTTTATCAAGTTTGTCTCTTATTTATTGATATTAGATGACCTCCTGTCAAGTTCATTCTCATTAGTATGAACATTATATTACATCATCATTTTAAATGTTTTATTGTAAAAATGTTTGTATTATTATTTGTCCTGTCTTTTGTATGCTGGTCTTGCTGTAAAAAACAATTGCCCTTAGGGGACATAAATAAATAAAGAAGAAGAAGAAGAAAGAAAGAACATCACTTGTGTTCAAGTGATTTTGGTTAGAACGAAATGGAGTCGTGGTACAACTCTTTTTTTTCATTTCCCATCAACAACAGGGAGCTTTTTGCACTAATGTTCTAAATTGAAAACCAAAAGAATCCCATTAGATGAACAATGAATGATGCTTTAATAATGTATCTTCTCATTCTCATGTTGCCAGAGAGAAAGATAGGAAATGGGAAGCATTTGGTTTCTTCGTAAACCTTCTGAAATATAATGTTTTCTGGCAAGCTTTTTACAAACTAAATTATATCATCAACGTTCAGAAGTACAACATATTATGATCAATAACAATCTGCTTCTGCCATAACTCTTGACATGATAATTGACAAGCTCTGTTTCCCGCTGGTAATTATTACTCACGCGCTCAACTTGTAAATACGATCATTGTAACATGACTTGAATGCTGCGTTAGATGACTTGACTAATGGGAGTTCAGTTAAATCACTCTATTCAACCACAACTAAAGGCACATTTCATACAACACAAAGACGTTCTTGAAAATTCTGTATGAGGCAGATCCTTTTAAATTGAAGAGGACTCATCATTTACTAACCATGTCTTTCAGTTTTAAAACTTCCTTTTCTATTAACATAAAGAGTTTTAATTCCTCTTTTCTGAACACAAAAGAAAAGAACAGACTGACATTTCTATGTATTTGAAAGACCAGATTTAAAAAGCATTAAGAAAGAAATGAAACGCAAGACAATGACACTTTAATGACAAACATCTGGTGAACATTTCCTGTATTACTTGCCACTTAAAAATGACTAAGCATTCACTGGTCCAAATTCCCTGTCACAGCTGTATGAGCCAAGGGGTCAAGGTTTGGCTGGTTGGCTTGGTGCATTTAGTCCTTGCTGGTAGATGTTGTCTCCATTGACAGCCATTAAAAGTAGCCACATATTCTGAGAAAATAAAATTAAATATAACATCTAAAAAAAATTGTTCCATTAAAGAATGCATTAGTGCCCACCTATACTTGCAGCAACATTGGTTTCCGTAAATTTATTTCCATTTAAAATGTCTTTGTTAAAGTATTATAAGCAATGAACCAAGCCAACCTGTCACAAGGTGAATCACAACATTACACATGTTTACACCTTACACTGTATTCAACACCTTTAGAGAGGGAAGAGCTACAATCCCATGAAACATAATCATATTAAAAACCATGGAGAAATATACAACTGTTCAAAGTGAATGGGGGGAGGGGGGTGAATTATGCTCACCAAAATTAGCACAGAAAAAGTGACATACATAAACAGACTCTGCCTAGACTTGCTAATGAGAAATGGCACTAATTTTTCTAACAGCTCAGAATCTCCCACACAGTGGCTTCACGGATCAAGAATGTGTGACTGAGAGTCCAAATTTAGCCACCGCGGCAGACTGCACTGGGTCGGGTCACCCAGAAATGAACTAATTGTGGTATTAAAGAAATGAAAAACATGACAGGCTGTTAGACATCAACAGGTTACAAATCAACCCACACACTCAAACACCCACAGTGTGCACTAACAGGGGAGCATAACTTAGATGAATGACAGCGCTTCAAAGCAGTGGGGATGCGCAGGGTTGCCAGGTCTGCAAAACTAGCTCCAAAAATGGCCATTCAAAAATTTTGAATAATACAATTCCCATACCTAAATTGCATATTTAAATACAGTCACTGTTACGCAAATTGAAAACCACTAGTGATCATAAACGACTTAAAGGCTCCCTACCAGTGGAAATAAAAGCATTTCAGCCAAATATAATGTATGCAGTATGTCAAACCTTAAACACACAGGTGAAAAAATCAACCAAGAGAAACACTTTAAAAGCAGCAAAATTCCACATGAAAACCACAGACTTGGCAACCCTGATGAAGAGGTTTTATAGAGGATATCATACAGCTAGACTCCTTTAATGAATCAGTTTGTTTAGAAACTGTTGGTTTGATTTGTTACTAAAAAAATGAGTACATTGATTAAATAAATTATTGTTTAATGGTGACAGCACGATGTTTGCTATATTGTTGTCATAAAATTGACTCACTTAAGAAAAATTGTCTTAAAATGTTGGTTTTGGTTTGGTTATTGTTCCAGTATTTGTGCAGTATTTTGTTCTCTCTCATAAAATAGTGATTTAAAAACACTTTTCAAAACACTTCAATCAAATCAGTAAAATATCAGCTCAAAAGAACAATTCATTTGTCTTAACTTTGATCTTGTGACCGACCATCAAACTTGCTTTTGAAAGACGATTTTCTCTCCTCGGTCTAATCTATAGTTTCTCTGAACTTTCATAGCGCCTCTATATTTGAATATCTTTGAATAAAAGGAAAACTGCTCTATAATTACACCCATGACAGAAAGAGGGCGGGATGAAGACTCTGGTTTTAATCTCTTTATAGCACCCACCACCAACTAACTCTCACAGACCACCCACCTCTGCTCCATAACTCACATCCAGATTCCAGCCAGAGACTCATAAACTTACACACACACGTATACAGACTCTCTTTGTTTACACGAATCATAACAGTGCATGATTATAATTCACAGACCGTTTTTAGTGTCCTGAAGGTGTCTTTGATGAAAAGAGACTCACATTGTTAGATGAAAGAACATAAGAGCCATTTTTTTAAAATATCTTTATTAGTATGAAATTAGTATTCACATATCAAACATATCTGAACTTTACAACTTCTCTGCATTTAGTGGTGCAAACTGTTCACCTGAATTATAAATGTTGCCTAAAATATCTACAAACAGCAGTCACAAACAGACGTCATGATATTACCAGACTTTCACATGACTTGAACATTTTGTATGCGTTGAACAACTCATATTAATGAGAATTTTTCTAATGAACAATCAGTGAAGCTCCATTTACAGAAAAAAGATTCACCAAATCAAACCCTGGTATTTTTAATATTTCCTGCATTTACTTTTTACTAACGATGTTGCGTGAGATGAGTTCTTTCATGATCTCGTTGGTTCCGCCGTAGATGGGCTGAACTCTGGAGTCTGCAAAAGCCCTGAAAGAGAGCACACGAGACAATCCTTAAAATGTTTCCAATGCATTTTATTTATGAGTCAAGATTGAAAATCTGGCTGGGTGAATCTCAAGAATGTTCCAGTCATATTTCACCTCCAAATTATATTAATTGAAGCCTATTTTTAGGACCATTAAGTTCTTTTTACATATTTGACATTTTCATGGCATTCACATTACCCTCAAATTCTTATTATCATTAAGAAGAAAATTCACTCTCATTACTGAGAGATGCTGCAAATGTCTACGAATACTTTAATTACAAAATATATTATTTAAATTGTAAAGTAGTCTTACATTAAAGGAATGAAGACCAGAAATTTACTCATCTTTCATTACAAAAATAAGAATTTGGGGAGAAAATGTGCTTCATATTGTCTTTAAAGTAAAAGACTCAATAGTCCAAAACACTGGTTTAAAAAAATATATTATATATTTTATTACATTTTTATCTCATTTGGGTGTGAGATGATCTCTAAAAGCTGGATTTATTTATATTGCACTAAGAAATATAACATTTTAAAAGACTGGTCATGTATGAATATTCTGGGAGGTTCTGAAAGAGGCATTTTACACCTACACAGTCTGTAGCCATCTGTTTCCAAGAAAAAATAACATTATATATAACAGTGACTAATCAGAAATAACAATCAAACTGTAGCTTCCATGGAAAAAATATGTAAATGTCTTCCACCAAACACAGAAGGTCTTCTATAAATGACAATGCAAATGAATCCAGTTTTAGCTATATTTAAAGATTGTGAGAGTTTTGGTGTGACAGCGAGAGCTGAGAGAAACACGCCCTCTGCTGGACACCAGAATAACAGTCAAGGAAAAACAAGCTGTCGAACTCCTATATTTAGCGAATGACGTAAACTTAAACACATTTCCACACAAATATATAGCACCACCGTTAGCTTATGCAGCTCTGTCCAAGTAATGGCATTCATGCATAACATGCATGTATTTTAAATGTATTTGAAAAGGCAGCAGTTCTTCCCTCAGATTCATGCAATTCACATTGTTCACATACACTATTTTGCCAAAAGTATCGGGTCAACCCCTTTTAATGAAAGGTTTGACTACTTTAGTAATTTCCAAGGGTACAAATCTTAATGTTTAAATATATAATGATATTCTTGTCCTCTGGTGTGACTTTAAATGCAGACCTTGACCCAAAAATTCATCACCAAACACCAATGACATATGGGTACATATGAGTACAGTCATTTCATACACTACAAAACGGTTGCAACAGAGGTGGAAATACAATTTTTAAGTACAATAATTTATTTGTTGCCACAGTTTGGAAGTGCCTTTTTCTCTTCTAAAGAAGGGGGTGTCCCAGTACTTTTGTCCATATAATGAATGTACAAGTCATTGGTGTTTGGTGATGCTTTTTTGGCTCAAGGTCTTCATTTAAAGTCACACCAGAGGTGTTCAGCTGGGATTATGACTTGACTTTCTGCAGACCAGACAAGTTCTTCCACACTGACTGAATCATCATTTCTCTTTGATCCTTGCCTTATACACACAAATACTGTATGAATTCATGCTCCTGCAGCACTGACATTGTAAATTTCTCCTTTTGTTTTAGATGAAATTCATTTGACATTACATAACAATTTTCATTTCACAACACTTCTCAGTGACTGTTACTCACTTGGCTATCGGATACTCCCACATGTAGCCCCATCCTCCGTGAAGCTGCAGGCACTGAGTAGCAACTCTATTCTGCAAATCTGTGGTCCTAGGAAGGGAAAAAGACTTTGTCATACAAAACTGGTGTAACAGTAAGTGTGCAAAAAGATGCAAGAAAAGTGATGCTTTCTACAGACTTCATCAGGCATGCAAAGCTTTACATAAAACAAATCCAAACGGTAGCGCTTTTTAAAATCTCTTTTTGCTTGTCATTATCGTCACAATCAGTCAGCATGAAATGGAAGCTGCAACTGACATTACTATTGTACTGTGATGCATTTCTAAGTGAAACGACTTGTTGAATGAGAATACATGGCGGGGAATGAGATCTGGATGATGGATCAATACATCAGCTTTTGACAGTACTACAGTGTTCAGTAGTGATAAGAGTGATGACAATATTAGAAACTACCAATAAATAAAACCACTTGCTTTTCAGCTAAATGACTCATTATTTCATTTAGTATGTATTAAGTACAGTATGCATGAAGATGTATGAAGTATAGCTCACACAAAAGTCACTTTCAAACAAAGAAAAGAAGATTTCTGGTGGTCAACGCTGCGAACTTGAATGATTAAAAAGATAGGTAGCCCAAATCGATAGCGAAAAATGCTACCTATCAGATTGTGCTACCAGCATTTTATTAGTGTGGTTTGAGGCTTTTTTTTTACGTGCATACCTACCCCTACCCTAAACCTACCCATCCACACCTACCCTTACCCTAAACTTAGCCTTAAAACAATACAACTATATTATTGGTAGCACAATCTGATTGGTAGCATGTTTCGTAGGTACTGCGGCATCGTCAACACCCTTCCCCATTTTAATCCTTAAAATTTTGTTTTAATACATTCTCTCGCAATTATATTGTCGGGTAATTATACTGTATATAAATTGCAGGCATCAGGGAGCTACTAATATGCAGAGCACCAAAACTGCTTTCGAATGCGCGCTCTAATTTTACTTTTGAGATTCGTGATCACAGACTTTATACTACGGAGCAGCAGTACAATACATTTTACAAGATTAGATGTTTGTCAGTCGTGCTCAGTATCTGCAAATCATTCGCCTTTGTCCTATCAGTCATCTCTCCTTACTCTATGTATGTGGTAAGTGAACTTTCATGTACTGCAACAGGCTGCTAGCAAGCGGCTAACCATGTCCCTTTAGTGCAGCGGTTCTCAATTCCACTCCTCGCGTACGCCGCTCTGCACATTTTGTATGTTTCTCTTATCGCTTCAGAGGTTTGTACTATTCGACTGTAAGTGCACTGCAAAGTGGACATCACATCACAGGATATTTCGCCATGATTCAAGTTGAAGCGAATGTATTTGTTACGTTCAAAGGGCGTTGAAGTGTGCGAGACGTGAATTTAAGTTGTATTAATTTACAGAGGTATATTATGTCAAACTTTACGCTTCTTTAGTAAGTTTCGTCTGTGTGTGAAGATGCTGCAGGCAGCGGTGCAGTGCAAATCCGTGAATGAATGTTCTGAAGTAAAGTAAACTTCAACATATGTCCCCTGCTTAGGGAGCAGGGAGCAATGGACCATGTAATAACTTGGAGGCATGAGATCAGTTCAAGATTGCATTTATCTACAACAGACCATGTCAATCGGAACACAGTTCATGCACGGAGCTCCCTTCTAACGAGCTGGTGTGTTAACAAAGAGAGACATGCAAAATATGCAGAGCGGGGGTACGCGAGGACTTATTATTACGTGACGGGTACGTTATTTGTTTTCCGTGCCTTTCTGCATACGGATTCACACTTCAGGCACACCCCTAACCCCGCCCCCAATGTCATCGTCCATTACGTTGTTTCTCTGTAGACATCGTCCGATGCCGATTTGGTAGACATCGCCCAACCCTAGTTGAAACGACTGGATTTTGCCCACAATAATTCACCAAGCAATGGTAAATGTGACTGTAACTTTAAGCAAGGCTTGGCAAACTACTCCAATTAGAAAGAGTTATGTTTTACTCTCTTTTTTGTATTTTTGCATTTAGTCAATTTCTTTTTTTTTTTTTAGTTTGACACTCTTTTAAGGGTTCACAAGATCAACAAACCATCAGAATTTTGAAATATTATGAAACCAAGGGTCTTAAGAGTAATAAATGATGGAGTTTTGTTTGCAAAATCACATTACATCTAGAATACACTACATAACATGTTCTTAAATTTAGCCCCTATTTGCGGTCTGGACAAAATCTGTGATTTTTTCTTTTCATCATCAAAAGTCTCACCAGTATTTGGCCATGGACGCTGTGCTTGAGTCCAGCTTCTTCTCACTGTGGAGCTGAAGGCAGCTGTCAATAAAAGCTCGACCTACGCAGATATCTGTCTTCAACTCAGCCAGTTTGTGCTGCACCACCTGAAAGACGGTAGACGGTCAGTTATAGCTCTGATGATAATGAGCTTTTATTAGTGCAAACCTGATTTAGCCCTCGCTGATTCTACTCATCCATATGTATACATGAACAGTGTAATGGAGCTTATTCAATTTCTCTGAGCATCTGTCTCAAACTGCAGGCAGGATGGAGGGATACATTTACAAAGTGAGTGTGTGGCCGTGACCTTACGTGAGGTTAAAAGCACACTAAACAAATGAGGAAACTAATTGTGAGGATCTGGCAGAGAAACTTAATTAAACTGAAAGGGTTTTTTGAAGAGGTCATACCATAAAGAGTTTTTACTTTTTATTTTAAATAGAACAACAAATAAATAACAAAAAAATATATATGAAAACAATCACTATATAAATAGTTAATTTATTAAAACCAAGTTTTGGCTTGTTCTGAAATGGCTAGTTTGTTCTGAAGTGGCTAGCCATTCACATTTACTGTACATGTCAACAATACCTATAGTGTTCAGAAACCTGGTCCGCCCAGTCACTACAATATAATAAAGTGGGACAGATACTAATCTAACAACTAACAATAAGAGTCAAATGTGTCAACGTTCACAAAATCTTTTGCTCTTGCTGGTTGTGTGTAGAACCTGCAACTCTGCAGGTTAATCTGAAGTTTGTGGGTATTTTGTTCCCTCATCATTTCAGTGTAATCCTAAAAGATTATTCAGCATTTTTTTATGTGAAAAGAATTGAACAGGTCAAAACTACATTATGCTCAAGAACAGTGCTGTACCTCACGTGAAATGGCCATTTACATAGAAGTCTTAAAGGCACCACAGCAAAACCAGAGAATAGAAAGAAAAGAAAGTGTAAAACTGTCATATAAACTACATAATGACATTGTTTGGTACAAGAAGTAAGTTTACATTATGTATATATGAGCATTATTACTAACTGGTTAATTACAGGACAGCATTGCCTCAGGAATTTACTGTACAAGTACTTTTTGGATTAACTATGTACTTCTATCAATTATTTGTATTATTTATTTATAGTTTCCAGAAATATTTTCTGTAGGCTAACATGAAATGGGGTAAACTGCAGGGCTGAGTAAAAAATATAGATATCTCGATATTAATCAGTTCTCATTTTATAGATTGATATAGATTCTTAAATTCCATGAATCGATTAGTCTAGCCTGTTTTCAGTTAATGGACGGAACGTTGAAGGGCACTTCCCATCCAATGTCACAATAAGAATTGTGCTTTGGTAATTTTAATATGAAACAAAGTGTCATATTTCAAATTCTGTGAATTATATTGCAGTATTCAAACAATAAATGTCGTTTTGCCAATGTTTAATGTGGCGTGACAGATCGCTGTTTAACACATTCTGCTGTTCCGTACCCACGGATTTATCCTACAGGTGACTTGCAGGACCCTATATGTTATGATATTAAATTAGTTTTAATCATTTAACCACCACAGTGTCTAGTCTCCGTTGGCAACGCACAAGATTTGTGTCGAATGCAAGTGACGTCGCAGGTAGCAGAAAGTGCAAGCAGCGATTGCAAGTGACATTGTATTTTAGTTTATTTTTTCTTGTCTTCACCACCTGGCTACTGTTGTAAAATAGAGATTCAAACAAAGCAATCAATAAATATAAAAAAATAAAATTAAAAAATGTCACTTGTGTCTGAGAGTACAAGTCCAAGTCTGCAGCCAGACCTTATTGGTTTCAGCCGCACAAACATGTCAATATAACTTATTGTAAACAATGTCTCATTAAGCAGGGGTTGAAGCAAAAAATATCCTGAGCCTGAACTTTTTTCCCGGGTTGGGGTTTGGTTTCGGGGGTGGACACATACACGGAGTTATTCGTCAAACAAAAAAGAAAAATAATATTATTTTCCATGAAACTGACTAAGGCTCAGACTAATGCAATTCAAAATAATTAATGGTAAATTAAATTAGGAAATAAATATAAAATAGGAAATATACAAAAGACAGAAAACTACAGTTTGAGATGAAACAAAATACAGAAACCTGGTTCACGATATTTTAATACTATTTATTTTTAGTTCAATGACAGAATATTTGTTATTTAATCACTAAAAGTAAAGAAGTAAACAATGCAGCTGTATTTTGAAATATTTTAACTAATCTAGGGCTGTAACTAATGATTACTTTGGTAATCAGGGAATCTACTGATTATTTTGAGTAATCTGCAATTTTTTTGTAATACAAATAGACAAACTAACAAATAGGCAATAATAATTGGCTTAAATAAAGTATCAAAACCAAGTAATTACATGGTTTTATTGAACCACACACCAATATGCCAATAATATGAACATAACCAACTTAAGTAGTCATACATTATGTATTATAACAAATAGCCTACCAGCAGAGGGCGCCAAGGGCCTGGTGTCGTTTCACTTTACAGTGTGATTCAACGACGATTAAATCCATTTCATTCCACATGCAAACTCAGAGCAAGGGTTTAAACTTGTATTTTGAAATCGCGATGTACAATAAATCGCAAATAGAAATATATTGATGTATTATCCTGTGTTGGCATAGGTTTTATAATTGATTTCGTTACAAATCTAGTGAGATAATACACAGTTTTCCCCAGATTAACTTTAAGCACAGCATATACAGAGGAAGAGTTTAGCTCCTTTCACACATACAGTCTTTACTTAATTACCCGTAAGTTACCATTAAGAGATCATATGTGAACAGGAACTTTTAAAATTTCGTTCTGACAATCATATCGCTTTCATGGAGATGACGTGATTATAGCGGTTTAAAAAGCTCTGCTGCTTTTTAAATATCTTTTCTATGTAAATATGCGCTAGACTGAGTGACATATTTGGCCATTGCGCCTCGCAGCTTTTTCAGCGCGTCATGCTCGAGACTCAAAGGCTTCTTCTCCATTCATCAGGGCTGCGGCTCTGGATACTATTGCGCGTCTCGTGTTTAGAAGAGCAAAAACATCTGATTGGCTAGTAATGTTAATTTGGTTGAAAATGAAAGCTATGTTTGTTCCTCTCATACATTGGTAGGCGAACTCGAATGTGATATCAACATTTTTTTTTTGTCATAGCCGACGCTGCACGCCAGAGATCCGGCACGGTGCCGGAGAACTTTAAGCCCTGCATAATGTCACCATGTAAACATATTCGGTGACCATAAACTCATTAGTCAGGTTAACTGTAGAGAAGGGCATTTTGCTGAATATATGCACCATATAACATATTCATTATACATTTGACTGTTCTTAAATGTTTAATTTATGTTTGAATAAATCCATCAAGTTTTTATGACAGCCATTCATTGTGTAATTTTAACAAATCAGTACATTTTAACCTTCAACGTTATAGTACCAACTGACTATCATGTATATTTTACAGCATTAGCTGAGAGATTTTATTTTCATGAGAATATTTGGCATGTGATATATATCCAAAATAATAAATATTGAATCAAATTGGTAATCGAATTTAAAGCTTGTGAATGAGAATCGAATCAAATCGTGCAATTTGTGTCAAAACCCAGCCCTAGTAAACTGTATGATGGAGAGACTTTAGAAACAAAAAGAAAACACTGATTATTCTCATCTTAAAAATAGAAAAGCTTTATTGCTTACACTGAAAAATAATGCAGAGCTTATATTATAGATAAAATGTATTTTAATGATTATTCGTTTACTGATAACACAAATATAATGATTAATTAATTCTTAATTATTTTTGAACATACAATGATGTTTTATGTCTGTTAGAAAAGTACCACTTCTTTGGAAATGGTCAAAGGGACCATTTTAATTACTTTCCCATAAAATTTAGATACTATGAATTATTATTATCAACTAAAATTAGGAATACTGTGTTAGAAATGTTTGCTCACTTGTCTTCAAATATGTACAAAATAATGAATCAAATTTGACCTGCAGGTCAGCGATGGTCTTGCCGAACGCCTTCCGCTGCATCACATAGTTCCTTGTCTCTTCAAACATGAACTCACAGCTGGCAATGGCCATGACTGCTATAAGAAGACGCTCCTGCAGAATGACATAGAAAGAAACAAACTGAAATCTCTCCCTATTCCTATTATAGTTCATTATAACAGTGTGTGAGCCTAGACTCTTAATCCCCTCATATTTTGATATCGTATATGACAATGCAATCCATGTACAAAAGATCTTCACAGACGGAGGCAATGTGTGCGAGGGAATTGACTGGGTCCTAAAGCAGGTTGTTAGAAATAGGGAGAGATTAACTCAATAATACAAATAATACTTTAATTCTGTACATTCTTCTAAAAAAGCAGCACTGTGTTGTTTATAAACACTACTTTTTAAGCATTATATGGAATACAACTACCCACACACAAAGCATTAAATATGTTGCAGTATTATCAAGAATAAGAAAACTCAAAAGTGCTCTCACTCTTATACCTGTGGTAGCTCGTTCATCAGATAGTAAAATCCCTTATTGACCTGACCCAACAAAGCTTCGGCAGGCAAACGCACATCCTCAAAGAACAGTTCAGCTGTATCCTGCACAGAAACAAATACCCAATACATTTATAACTGGAGATCTTTATTAATCTATATTAAACTATAATGTACATTTCATTTGTAGAGGTTTCACTCAATTCAAAGCAAGCTCTTACACAAACTGGCAACTGCATGTAAACAGAGGTAATGTATATGGAAAGCTTTAAGGGGAACCTGAGCTTTGAGTCCGATCTTCTCCAGCTTGCGGCCCTTTTGGAAGCCCTTAGTGCCGCCGTCAACCAGGAACAGACTGATTCCATGAGCTGCTGTCTTTGCTTCACGGTTAGTTACAGCAACTACAATCACCACATCACTCATCCAGCCGTTAGTGATGAACACCTGAGAGAAAGTGACAAGAACGAGACCGGGATATTTTTGTATATTTTAATTAAATACACTTATTTAATCTGACTTTTATATTACCATCATAATCACTTATTTCTATTGTACTTTTGTATTATAAACTACTTTTGTGCTATTTTCTTGTATTTTGCATCAGTCACTTTATGCTTACATTGAATTTGTTTAATAGATGTTACATGAACAGTTTTATTAATTGACTGACTGATAGAAACATTTTCTGCATCAAAAGCCATTGTTCATACCTTGCTTCCATTAAGAATCCAGTCAGTTCCATCTTTTTTTGCAAATGTCTTCACTCCTTGAAGGTCACTTCAGAACAAAAATTAAACATGTGAAGCAGAACGACACGACTTTAAAGAATAAAAGATGCTTTTTTTAGATACACTGTCATGCCTGCACTGAAGCCCACCTGCCGGCTGCAGGTTCTGTCATAGCGATGGCCCCGATGCATTTCCCAGCAGTCATCTGTGGAATATAGTGCTCAATCTGAGCCTTAGAGCCATAGTGACTGATATAAGGCATGACAATCTCAGAGTGGAGAGAGAACCCAGGACCAGTGCAGTTACAGTACATTCTACAACACAAACAGAGCCAGAACACCCACTACATTACACACACAGACACACAAAGCCAAGGGAGAAAAACTAATCCTATACATTCAGGGTTGTGCTTTATTCAAGACTGAAATGCCAAGAACTGAAACTCCAGTTTAATTCTAAATTTGAACCGAGACAGCAAGCACAACATTGAATTGGAATTCAAATTTGAATTCAAGGAAGTAGAATTAAAAACTGACTGCTGTAAGATTAAAACATATGACTGGTTTGCTACCATATTGTGATGCATTTCAAAGTGAAGTTTATTTTTAAATAATTATTTAAAAAGATCAAGCAGATGAAGAGGTATTTCCTGAGACATTTGATGATATCAGTTATCAGTGCTTAAAATGTCACCAGTAGAAATGTGTATTTCATATATATGCAGGTACATCTCAATAAATTAGAATGTCGTGGAAAAGTTCATTTATTTCAGTAATTCAACTCAAATTGTGAAACTAGTGTATTAAATAAATGTAATGCACACACAGACTGAAGTAGTTTAAGTCTTTGGTTCTTTTAATTGTGATGATTTTGGCTCACATTTAACAAAAACCCACCAATTCACAATCTCAACAAATTAGAATACTTCATAAGACCAATAAAAAAACATTGACTGGATTCCATTAAGAATGGCCTTCTGGAAAGTATGTTCATTTACTGTATATGTACTCAATACTTGGTAGGGGCTCCTTTTGCTTTAATTACTGCCTCAATTCGGCGTGGCATGGCCTTCAGCTCATCTGCATTCCTCTTGACAATACTCCATAGATTCTCTCTGGGGTTCAGGTCTGGTGAGTTTGCTGGCCAGTCAAGCACACCAACACCATGGTCATTTAACCAACTTTTAGTGCTTTTGGCAGTGTGGGCAGGTGCCACATCCAGCTGCAAAATGAAATCAGCATCTTTAAAAAGCTGGTCAGCAGAAGGAAGCACGAAGTGCTCCAAAATGTATTGGTAAACGGGTGCAGTGACGCAAACACAATGGACCAATACCAGCAGATGACATTGCACCCAAAATCATCACAGACTGTGGAAACTTAACACTGGACTTCAAGCAACTTGGGCTATGAGCTTCTCCACCCTTCCTCCAGACTCTAGGACCTTGGTTTCCAAATGAAAAACAAAACTTGCTCTCATCTGTAAAGAGGACTTTGGACCACTGGGCAACAGTCCAGTTCTTCTTCTCCTTAGCCCAGGTAAGACGCCTCTGACGACAACTGTAGCCAAATTCCTTGACACGTCAGTATGTGATGACTCTTGATGCCTTGACCCCAGCCTCAGTCCATTCCTTGTGAAGTTCATCCAAATTCTTGAATCGATTTTGCTTGACAATCCTCATAAGGCTGCGGTTCTCTCGGTTGGTTGTGCATCTTTTTCTTCCACAATTTTCCTTCCACTCAACTTTCTGTTAACATGCTTCGATACAGCACTCTGTGAACAGCCAGCTTCTTTGGTAATGAATGTTTGTGGCTCACCCTCCTTGTGAAGGGTGTCAATGATTGTCTTCTGGACAACTGTCAGATCAGCAGTCTTCCCCATGATTGTGTAGCCTAGTGAACCAAACTGAGAGACCATTTTGAAGGCTCAGGAAACCTTTGCTGGTGTTTTGAGTTGATTGGCTTACTGGCATGTCCCCATATTCTAATTTGTTGAGATAGTGAATTTGTGGGTTTTTGTTAAATGTGAGCCAAAATCATCACAATTAAAAGAACCAAAGACTTAAACTACTTCAGTCTGTGTGCATTGAATTTATTTAATACACAAGTTTAACAATTTGAGTTGAATTACTGAAATAAATGAACTTTTCCATGATGTACTTTTATTTGACACTTTCAGAACAAGATATGGAGAAGATTTTGTGGTGATTGTGTAAGCAGAATAAAAAATTGTTTTGATTAGTGTGGTTACTTTTAGCCAGGACTGAACATGAAACAGAACTAATCAGTCCAATTAATTTATTTATATTTTATTGCGTGACTCCTGTTATATAACTATGATACATTTTACTGAATTCCAGTTCAGTAATTTCCTTGTCCCGTGATTCAAATTTAAATTCCTATGGGATGTCCCATTGAAATTGACACTTGAAATAGAAACAGAAAGTTTTCAAATTGTGAATTTTGCCCAATCCGACAGGTAAGGGATGAGCTACAAGTGAAGGCGGGGCTACTCACTGCTCCTCCCACACTATAGCAGCAGACAGGAGATCCCCTCCGATTCCTCCATGCTCCTCAGGTGTATATATTCCCAGCAATCCATGTTCTCCGGCCTTTTCCCAAACCTCTCTGCTGACCTCACCATCCTTTTCCCACCTATAATCATAAAGTATGTGCATACATTTTGAAACCTATTACATCATATTCAGGATGAGAGAGCGATGAACCACACTGGTGACTTACTGAGCGTGATGTGGAACAACTTCCTCCTGAAAGAACCGCCGCACATTTTGACGGAACAGGTCATGCTCCTCTGAGAAGATCCGTCTGGTGCCGATGTCCATCAGTGTCTTGGCCATGGGAGTTTCAGGTCGAAAAGGTGCAGCGGTTTCTTCATGCTGGACCTCCGAATGCTGCATTCTGGGAATCAAATTAACCCCTTTGCTATTACCACTGATATATCATCCCGTTTAATAATATATTCAACCATATTCAGTACTCCAAGGTACCATAAAAGACAAAACTGTCCATAAATGGAAAAAGCATACCATTAAACTTTTTTGTAATTAGTTGTATTATAATTTCATTAAAAAATATTTGTGTTAAATACATGTAAGAAACACCAATGTAATTTGAAAATGCATATATTAACCCCTAATTAACCCACTTTGTATGCTATTTTAACTATTCAGGACGTTATGTTACAACAAAACTACAATAAGATAATTTTTTCTTGTCTTTCCCACAAATGTATATATAGCTGCCCTCCTTATTTGTCATTATGATAATGTAAATGCAACATTACCGATTAAGGTTACTTTACATAGATCATTTAAAAATAAAAAATTATTGCAAATATATAATGTGGGGCTAAGGATTTGACATTATCATATTCTTTACTGTAAAGTTAACTGGAATAATAATAACGTAAATTGTTTGGTGGACCTTATTAATATGCCTTACATGCTATATTTTAAACAGACAAAATATTTAATGTTTTAGAGATACTTCTTGGGTTTTTTCATCAATGTTTTAGTAACAGCACCTAACGTTACAAGTTTTATTATAGATTTTTAGCATTACATATATAAATGTTGTTCATATGTAAAAAAATAAATCATCAGAGAAATAAATAACTAAAACGAGAACTACTAAAATGAACTAACATCATTCCTGTGGATTGTGATTAAACAGAACTATGATAAAACACGAAAGATAACGAAAACAATAAAGTCAACAGAAATGAGTCTCACCTCGACATAGTCACGCTAAACGCCTGTTTACTCCGCAAATAAACATTTTTCGTCGCAGGAGAAAAACTCCTTAGTGCCTTTAGTGCAAACATGCTGATGTGGACGAGATCAACTCAAAAGCTGAGGCACAATATTTGGCAGGTCAAATATCGTCCGTGAACTTTACTCTAATTAAAGAAAGGACACTTCCGTCTAAAGACATAAAGACAACATGTCAAAATAAGAGTCTTTTTACTGATGTCAACTTGAAGCTGCACGTATGACTGTAATTCACTAGAAATATTCTAAAACATTATACAAATTTAAAGCACGTTAATTTGTCTTGATAGTAATGGTTTGTCACTGAATGGCACCGAAACACTATTTTAATGTATATCTGCACGTTTTCTGAGCCCTGTATATAATGAAATGCCTTTGGAGAATAGTGAATGCTTAATGGTTTAAGATAGTAGAAACACATATCAGCAGATTTCCAGATAACTGGAACAAACTAACAAGCCAAACCCTGTACTAACAGCTAGCTTATAACACTCTACAGCAGAGATAGACCTAACTAACAAGGGTAAACTGCTTTTGTTAACGCACATTACAAATGTTGAAGTTTGTTCAGTTTGTCATCCTGTTTTCTGGTTGTTCAATTAGATGTGGAATAGGTCACATCTATTTTGTACAACCTATGTTTTCCAGAGTTTCTTCACACCAAGATAATTGCCAAGACCAATGTAACATTAAGGTCATTTTCGCTACCAATTTGAAGGTTCCTCAAGAAGCCTCCTCGCTTTAAAATTGCAACAAGAAATAATGGAGAAAAAAAAATATTGTAAAAAATGAAAGCATTATATATTCCTAGACTGTTTTCAGGGCGATGCCTCATAATAATCATATCCACGTCGTCTTTCTGTTTTCCTTTTATTCTCCAAGACATTAGTGACCTCTACTGGACACAAATTATAAACACATTTTAAAAATCCCCTTATTTTTTCGTTATTATTTGTGAATTTTAATAGCAGTTTCTGAGTATTCAAGTAGGCCTATATATAAAAAAAAATTATATTACTATTATTATTGTGTTACATTTTTGTGAATACCCTTGTGTTTTGTTTTGTCAATGCTGTCTCGTTGAATTCTCAACTCACTGGCTGTAATATCAGCTGCATTACTATAACAAGAAAAGCCTGGTCTTCCTAATGATGCTCGAGTGTCACAGGCTGAGAGACTGATGCAGTGCAGAACATGTGGAGCAGCGCTAATGAAGAATCTGAACAAAGAGCCTGTTGTGTTCAGACTCACAGAGAAGAGCCCAATGACCTCTGTCCCACTTTCACTGAGACGCAGAGCTGTCTGCTGCAAACATGAACCGAAACATATCAGCTCAAACACAGTGAAACGTGATCAAGACTTGATAAGTCTGGTAAATATTGTAAAGATTGAATGTGCAAAAGAAGCTCAAAGTGGTTTTAAGACAAAAATGGAACACTATAATCCTAACTGTTCTTAAATCAGTGAAAATCCGCTTTGACAAGATTGTGGTGGGTGAACAGAACCTGTCATGTGAATTAGGAACAGTACCCACAAACCCTGTCATGCCCTCAATGTACCAAACAAACAGTTTGACAGGTCAAAGACAAATCACCCTATAAATGGTCGGAAGACATGAAGAAACAAGCGTGTTAATGGTTGAAAAAGAAGGTTTTCTGTTAAAACTCGTTTTGTTTATTTTATCTAAATAACACTCTGCACAGAAAAAAGTACTTTGTTTAAAATAATATTTTCAATTGACATCAGTGTTGATGTTTTTATTGTTATTATTATTAATATTTTATAATAAAATTTAATTATTTCACAGTTGCCTTTATTATAGTATGAAAACAAAACTAAACATTGACTAACAAAATGTATTATCATAAGTAAAAAAAAAAACATACTTTCAAATTATATTTAGCTTTTATAATTAAATTAAGTATACAAATTCAAAAAATTACCTAGATTAAGTAACATTTTAGCTTATGTCTAAAGAAAACATATTAAATATTAGAAGATGAGAAATTATCAAGACTTATGAAGTCAAAACAGCATGTTCTTATTCAGTGAAATCTGAAAAACACTATAGGTTAATGGCAAATTTACATTATGGCTATTTATTTTGGGGCATTTACACAAACGTTCACCAGCATTCATTATATAAATTAAAAAATTTAATAAGACTTTATATGGGCCCATCTTGAAATAAGCCAGTATATATTGTATACTGACCAATAAAAATATATTTGTAAAAAAATGTAATATACATAACATAAAATAAAATGCAATTCAAGAATGTTTTGCATTATTTGGGAACAGGGCTGTATCTCATGTGCATCTGTCAAGCTGATAACGATTTCTCAATATCCAGATGCTTATTGTTCTCAGCGTGACACACGAAAGGATATATTGTTCATTTGATGAAGCTATTAGTGATCACATGTCACCTGCAGAGGCAATCATGAGCTGTTTAACACACTCCTCCAGCACAGAACACATTCACCATGAGCAACTCACAACCTCTCCATATAATCTACAGAAAGCCATGTCAAATAATCATCAGTCTATATATGTATAACATATTTAATATATCTTTATATTTTCATATAAAGTCATATAAGCATATACATAAACTTCTGTAAGGATTAGATTTATTAAATGAATATTCATTAGAGATACAGACTCGGTATTTGTAAAGTGCAAGATAAAAGGAGGAGGCATCCAATAGTAAAAAAAGCAAAGAGAAATAAGGAAAAAATAATTAGCCGTTTGATCTTTGTGTTTTTCTGCTAACATATTACAATATCATCCCTATTTTATTACATGGGAACACTGTGGTTTATTGATATTTTGATAAAAGTTTTTATCACAAGTATAATTAATAAAAAAAATATTTTGTCTACCAGTGGTTTTACGTGCTGCTCTCTAGTTTTATTAATATTTTATCCCATTTTTATAACAGCTTTAGATAAACAATGAACTGTGAACAGTTTTGCAGGACAAGGTTGTTTTTTCCTTCATAAATGGCAGGTTAGCATGTCACATTTTTACTGGGGTAAATGTTGTATGTAGTTTACAAATAATTTATTGCAAAATCTTCCTAAAACTTAGAAAAAATATGTAGTTATTTTCATATATATATATATATATATATATATATATAGCTCAAGCTTAATATTTTAGAACTTTTTGTATCTTTGTTTTTTCATCATTGATTTTGTGTTTCATAATTGTTTGCTCAAAGGCCCATAAAAGGCCAGTTCCCATGGTGACATCAGTGTCATAAAAGGTCAGTGTGTTCAATGTACTGTAGCTTTTTCCCGAGCAACACATTTTCAATACCTTCTTGCTGTCAATTTTGCTGTCAAGTTTTGCTTATAAAACCATATCAATCCATACATTTTCCATATCGCTTTATCCTCTATAAAACCATATGAAATCTAACATAGCCTAAGTATTTTCTCTATCTATCTATCTATCTATCTATCTATCTATCTATCTATCTATCTATCTATCTATCTATCTATCTATCTATCTATCTATCTATCTATCTATCTATCTATCGCTCACAGCCATGTGTGTACCTCAAAGCATAATAGAGGATTACAAAACAGGTCAAATGTCTCATTTGCATCTCAATCCGCATTGTCATAAACTGGTTCTTTTCAGAGTGCCGTCTTGTCTTGTCTCTTATCTGCTCTTTATTGCGCTCATCGGTCGTTTGCGGCCCCGCAGCATGAATGAATGCGAGATGCGCGTGTGACGCAGGTGCTTCAGACTGACGCACATGGGCGGATGTGACCGTGCCGTCCTCCTCCTCTTCTATCATCTATGAGTTGCTAGAGTCAGGGCCCGTTATACACGAAGAGCTCCCATCAGCTTATCCGCTGTTAATTATAGCCAGCGACCTGGTTTCAGCACTGCTGGGACTCAACAGCTCCCGCGGAACTAAAGCCTTTGCGCTTACAGAAGAGAGTCGCTGAGAGCGCGCGGCATCCTGCCAACACCAGCGCGCGCTACAAAACCAAACCAACGGCGCGTTTATCTCCACAGAGGACAGCAGAGAGAGCGAGAGAGAAAACATCTGAACACCAGCTGAAGGATGGCGTCAAAACGCGTAGGGATTGTGGTCGTCCTCGCTGTAATATCGCAGATCAGCGCGTTTCCCACACCTGCGGGACCCGACGGTGAGTTACTGAACAACCAAAAACACTACAGTCCAATATATTAGAAGATGTGGATTGTTTGATTTAGAGGATTCATCTGATTGAGTGGAGCACACAACACATGCACGATGTGTATAGATTAATATAAGCCATGTTAATTAATAAGAGGATATTTTGGTATTTAGGACAGCATCCACCTGACTCATTAACACATGTCTGGACTTCAGCGTGGACATGCTCTGTTTTCAAATGGAAGTAAATATTAGGATATATGTTTAATTTCAACAATTACATATGTATTAAATTGTATTTCAAATATATTATAGGCTGCATATATGGATTATGTCGGCCATCATATTAGTTATTGAAAACCCCATATTGGCTGATAACTCCATATAACTAAATGTGGGAATAAGGATGAATTGGATGGTTTGTTTTGTTTGTTGTTGTTTTCATCATTTATTGTATAGGAAGCTCTAGCCTCAGTTTTCAAAGGCCTTTAATCTTTTGTCCTGTAATCCGATTACTCTGTGCCAGCTTCTCTTGGACAGTTTGGACTGCAACTGAATGCATCAAAGATCTCAGCAACTATAGACAGAGTGAAGAAAATGCATCTTAATAACCATTTTTATTTTAGGGCAAAAATAGACTTGTAATGTAGCGTGTTTTGACTCCTTGAAAATGATAGTCGATTCATACACCGTAGATGAGGTGCACACATTTTGTTTGTCAAAAACTCATTAGTGTTATTAATTTCCTTACATTAATGTAATAACCAGTCAATAGTATTCTGAGTCTGATCCTGCGATGCTGAAGACTTTTTTTCTCATCGTCCTCCTGGTTTTGTGTTTTTGTTATCCGGTGTGAGTGTATTAAAGGGATAGTTTCTCCCAAAATGTAATTCTGTAATCATTTAGTCACCCTCACATTGTTCTAAACAGAATTTCTGTCTTTCTTCTTTGGAACACAAAAATAAATTCAGTTTTGGGTGTCCCTTTAAGGTCAGCAATGACTGAGTCGAGGCCTAATGTTTAGAGAGTCGGACTCGTAATCCAAAGTGTGCAAGTTCGAGTCTCAGGTCCGGCAGGAATTGTAGGTGGGGGGAGTTAATATCAAGCGCTCTCTCCACCCTCAATACCACGACGAGGTGCCCTTGAGCAAGGCACCGAACCCCCAACTGCTCCCCGGGCGCCGCAGCATAAATGGCTGCCCACTGCCCCGGGTGTGTGTTCACGGTGCGTGTGTGTTAACTGCTGTGTGTGTGCACTTTGAATGGGTTAATGCAGAGCACAAATTCTGAGTATGGGACGACCATACTTGGTCGTATGTCGCGTCACGTATTATTATCACTTTTTAGTGATCTTTGCCTTTATTAAATGTGTTTGTGTTTCTTTCCTGATCCAGATAAGAGCATTTATGACCGAGAGCTGACTGAGGAGAAGCCATTAGAACAGCAGGTGTGATTTCAGTAATATGAACTTATTGTTAAACATGTTATGTAAAAGACATAGATCAATATACTTCACCCTTTATGGGTAAATAGGGTACAAATGGTACTGCCCTGTGACCATTTTTGTGCACTTGTTTCTGACCGCGTATAGAAGATGTTTTATGCGTTAAGTTCAATTAATACAAATTTTATTAAAAGTCAAAACTGTGTTTTATTTATTTTTTTCCTCAACAGATTGCAGAAGCTGACAGCATCAGGAAGACAGGTGAGGAATAATCTTATGCAGACAGTGCTTCACAGTGATCAATAGCTCAAAGTGTTTTCTGTTCATCCATGCACCAGCTGAGGCCGAGTCCAACTCTGAGGACGATGACATCACTTTCCTTAAGTCTCTGGCTGAGAAGTCCAAAGCGTCAGACAACGAGACTCCCATCTCAGATTCTGTGGATACCGACACTACCAAAAACAGAAGACTGGCCAATGATTATGACTCTACTAAGAATGGAATGGACTACAAATACCAAGGTAAGAACTACGATTACCATGCTAACAAAGCCTTATTCAGAAGAGCATAGCATGTTGTATATCTACTTTACAAAGTATGTTATTTGCATATACATTTCTGTATGCATGGATTACTTGATGACCAGGGGATTTGTGATCCATTTGTGTGAGAGATTTGTGCGAGCCATTCCTACCGCGAAGCTGATGGTGAAATATGTGATCTATTTGAATTATTTAGTGAAACAGCTACTTTAAAATGCTATGGAGAAAGTTGAAAAGGCAAATAAACTAAAAAGACTGATGAAAAGAGGAGGAAACAGTCTTGAACTAGCACTAACATTTATTAAACTATTTTTAAACTACTCGACACCTTTACTAAAATGTAAATATATAAGCAAACAAGCAAATAAATAAATCTTATGAGTGAGCTTAAACCGGGACTCTTCTAAAACAGTTCAAACTTCAACCCCCCATTCTTCACACCAATACTACGCCCTTGTTGATGACCTACAAAATCCCCACTGTGTGGAACACTGTATCCCACAATGCATTGTAATTGCCGTTTCCAGTCTAACGAATGAACCAAGTATCATGTTTAGCATCTGTATTTTATTTATACCCATTTTGATTATCTGACTTACAAAAGTCAATACATTTAAACATAAAGTTGCATTTTAACAAATGAACCGTTTTGTGTTAATGTTCCATTTTGAGCATAGCTTTGTCTTCTAGTCTTAACTAGCTTTTAGCATCAAGACATTGTGGATTCTAAATGGTAAAATAACCAGCCTAAGGAAAAAACCTGTCAAAAGCCAGATCATCTCCCACTTTGAAAGTGCTAATCCATCCCTGTGACTGTATGTGATCCTAAATACAGGAACAGCTGGCAGACACCATAGGTCAATCCGGAGGTATTTTGTAGAGATAAAGAGACAGAGCAAGATAGAGAAGGAGAGAGAGAATCAGGGGATTATCCCTCCGCAGGCTGCAGTACTGAATGTTTTATAGCATTAAACCCCACAGTCCCCTACAACAGGGCAGTCTAACCTAATAATAGCACAATAGATCAAAGAGGTCATGTCATAATTCCATTTACCATTTTTCCCCGACCCTATGATGTTTCTTAGACAAAAATCAACTGTTTATTTTTTTTTCATGTCCATTTTCTACTTTATGACTATTACAATTAAATATGCAGTCTTTGGGCATTTTAAGTATGTGCTGTGTTATGATTGGCTAACCAACGGAATTGACATGAAATTACTAATCACGCATATGCAGTTTGCTGCTGGGTCAAATATACAGTGGTTTTGTACATATATATTGTATTCCTTCAATACCAACCCACTTTGCATAGCCACCTTTTATTGTGATTTATGAATCATAAAAAAATCACAAAATCACAAAGGCTCTGCAGAGCTGTAGGTGCTACACACAGCCGCAGATTTGTCAGACTTCACCACATTTTACTTGTTAGCTCTTATGTGTTTAGGAATAAGATGACCTGTTCTATGTCCTTCTTTTAACTCACCACGACTGCATGGGAGGACCATGTTTCTGAATACAGAATAACTGTTGTTGACATGTGGGCAGTCATGTGTCCGTGTATTCAATTCTGCCTGATGTCAGCTGTCAGTTTTGGCAGCTTAATTTAACTGTTACTTAAATAGTTACTTCATTATTAACTTATAATATGACCGCTTTAAGTATTATTTTTTTATGACACTGTCATGTCATAAAGGCACTCAGACCACCTAAGACCTCATATGAGCGTCAGACGTTTGATCAGTGTCACGTTTCAGGCAGATGGGGAGTTTACTGGAAGCGATTGTAAGTCGATCTCTAGATAATGGCAGATAACAGAGTGGGAGGTGTTTTTGTGTGATTTCACTGATGGGTTGAAGGAATTACAACAGACAGACAATAATTGCTGGCAGATTTCAGCTTCAACATTCAGATCTCTGTTTCACACATTCCTCTCCTACTTAGTCTCGCTTTTTAAGAGCTTTGAGCTTGTAGCCTTCTGATAAAGCAATATCAAATTCAGTATACTAGAAACTAAATCTATGGCACAGAAAAAGACACCCAAAAAATGCTGGATGCGTGGATATTCAGGCTACGGTCAATCAGCAGTTCATTTATAATCAAGTTACGTCCATAACCGTTTATATAAAAGTACCAAAATATGTAGACACTTTTAAGGAGGGTAAGTTCCCCAATACAGACGAAAGGCTAGAAATGTTTCTGGATATTATCCAAAATAAGTAAAGGATTGAAATAAACATGAAAAGGTGATCAGGACCCAGAGGCGAAATGCTGGTTAAATATATGGACATGAAATATTGATTTATTCTGAACTGAATTATTTATGAAAAAAGTGGATACAGTACAGTTACGTAAGAAACTGGAACGATACATAATAAAGCATCCACACCAACAGATGATATTTCAATATCTGTTCATTATAAGCACAAGCTGCTGCTTTAAATGCTCAAGCTCTTTAAAATCAGGTATAGTTGTGGTTCAGACATCCCTATTATCATAGAATTAGAACAATTATTAAAACTCTATATTTAAAGTTATCTTCCTTGGATGGATGTGAAGTATTTGAATGTGTTCTTTTTCAGATGATCCTGAAAGTTTTCGGCAGCTGGACGGGACCCCGCTAACAGCTCATGACATCGTCCAGAAAATCGCCAACAAAATCTACGAAGAGGATGACCGAGGAGTGTTTGACAGAATTGTGTCTAAACTGCTCAAGCTGGGTCTAGTAAGAGATTCAAATTGTGGTTTTCGCAGTGATTCTGATAGCTGCCATATTGATGACCCATGCAATAAACATCATGCATAATGTATTAGTTCCTCCATGGAAACATATTCCAGTTTAACCCTAAATAGCATGTAAAATAGATTGCCATACAATTAAACCTTTGTGAATTGATTGTTCCAGCAGGTGTTGTGTTGTTTTGTTTGACCTTCAGATCACAGACAGTCAGGCAGAGACACTGGAGTATGAGGTTGCTGAAGCCCTGCAGGATCTGATCACCAAAAACGCCAAAGATAACATGATTGGAGACCTCAGCATGGACTACCCTGTTAATGCTGAGAAAGACACACAAAACAATATGGTACGAGTGTGTGACTGTAGTGTTTCTACCAACTGCATATTTATCCAAAAATAAAAACTCTCTATTTTCTTGGATTCTTCTCTTCAGGATGAGGAAGACAGGCCCAGTCGACGATATGATGATGAGGATGAAGGCGATGGTGATAATGGTGGTGATGATGATAATGGTGGTGATGATGATGGTAATGGTGATGAAGAACAGGAGGAGGAGATTAGAGAAGACACAGTGAGGGCCGAAGACTCATGGGATGCCGTGAGCGATGGGAACGACAGAAACGAACTGAATCCTGAAGATGGACTGCAGGACCTTCAGTTCTTCCCCAACTTCTACAGACTCCTCAAGAGCCTCGACTCAGGTAGACAACACAACATATGACACAATACAGTACAACACAAACATACAACACAACAAAATACAGCATGATGCAACTCACAAACTGGATACTGTACAACACAAAAAAG
Source organism: Gymnocypris eckloni scoliostomus (assembly GCA_027564155.1). Taxonomy (NCBI): domain Eukaryota; kingdom Metazoa; phylum Chordata; class Actinopteri; order Cypriniformes; family Cyprinidae; genus Gymnocypris; species Gymnocypris eckloni. The sequence continues at coordinate 7,229,740 of CM050423.1, read as the reverse complement.
AAGTGCACTTAACAGTGTTCAATGCAATTGTAATGTCTCAAAAGTTTTTTTTCAAATAATGTTCTTGCATAATCAAATGTTAATAAAATAAAAGGCCATTTAAGTGTACTTAAAGGGAATACAATTTAATAACCGTTTCTTAACACACTTAAGTACACTTTTAAAAGGTGCACTTTGTAATGTCAAATTAAAGGTTTTCATTTAAAGTATGTTAAATCAAGTTGTAACATTTTGTTGTGCTTATTTTGATGTGTTGATTAACATATATGTGACCCTGGAGCACAAAACCAGTCTTAAGTCACTGGGGTATTTCTGTAGCAATAACCAAAAACACATTGTATGGGTCAAAATTATCAAATTTTCTTTTATGCCAAAAATCATTAGGATATTAAGTAAAGATCATGTTTCATGAAGATATTTAGTCAATTTCCTACTGTACATATATTAAAACTTAATTTTGTATTTATAAGATGCATTGATAAGGACTTAATTTGGATTTTTTTTGGACCCTCATATTCCAGATTTAAAAATAGTCGTATCTCAGCCAAATATTATCCTATCATAACAAACCATACATCAATGGAACGCTTATTTATTCAGCTTGATGTATAAATCTTGGAAAGTCAATTTTGGAAAATTGACCCTTATGACTGGTTTTGTTGTCCAGGGTCACATATAGTGGATGTAAAGTACTTAATATTTGATTATAATTGTATAACTTTAGTGTGGTATTTGATATTACATTGGTAAAAGTTAATATATTTAAAACTTCATCTTTATAAATGTGTAATTACAAATATATTTAAAATATATTTCATATAAAACAAGTTTCAACAGAAATGACATTAAAGAATATTTTAATTGTTCTTAAATGCTTGTCAGTACATTCGTTCAGTACAATTTAACCATATTTCAAAGAAAATATAAATAATTACGACTTAATCAGGTCAAAAAAGTCAAAACAATGCACACATGTGAGTATAGCGCAACACGACACACTCAAAAGCCACACAAACAGTAATGTAACACAACACAACCCAGTCTGTTGATATTCTTTAATAGACCTGAGCTAACAATAAACGGGTTTATTTGTAACTAATGATTAATAAATACTGTATTGAATGTATTGCCCATTGTTACACTGCTTGTAATCCTTATAACATTTATAAATATTGTGTTTTTCACACAGAAAATCTGGATGCCATGATTGCCCTGCAGACCAAAAAGAAGCTGGGCAAATCTCTGGTTCCTCTCAGCTTTACACCCCCTACAGGTAAATCAGTCCCACAACACTGCAAACTGCAAGTCATTCACTGCAGAAGACTCTGGCATCACTATACTGCGTTTCCCTCTTGCTCCAGGAAAAGCATTGGACGATGATGACAACACCAAAACCGAAGCTGCCCAAATGCAGAAGGAGTATGAGACTCTCAAAGACTCGACCAAAGATGTCCAGACAGCTGCTGAAATCAGTGAGTAAATCAAGGAGCCCGTATCATCTTCACATGCTTACGGTTTGGGATGATATTAAACGCCTCTCAGCTTCTGCTGGTGTAACCGAGCTGTTTAACTGGACTCTAGCAGTAGAGCTGAGGCAGATACACTGATAACTCAACACCGCTCCACTAGAAACGACTGCAGTGTGTGTGTTTTAGAGACACAGCGAGAGACTCTGTAGATCGAGGGCATCGCTGTAACGCGCTCACACTGAACTAACAGTGATGAAAACAATTATGAGGCCTTGTTCAGGGAGACGTGTATTGATTCTTTGAAAAGTACTGAACATTATTGTTAAAAGCTGTGATAATCACTGTCGATTATGACCCAAGAAGCATTTAGAACAAACCCATTATACATTAATACTGCTTCCGTGTTTGAACTGCCACAATTATGAGGTGACAGCTCAGAACTAATGGACTTACTACAGCAACACTCATAATACTAAACTGTCCACGTACATAATTCAACTTTATGTTCTCTAGCTAAATTGTGAACACTGCACATGAGGTATATAATAATAACAATACTGTAAAAAATCCATCTTTCAAAAAGTTCTACTAACAAATGTAAAAAGTAGCCTGAACAAATGATTTTTCGTAGAAGTCAGTTTAATTGTTATGTGAACTGAACAAAAATACTCATATCGCTAACAAAAGGTGTTTTGTTTACTTTACTTAGACACTCGAGTATTTGTTCACAACATATCCAAATATTGAATTGTTGAACCGTCCAAATTGAGTCATCTGATCAACCAATTTAACACAGCATGCATTGCAGCTTGAACAAATAGTTTGAATTATTATTCAAATATTATCATTGTTTTATATTTGACTGGGTTAGTTTATGCTGCTGCTGCTGTTGTCACTGTCAGTTAGCTGTCATGTGGATCAGAGTTGATATTTTTACTGATTTAACATCTGTTGATCCTCATCATGGTTGAGAATCATGTGTTGAGATATATGAACATCTCATTGCAACTTCTGGGTTCAATACTTTTGTCTATCAGCATATTAGATTGTCTTTAGGTTTAAGAGATACGATTCATATTATGTAGTGGGCTTTGAAAATAAACATGCATGTCAAAGAAAGAAGATTGTTAAAGATGATTATAAATGCTAAAGCATATTTAGTTGATCTGACAAAGACAATAGACTGACTTTTATTTTGATGAACTTATTGACTATTCATTAGATGAACAAAGTTTTGAAGTTGCCGGTTGTTATTTGAGTTAACTGGTCGAGTTGAATGCGACAAGTTGCCATCATTTTTTCAGTTAGGTCAACTTATTTTTTTACTGTGTTATTATAATAATAATAATAATAATAACAATGATATACTAAAAAGTAAAAATATGTATCCATCCTTAAATGAAGAAGAGGAAATGTTTAAACAGAAAATATGTTTAAATATAACAACAAATAATTGAAATAATAAATCTATGTCAATCTATTTAAGAAGAAAACATATATAGAAATATGTTTAAACAAAAATATAGCATAATAATTCTTCTGTCCATTCCCCAAACTAATTGTGCTATAGGATTGTGGAGATGCTGGAGCCCAGAAGTATTAATAGTAGTAATAATACTTATAATAATAATAATACTTTCTGTCTGACAGGTCATCCTGGGAAGTCTGAGAGCTATCTGGAGGCAATCAGGAAGAATATTGAATGGCTGAAAAAACACAACAAGGAAAGCAACAAAGAAGGTAAATGTTCATTAAATATTAAAGCAGCAAACCCATTACCTTTCAGTCATGACTATTATTATACAGCTGCAGAAATAGACTGATCACGATTGAAGCCAGCAGGATATGTGCTTTGACTTTTATTGTTTTCGTTTTTTATGTAAAATTAATCAAATTATATTCCATTAGAACAGAAATCAGTTTCTACATGCTAATTAGTGGTTGCATTAGTGTAATATACGTCAGCAGTCTACATTCATAACACAGTTCAAAGATGGAAAATGATATCTACATCTTCAAATGTTGGCAAAATAAATAAACACCAGTTTTAACCGAATATTAGCTCAAAATTAACTGACAAAGCTGTTGCTAGATTTCGGAAATGATACAAGAATACCGTCGTATTCTTCTAGTAAACACACCGGTAAGCTAAACTGGTAAACAGCCCTATCTCGCTCTCTTAGGGCTGTTAAAGGGTTTACCCCAACCCGAGATTACACACAATTCAGTCAAAACATGAAGAACAGTCCAATTAAAGACTCTTTTCTTTCTCTTAATTTGCAATTGAAATAAGCGTGGGTGAGGGCGCTCATGAATATGCGTCGGTTTGATGAGCTTGGCTGTGTTATAGCACTGCAAGCCTGCTGTGTTTTTGTGTGTTCCTCTCTTCATACCCGCCAGCATGAGACTCTTCTGGCATCATCTGCTCAGCTCTGAAAACCAGAGTGTGTTTGGAGATGAGAACTCTCGCACTATTGTTCAAAATCAAAACAGATTCATTAGAGGCAGACTGTTACCGTCTGACGGGTCAATAATGCCCAGGTCATAATAATCAGAAAAGAAAAGAATTATATTATTGCAGAACGCAAATAAAGCCTATTTTAGGACAGGTCTCATTGTTTTCTTTTCATGATGTGTAAACACTTGTACTGTTTTTTTTTTTTGCATTACATCAATAGAAATTGACATTTTTGCAGTATGGTAATGAGAATCTATATAGAGAAAATATGTTTAATTAATATGTTTAAATTAAAGTCTCAATGTAAATAAATAAGGGGGCAAATCTGGGGATCCTAAAATATACATACTGTATATATATATATATATTATATATATATTTTTTAAAAGAAATACTTTTGACATTTTTAACCCTGAAATAAAACTAAATAAACAAAATAATAAAAACAATTGTGGTTTCTATTACTAAATAGGAATAGACCAACATTTCGTGTTTTTCCACAAAAAAAAGGCAAAAAAAATGAAGCTACTCTGTTAAAAAGATTTTTTAAATAAAAAATACTGTAAAACTGTTTTACTGTTACCTTTTATCAGTTTAATGTATCCTTCCTGAATAAAAAATATTATTATTATTTTTTTAACCCAAACTTTTGACTGGTAATGTAACATCACCCATCCATGTTCATGCAACATTAATATCTCCTATCATACACATCGAGATGTTTTAAATACAACATGAGTCATAGTGATTATGGCCACTATTACAGACATAGTACGAGTCTCTGAGTCAGTAAGCATGTGAGGTCTCTGTGAGGACTCTCCAGTCTTATTCCATTGTAATGGTCAGTGTGGGAAGAATCCACTGCCAGAGCCCACACTCAAAAACATTCACCAACACGCTCTTCTGATGCGTGTTCCAGCAATTCTTTCAAACCACACAATGTACTTTCACACACACACATGCTTGTGCCAAAGCTTGTGAATTTGGAAATGGATTTATACATATTTACTGCTGTGTGAGTCTTCTGGCTCTCGGCTCTCTCCCACGCACACCCGCTCTCACGCAGGCTTACACTTGTACATACACTGGCCATCAGGCCTGCCTCCCTCAAGTATTTCTTTAAATTGTTATAGCCTTTTAGTTAGCATAAAAACAACATTGTTTCAACCAGCTTACAGATTTATATAAGCCTTAATATTTCTCATCTGAAATGTGTTTGATGCCACCCTCGTTAGATCTAAAGTGTTACAAAATTGAAGTTAAGTGCAAAAACCATGCCACAATATTCAGTTAATATTTCTGCAATTTAAGCAAAGAACAATATTTTTCTGTAAAAAAAGGTCCTGCAGAGTTGAACTTTTGAGCTTGATAAGGCAAATATGCATTGAAATAAAAAAAATTAAATGATTAAATTATGATGTCTGTCACAAATCTAGCCTCTGTGGCTCCCTCCGATCGCCACCAGAGGGAACCATCACCGGAGTACTAACCGGTTCTTTCAGACTCCATTTCCCATGACCCCGTGCCTGAGACTGATCACCTGCACAGGTGCCAGCCATTATCCGGACTATTTAGCCAGTGCCTTCCATACCCTCGTTGCGAAGTCTTGTTTTGTTATTGCTAACATTTCCGGCGTTTTTCCCTTTAGTGATTACCTGTTTACTACCTGGACTGTTTATTCTCATCTGACCGTTTGCTGCCTGCCTTATTGACCCCGCCGGCCTTTTGGATCTTCTCTCTGCCGCCTGCCCCGACCTATTGCTTTGACTCTGTTTATGAATCTGCCTTGCCTACGTTGCTCTTGATACTGCTGTATGAACTTTGCCTGTCTGACGTCTTCTTTGTTTAAATAAAGCTGCAAATGGATCGCAACGTCACTGACCCCTTATTACAGAAGACTTCGCCCGAAATCGATCCAGCAGTTTTCTACCATTTCACTACGGAGGTATCTGCCCAAGCATCAGCATTGGCTTCACATCAACAACAGCTTAGTCGACTTACCTCTCTCACGGAGGAGTTGGTGAAGACCCTGCAAGCTCTCCAACTTTCGCCACCCGCGATGAGTCCTCCTATGCCAAATCCACCACCTCCAGCTCCCATTACCGCCAGCCCTCGCTTGGCGTTTCCCGAAAAGTTTGATGGATCACCCACGAGGTGTAAGGATTTTTTGCTGCAATGCTCTATGTTTGTTAACCAGCAACCCACGCTATATTCCACAGACGATAGTCATATTGCCTTTGTTTGCTTACTGGACGAGCGCTGGAATGGGCCACCACTGTGTGGAGTGATGGACGCACTGTTTTCCCGTCATTTACCAGTTTTCTGCAGCGCTTCAGGGAGGTTTTCGAACACCCCGCTGGGGGCAAGGAGGTGGGCGAGCAGTTACTAGCCCTTCGTCAAGGAAGAAGTACAGCAGCAGACTATGCACTATCCTTCCGCACACTCTCTGCGCAGACTGGGTGGTCGGATGATCCTCTCAGGCTCCTCTTCCGTAAAGGTCTCAGTGCGGAACTTCAGTCGTTACTGGCCTGCCGCGACGAGGGTAAATCTCTGGACCAATTCATTGACCTGGCAATTCACATTGATAACCTCGTTCGCTCACGACGACAGCCTCGTTTCTTCTCGGCTTCTGAACCTGAACCCATGCAATTAGGCTTTACTCATCTTAGCGTGGAGGAGAGAGAGAGACGGATGCGCCAAAATCTATGTTTGTACTGTGGCCTCCCTGGACACCTGAGAGCTTCTTGTCCCACTCGTCCGCCTCGCAACCCTTCATCTGTGAGTAAGAGTTCTACCAGATCCTCTGTCTTGGAGATACCAGTTACCTAAAGGGTTAATGGGGAGGTTATTGAGACTACGGCTCTGATCGACTCTGGGGCAGCGGGAAATTTAATTGACTCTGCATTCTCAAGGACTCATAAGATTCCCTTGTTTCTTGTGAATCTCGTTTGGCAGTGGCAGCGCTAGATGGACGTCCGCTAGGCTCCGGCCGGATTCAATTCACCACTGAGGATCTATCACTATGCACCGGAGTCTTTCACACTGAGACCATCCGACTATTTTTCTTTCAATCACCTCAAACTCCTATCATCCTGGGACTCCCCTGGCTGGAAAAACACAACCCGACTATCTCCTGGTCCGATAAACAGATAATTCAGTGGTCTGAAACCTGCCGCCAACGCTGTCTAGATCTAACTCTTCAAAGGAAAAGTGAAAGAACGGCGCCTCTCCTTGCACACAGATTTCGGATGAGTACCACGATCTAATCAAGGCTTTCAGCAAAACCAAAGCCTCACAACTACCTCCTCATCGTTCAAGTGACTGTGCCATCGATCTGCAACCCAATTCAAATCCACCCAAGGGCCGAGTTTTCCCCCTATAACAACCAGAGTCTGAAGCCATGAAGTCATACATCGAGGAGGAGTTAGCTAAAGGCTTCATTCGTCCATCCATATCACCTGCATCAGCCGGATTTTTCTTCGTCAAGAAGAAGGATGGAGGACTCCGTCCGTGCATTGACTACCGAGCTCTCAATGATCTTACTGTCAAGTTCCGTTACCCCCTACCACTAGTCCCAGCGGCCTTGGAACAACTTCGAACGGCCAAGTACTTTACTAAACTCGATCTTCGCAGTGCATACAATCTCATTTGCATCCGAGAGGGCGATGAGTGGAAGACGGCTTTCTCCACTACCTCGGGGCACTATGAATATCTTGTAATGCCGTTCGGGTTGGCCAATAGTCCTTCTGTTTTCCAGGCATTCATTAATGATGTGTTTAGAGACATGCTGAATCGCTGGGTCATCGTGTATATCGACGACATCTTGATCTACTCTGACTCCTATGAGGACCATGTCAAGCAGGTTCGTTCAGTTCTCCAACGTCTCCTCACCCATCAATTGTATGCCAAGATCGAGAAATGTGAGTTTCACCAAACATCTGTATCATTTCTCGGATATGTGATCAGTTCGGGAGGGGTAACCATGGAGGACAAGAAGGTTCAGGCTGTTATAGACTGGCCACAGCCTGTCACTTTAAAGGAGTTACAACGCTTCCTGGGCTTTGCCAATTTCTATCGGCGATTCATCTGCAACTTCAGCACAGTCGCAGCGCCCATGACATCTATGCTCAAGAAGGGGAGACAACATCTCATGTGGACCCCGGCAGCCATTGCCGCCTTCCAGAAACTCAAGGAAAGATTCACCACGGCTCCCATCCTGCATCACCCAGATCCTGAACGGGAATTTATTGTGGAGGTGGATGCTTCCAGTACTGGTATTGGTGCGATTCTCTCCCAACGACATGGTAATCCTCCCAAAGTATACCCTTGTGCATTTCACTCATGCAAACTCACCCCCACTGAACAGAATTATGATGTGGGCAATCGAGAACTACTAGCTATGAAGGCAGCTTTTGAGGAATGGCGTCATTGGCTCGAAGGAGCTAAACATCCATTCACAGTGTTGACCGATCATCACAACCTGGAGTATCTGAGTTCCGCCAAGAGACTCAACCACAGGCAGGCAAGATGGGCTTTATTCTTCACCCATTTAAATTTTTCTGTGACATATCACCCAGGCACACAGAACACGAAGGCTGACGCCCTGTCCAGACTGCATGAATCATCCATAGTACCACTCACCCACGAGTCCATTATCTCTCCCACCATTATTCTAGCTCCGATACAATGGGACATCATGACAGAGATCACCGAAGCTCAGGCCACCGACCCTCCACCGGCTGAAACTCCAACCAAATGCACGTATGTACCACTTGCTCTGCATCAGAGAGTTATTCAATGGGTACACTCTACCCTCAGTTCATGTCATCCAGATATCGCTGCCACTGGACCAGGAGGAGGCTGGTGACCACGGAGCCCCCTCCATCATCATAGACGGCGAGGAGGTGTACCGAGTTCAGGAGATTCTAGACTCCCGTCGCCGGGGCTGGGTAATTCAGTACCTAGTGGATTGGGAGGGGTACGGCCCGGAGGAGCGGTGCTGGGTCAGCGCAGAGGACATTCTGGATCCCTCTCTCACCACAGACTTTCATAGGACCCATCCGGAAAAGCCAGCCCCGAGACCACGTGGAAGACCCCGGCGTCGTTTGCCTCCTCGCGTCAGGAGCCGCTCGCAGGAGGGGCTCTGTCACAAATCTAGCCTCTGTGGCTCCCTCCGATCGCCACCAGAGGGAACCATCACCGGAGTACTAACCGGTTCTTTCAGACTCCATTTCCCATGACCCCGTGCCTGAGACTGATCACCTGCACAGGTGCCAGCCATTATCCGGACTATTCAGCCAGTGCCTTCCATACCCTCGTTGCGAAGTCATGTTTTGTTATTGCTAACATTTCCGAGCGTTTTTCCCTTTAGTGATTACCTGTTTACTACCTGGACTGTTTATTCTCATCTGACCGTTTGCTGCCTGCCTTATTGACCCCGCCGGCCTTTTGGATATTCTCTCTGCCGCCTGCCCCGACCTATTGCGTTGACTCTGCTGTATGAATCTGCCTTGCCTACGTTGCTCTTGATACTGCTGTATGAACTTTGCCTGTCTGACCTCTTCTTTGTTTAAATAAAGCTGCAAATGGATTGCAACGTTACTGACCCCTTATTACAATGTCCCTCTGTTAAAAATCAGAACGATCAAACCATTATTTTTAAGTGAGAAATAGCACATTTATTTATGTATTTGTTTGTTTGTTTGTTAATTTATTCATGATATTGTAGTCTTAAAAGCATAATTTATAATTTCCTATATACATTTATAAAATAAACCCTTTTTTATTTTCTAACCATATTTTTAATTATTCAATACATCTAACAAATATTTGTAATTATTTATCTATATTTTTTCATTTATTTATTCATTAATTAATTTATTATATCTTTAACTAAATATTTTGCAATCCCTTTATACTATTAAAATGTCATATTTAATTTATAATAATTGTATTAAATTAAATTAACATATACTTAAATATATATATATATTACTTTTTAAAATATTATAATAATTACTACTTTGAATATTTTTTATATAATTGATTCAATATCACTTCATGTTTTAATACTTTGTAACATCACTGCAAATAAATAAATAAATAAAGAGTTGCGTTCAGAAACTGCTTGTAAATGTCTGTACTGATCAGCTCCTGTGTTCTGTTTAAGATCAAGACCTCTCCAAGCTGAGGGACTTCATGGACCAGCAGGTGGACGCGTACATCGACAAAGGCATCCTCGAGAAGAACGAAGGTGACGTCATCAAGAGAATCTACGGAAGCCTGTAGGAACCACAAGTCCAGCTTCACGTGTAATAGTGTAACAGTTAGACTGTCTACTGCTTGGACCAGGCATACTAACACAGATCCTAATGCTTTAACTCCTAATAAACAAGATTTAGTATTTCTGCAGAATAATTCCCTTCAGAAGGCAATATCCTCTCTCAGTGCAGTCAGCAATAGAACACAATCTAGTTCTAGATAAGCCACAAATCACATTTAGTGTTCGTACGCATTAGGACAGAATAAGTAGAGGACTAGAGGAATGAAATTCGGTGGATTTGTTGGTATGACTTGCAAATCAGTGAAAATAGAAGCTTTTGCACCTGTCCCTCTTTTGCAATACTTTTACAGCATCATATGCATATACTGTATCTGTACGTAACATTCATTCATGTATGGTGTTTAGCATTTTCTCCTCTTATTTGATGAAGAAGAATCTGTATTATTGTTTCTCAACCAACCCAAAAAAATCAGCTCGACTGTCAGTGAATTTTCTCCTCTGTTGTTGTTTTGTCTCCCAGTCTGTAGGGGGCAGTCTTTATATCTCCCTTCTCTATCTTAAGTTTGCTTTTCTTTGTTTTCTTTCTCCGCTATTTTGACTCTTTGTATTCCACATGCTATATTCACAACAATCAAGTATTTTTAAATGTAAATATCGTGATTTTTTTCCAAAAATCTATTAAACATTGCCTTTCTTTAATTACTTAACTTCCGTGGTTGTCATTTTTAAAGTTTTTGATAATATTTTTTGTTTTAAAAAGTTTATTTCCCAAAGAGCTGATCTAACAAATCTGTACAGCTTTTTAAAACTTCTATGGTGATGCTGAAAGGTGAGATCCATCCTATAATAATAACCCAAAATGTTCTTGAAGATCTATAATCCACAAAACAGGAAGCTCTTCATTTACAGAAGCATTTATTCATTCTGCATGAACCAAATCAAACAGCACAGTAAAATATTATTTATTAAACTCCAACACAACATTCACGCCAACACAGCATTATTTATCCCTTTCAACCCCACACATAAAGCTTTTATAGGCCAAACAAAAGATAAATTAAAATCAGCAGGCAGCCACACAGAGTCCGGGATGTTTTATCTGCTAAGTTACGTTACTGGACAGACTGCAGATATAATGTTTCATATGAGCAGAGGTTATCATAAGTTTGTGATCTACATGTGGATGGCTATTGCTCTTCCTAAAGAAGACAAGCTCGGCTGTAGCTTCTTTACTGTCATGCGAGATGGAGAATTGATGATAAAAGTCAGCAATAACATCACTATAATACTGCTGAAGAAGGCAATGATGGACCTCCAGCACAAGAGTATGGCGTGTGGTCCGGTGTTGCAGTTTGGGTAAAGGTAGAGTTCAAAAATGAGCAGGCAAACGGATGGAAAGATGAAGATGGGTCGTTGTCAGCGTTTCCTATAATCCATCAGATCTCCTGATATGATGATGTTGAGCTTTCTGGGTCATCTTCCTCTCTGAAATTAAACACACAAACAATATAAAAACAACTGCTGAATATATATAACAAATGTGTCATTTTAATATGAAGCTTAAAAGAAACTTTAAGTGATTTTTAAATATTAACTCCTATTCTTATATAAAGCCTAAAGCAAATATTTAAATGTAAAATAAAACTAAAAAACAACTAGACATTCTTTTTCTATTTAAAATCTAATAAAAGTTGAGTGAAAAGGTAAGACACAATTAGTTATTAGTTATTTGTGTTGCATAATCAAAAAAAATAAAAATAATCTGCATTAAAAATTGTGAATTTGAATAAAATACAGATTTGTTTTCCCAATTCACCCGAAAAGCTCTATTTAGATTAACTTTCTAGAATTATCGGGGCGGTTTTGTAGGGCAATGCATCTGCATAGAAAATGAAAACAAGTCGAAAGATTGCTTTTGTTTCTTCTAAGCATTTTTTGGTATGAACCTTCTTACTGGGACTGAAATATATAAGAAAATCTGGAAAAGAATTGAGTGTCCAACTCAAACCTTTATCAGTAACTAAAAAGTTAACAGAGTTTAAAAATGTCCAATTGAGTTATCAGACCATCATTGTTTTGAGAGTTTAAATATGTTTCCCATTTAAAACTCGACTCTTCTGTATTTACCTCATGTACTAAGAAAATGAAAATGAAATGATATCACACAGCATCTGAAAGTAGCCTCCATGTCTTGAATTGTGTGATCATTCTAAATTGATTTGTATAGACTGAATCAAGCTGTGAAAGAACACACTCGACACTAGTCTAGACTTCATGTAATGCGTGCACGTTAAGTGTTTTGAATGGTTTTTGCTAAATACTCGATAATGTCAAATTGCACATCGTTAAAACAACAATTACGATATAGCACACATATACTAAAAGAATGCCTGACTCAAGGCAATGCAATTGACTTCACATTTCATTAACAATGTAAATAAAGTTGATGAAACATGACTGCAATTCTTTTAATGTCTTTCTTGACTCCTTATTTGTAGGTTAAAAGGGATTGTCCACCCAAAAATGACAATTCTGTAATCATTATCAAACCAAATAGTTTAGTTCCCATTGACTTCCATCGTATTTTGTTCATACAACTGATGTGAATGGGAACAGAAATTTGGTTACCAACTAAATATCTTTTTATATTCCCCTAACAAAAGTCAGGCATACAGGTTTGAATTGACATGAGGGTCAATAAATGGCAGAATTAATTTTTGGGTGGACAATGCCTTTAAAACACCCTCACGTGGTCAATCATCTCCAATCAAGAAAGCATTCACTGAGATTTCCGTGCAAACAAACACATCAGGCTCTGATCTAGCCCTATTTTTGACTTCTGGTAATTCCCCAAAGAGGCTGTTTAAACACAGGAAACTAGTTTAAATTGAAACCAGCATGTTTTCCAGTCAATAAACGTTTTTGGATTGACAGTCCCTGGGAATGCATATGGAGAAAACAACAACTGATGATCAGTGCTGATCATTGATCGTTTCCATGACTCAGTCGCAGCATTGATCTGATGGAAATATCACTTCTGTTTGACGGTGCATGTAAAGGACAATCACGTTTCAGTGTGAGTGTGTAGGGGAAGCATGGTTGAGAGGGTTTGATACTTCCTTTCCAGATTCATGATTAATTGAGCAGTTTTCTGCCATTGTGCTCATATCTCTTACACTGGCTGAGGGAGCATTTCCATCAATCACTTTTCAATTTAAGATTTGTACACATCTGTTATCGAACGAATGAGGGAACATGTTACAGGAAATTAATTCCAGGAATGGTTCACGCAATAAATCAAAATAATTCTGTCATCATTTACCACCCTCATAACAGCAAAGACAGCAAACACAATTGGTGCCTGTGTTTCTTATGGCAGATTGAGAAGCACTGAACACTAGCTCAACTGCCCAGAATTCCCAAGGAACATCTAGAAGAATTAAACAATGTTCAAACACTGAAACTTTAGTCTGTCCTCTTCAAAAGCTATTGTTCAAAAGGTTTGGAATATAGCGCATATAGACTACTTGTATGGTGTTTTATGTCCTTTTTGGAGCTTGACTGGCTCACCAAAATGTATAATTACATCAAAACATATCATTTTCTGTTCTACAGAAGAATATAGACATACAGACATGGAACAATGTGTGAAGGGGAGTAAATATGAGATTTCTCATTTTTGCATTAAAGGGAAAAAAAAGAAAATTACCCCATAATGTACTCATTCTCAAACCATCCTAGGTGTATATGACTTTCTTCTTTCAGACGAATCCAATCAGAGTTATATAAAAATATAAATTGTGGGTGAGTAAATACTCTCCCAAGCTTGATGATGGAAGTGAATGGGTGTTATTTTTCAATAGTCCAAAAAAAGTCAAATCTATCCATAATAAAAAGGTGCCTCACACAGCTCCAGGGGGTGAATAAAGGCCTCCTGAAGTGAATTGATGCATTTTTGGAATAACTGGCTAACTGTCATACGTGTGTTTACAATAGAATGCTGTTCCAGCGAGAAGCTCCAGTGAGAATATGCTAGTCTTGCGAGAGAAAAAAACATTTGTTTACAGGAGCAAAGGAAGCAAAGTTTCCTTACTTTAACAAAGGAAAACCAGTCTCCTCTTGACTTATAATGAAGTCCTCTGACATCTCTCTTTTCAAGCTCTTGTTTTCTACTTCTAATTCATAACCAGTGTTTCGTTTTGCTCTCTCCTCTTCCGCATTCGTCACTTTTCACTGGAGCGTACGCTATGCCCATGTCCTACACGTCCTAGGATTGTAGGTTTAGAAAATGTTAAATATGGATATTTTTCTTACAAAAATTCAATGTTTTGCTACAAGAGGCCTTTATTCACCCCCTGGAGCCAAGTGAGGCACTTTTTATTATCGATGGATGCGCTTTATTGGACTTATTTTGGACTATTGAAAAATAACACCATTAACTGCCATTATAAAGAGACAGGACATTTTTAAATATATCTTCAATTGGATTTGTCTGAAAGAAATAAGTCAAATACATCTAGGATGCGTTACGGGTGAGTAAATTAAGGTGAACTTTTGGGTGAACTATGCCTTTAAGACTATACAACAGGTTACAACCTGCAATTTACTGCCATCAGCGGAGATGTGTGCCAAAATGCGGCACTTCTTGAGTGAATACATGCGAGGGTTTTTAGCTCTGACACAGAACTGACCAGACTGGTTTTATTCTGAGAAACATGTTGAGTATATGTTTGTCTAAGAATATATGACAAACAACTTTCTTTGCCCTATAACTATGGAGGACAACAAGGCTTCTCTCCAAACACTACCGCCATATCCACTAAATGTGCGCACACACACACAAATCCGGCTGACTGATTCAGCTAAAATAAAAACTGCAGCATTTCAGATTGATGGACAGATTTCTTACCACAGGTCAGCAAACCTCATCTCTGCTTTAGTGAGATTCTTAACCAGACAGCATTTTCACAGGTTTGCTGCCGACCAAAATGGTGCTCAGTATTATAAAAAAATATGGCGTGCATCTTCTAAAAACACTTAAAATTTTTAATATTTAATTACATAATTAAAACAGACTATTTTACTGAATATTTTTAAGTTGCATTACATATGATTATTAGAATATGACATCTTTAGCTTAGCAACATGCTACATCAATCTCCTGATTGGAAATGTGCATTACTTTACAAGATACATTGCATTCAAATATTGTCAGTAATATTTTTTGTGACAAATTCTGAAAAAATCTGTAATATTGTGCAATACCTCTACAATTTGAAAACAGTTTTCTATTTGAATATATTTTAAAATATAATTTACCCCTGTGATGGCAAGGCTGATTTTTTACAACATTTACTCCAGTGTTCAGTGTCACATGACCTGATGACCTGAGATCATACGAGCTAATTTGGTGCTCAAGAAACATTTCATTTTATTATGAATGTAAAAAATATTGTGCTGCAAAATTCAATGATGATGAACATTATAAATGTCTTGAATGACACTTTTATCCAACTGAATGTGTCCTTACAAAATAAAAGTATTAATTTATTTCAAAAACAGTACCTTACTGACCACAAACTTTTGAACGGCAGTATAAGTTATAACATGCATTCTTTTTTAGTAGACAACACTGATCTCAAACCCCCTGCATTGTTACATTTAGTAGCCCTGCTTTTAGCTATTTGGCAGGAAGAACATGTCTTGTATAAATTAATAGACATAATGGAATAAAGTGTGTTCATTTTAGTTGGGATGCTGCCTTAGAAAGTAGACAGCAAGGTTTGGGACAGAGGTTCTGTTTATCGTTATTAAAGAGGTCAGTAGGTTTATTAAAATAAGAGAGATTCAGGATCGTGCAGGTCAAAGGCTAACTTACCTCTCACCATCCTCTTTCAGTTTGCGGGCGGCTTGTTTGGACTGTTTGATCTGTAGGTCCAGCCGGTGTAAGTAGTCTTTAGCTGACAGCTCTTCTGCCTGCACGGGTCGGGTGTTGGGCTCCGGGGCGGCCGGTTCTGGTGGGGGTGATGGAGCGCCCATGTCCTGACTCATGCACAGAGACTCCTGCAGCGTGCTTCCCTCGCTGTCAGGTGACTCCAGAGACAGTCCGTTGAAGAGGGAGCGTTTTTCTGACTTAACGGGAATATTTAGAGTGTTTCGCAGGAATATGCATTCATTGCTGAAGAGTTTATTGACTCGTTTAATTTGCTCCATCTGTGTAAATAAAGAAAAAAATTATAAATGAAAATATCAAAAATTACGTTTTATTTTCATAGTGTTTGCTTGTTCAACATTACCAGTGTGTGTCTAATGTAACTAATCAAACTACATGAGCAAATGTTTGTTTAGAGATCAAGAGCTAGGTTATAATATGTGATTTACTTAGATGAATCCAGACAATTACATTTACAAATCCAGAAAATCAATTTACACATCTATTTGATTCTTCAAATCTTTCATCACACTCTGTAAAGGCACGATGTTTGGTTTTGTGACCAATGAGTTTTTCACTATTATCTTGAGTTTCGTTATGTCTGCATGGTTGTATCATAAGCAATTATATCTTATATTTGTACAAAGTCCCAACATGGGCTGCATTTCCGAAAAGCATCGTAAGCCTAAGTACATCGTAGAACCATTTCCACCGATGGAGCTACGATACGATGCTTTTGGGAAACGCAGCCCTGAGCATTAAAGGTGCAGTATAATAAGCTGGCTAAACTTCTTAAAAATACCGTCTGGATTTTCAGTCACAGCATGTTTGGGCATCATATGATGGTTTCATCATGCAGAACAAGTTAATGAGAATAAAAGCTACTGTGTGTTCTCTAAATCCCCAAAAATGCATGCGATACCAAGAATGCAGCTTAGACAGACAGCTCACTTGGTTTTGATCACACAGCCCATATAGCCTACAACAAATTTGGGCATTATAGGACAGTCAATGATACTCAAACTTCACATGTATGCCTTAAAATGCTGTAAAGAGTTCACAGCCTATTTTACCTAAAATACTGTAAGAAGTTTTCTATTTTGAGACAGCCTATGCAACAGCATGGGCCCAAACTTGCAGGTGGTCATGTCAATGATGGTCAAAAAAAGAACCCACGCTATTATGATGCACAACAACGTTGCCTAACTAGTGAGTTTACTAGGTGTTGAAACATGTCATGTAACGTTTATGGTTCCAAAAATGTGGTCTAGATAGGCAACTCCCTAGTTGAGACAAGGTCCATGCCTATATGATGCCCAAAGGGAATGTTACAACAACGTTGAACATGTAACGTTAACTTAAGGAAATTTCTAGTTCGCGGTTTCTTATATGTGTGTTTAAATTGATATGTGGTTCATAGTCTTACCGTAACACCATATTTGAGCGCTATACCCTGCAGTGTGTCCCCGTCCGTTACCCGGTGCTCTATGTATTTCTCTCCTAAAGGCACAGTGACGCTCGCGGTGCTGCCATATGAGCGCGTCTTTGTCCGGGCCAAACTCTGCGACAGTTCGCTGTCCGACTCCGAACCGGACTGGGATCTGGAGAACAACGGCTGTCCGTACCGTCCACCTCCTCCATCCTCCCGCAGCGGAGGCAGCACCGGAGAAAACTCCGCCATCTTCAATCGTTTATTATTAAAGCGGCCGTGACCCGCGCGCTTCACCACCAACACACTAATATTATTCACAGGATATAAATACGCATGTTTCCAGCGTCACACCCCGAGCAGCGCATTTACAGCGGCGATATTTAGAGGAAACGGGAAAGGTGAGTGATATTTCCAGTCGCCATTGTCGTTACCGTGGGCCTGCCTCCGCGAGAGACTGACTCGGTTCGTCCAGTGAAACCTGATCTCCGCGCGTGTGATGATGATGACACCCCCATCTAGCTGCAAACTAGCGCGTCGCGTCTCGCAAGGTTACAAATGGTATGTGACGTTGCCAGGCAGTCGGCCAATCAACGACATTAGCCGAGCGTCGCGTCTCTTGCTGCGTAAATTCTCAAACGTGCAATAAAAGCCTATGTATTTATTTCATTTTTATTTAAATAGTGTACATTTGTAAGCCTCTATTTTGAAAGATAAGGGATAGATTTTATAGGGATACTTTCACAGTAAAAATCACAAGCAAAATAGGCCTGCCTGCTTCAAAACAGGAGTAACGTTACACGTTCAAAATGTGTTATAGTAGAGTCAGTTTTAAAGCTGTTTCGGTTAGAATGGTGTGAGTTATTTGTTATTTGTTTAGAATCGCAGCTGTTCATTTGCGCAGACTGGAGAAATGTAACACTCCAATGTGACCAAACAAATTAGCCTACATGACACTGAAATGCTTTCAGATGTTATAGGATGAACTATGAAACATATGCTAGTGACTTGACTGAACGACATTAGCCTGCTGTACATGCAAACATATTGTCTGAAATGTGAAACAGTTATGTAGCCTATCTAATCTTAAACACTGACAGTGAGGTCACAAAATATAAGCCTTGAGATATTAGTCTCTGTGCAGAGTCCTCAGTTAACAATAATAAAACCCAATAAATACATCTACATTTGGAAAATTAAGAAAATGGTAGGGGGATAACGCTGGGATGTTTCTTGATTTTTCTTTACCTCATGACATGTTTTTTGAGAGAAAGAGGAAGCAGGTGTCTGCAAGTTGCTGGTTTGTGGTTGCACAGGTTCAGTTGTAGGCAAGCAAACAATCAGAAGGGAAACAGATTCAACGGACAGGGAGAGACCACTACATCATTTCACTTTTAACAGGGCTCTCATAGGCCCTTCATCTTTTCTGATTCCCATCAGTTATCTATTGTGCCTGCAAATTGGGAAACTGGACTGGACTGTTGTAACTTTTCTGATTGTAACTTAGTTTGTGTTTGAGTGCATTAGTCCAGTGTTTCCCAACCACTGTGCCACGGCACACTAGTGTGCCATAACAGGTTGTCGAGTGTACCATGGAAAATGATCAAAAACTTCCTTATATATATTGTATTTCATTATTATTATTATTTTAAATCAGTGGGTTTTCAAATATTTAACCAATGAAAAGCTGTCAAAAGAGCATGTGACTAAACCTCCTAACACCTTTGGATTCTCAAATTGTCAGTCAAACCTCATAACTCTTCCCTGCCTCCATTCAGAATAAGTGCCGCGACACGCGCAGTTTGAAGACTGACGTCTACTTCTTTGCAATGCAAGGGTAAATAAAGAACTGATGTTTGAAGTACAGTGTTTTCTTTACTCAAGAAACACTGTCTATAAAGGCTAATGCTTTTGTGTTTAAAGTGCAGAGAAGAGTCTTAGCATTTGCTGTTTAGTTGTAGCCAATACCATTTTGTACATTTTAAATATCCTGTGCATAGCGGTTCCTCTTTTATATCATGAGATTTTGGCCAAATGTATTAAACAACAAGAGAAACTGAGTGCACTGCCCATATAGCTACAATAAACTTTATTTTATTTATTTTTATTTAGTCATTTAGCAGATGCTTTTATCCAAAGCGACTTACAAATGACAAATCGAAACCAACAAAAGAGCAACAAAATGGAAGTGCTATTACAAGTCCTGGTTAGCCTAACGCAGTACATGTAGGAAGGTCTTTTTCTTTTTAAGAAAACGAGTATATAGAATATAGAAAAATAACCTTAGTGTTAGTTTTACAAGAAAAGCTATCAGTTAGAGAATTAGAGGTGGGCATAGATTAATTTTTTTAATCTAGATTAATCTAGATTAATTTTGGAATTAATCTAGATTAATCTAGATTAAAATGGCTCATTTGAATTCTGCCGAAGGCATTCAGAATATGTGTGCTACCCAAATAATGACTAAAAGTAAGTCTTTGAGAACGGGTTTCTCAAGCCAGGTGGCACATTAGACCAGGGCTCATCTCCTGTTTCCAAAATGCATCACAAACTTTAATCTCTTCCCGTCCCAATCCCATGAAAAAACTGGAGGAAAATCCGCTCCACTGGAAGAATGACTCCCATTCCTCCCACTCCCGTGTTGTTGGTTTTGTATTTTTCGATAACTGTCAATTACAGTAAAAATATAGTACAGATCACAGCGTGCCCACCTTATTAGTTGAATAAAACCCAAAATGTCGCTTTTTGTTATTATATTGAACTGAAAGCCATCTTATTATGCACAGTGTTGCACAGATTAAATTTCATGTAAATCATCCATGCTAACACACACGCCTTCTATTTTTTTTTTTTTTGACATTTCACCTCTATAGATATATTTTCTATGTACTGTATTTTTAGATGTATTCGAAGTTTCAAGTTTCTCGCTCAAGTTCATATGAGACCTAAAGCGCATCCTGTTTGCTTAAAAGCGCAACGTTTCGCTGTTATTCTGAGTGCACACAAATAAACGTAGAGTCTTTACAGATTCGAAAGATGTATTAGGCTACTTTTATCTGTATGACCAAGAATGACGGAGATGTAAGAGCAAGTGAGCGCACCGAGCCTGTCCTGCAGCAAACGCGCTTCCACACAAACACTTCAATAGCGCACATTTCTCTAGGTTAACATCATATTGAGCGGCCATGTAAAGTTGTTACTACATACATCTTTCAGATGAAAAGCCATATTTGAGGTTGATGAATGATAGGTGAGCGCTTGGATGTCCTGCCCGATTGTATTACCACATAGACCAGCCTAACAATCTGTCCTTCACGGATGCGAGCCTCTAGTTCAAGACTCGTTCTCGCCCTACAGTGCAATTCGCCAGGTATACATCCGCTAAAATATCAAGGTGAAAGTCATCATAGCTTGCGAGTATAGACCCAGCTCCCATCCCAACTTTGAGAATAGATTAACGGCGATATTTTTTTTATCGCCGATAAGAGTCTCACGTTAACGCAGCACGTTAACGCCGATAACGGCCCACCACTATAGAGAATAAATATGCAATTGATAGAGGGTCAAATGTTTGTGCATTTTTTAAAATAAAAAGAAGACAGATTAGATCAAATAGAATTAGAATAGAGAGTGCTAGAGTTAGAGGGTCAAATAAAGATGGAAGAGATGTGTTTTTAGCTGTTTCTTGAAGATGGCTAAGGATTCAGCTGCTCGGATTGAGTTAGGCAGGTCATTCCACCAGATGGGAACAGTTAATGAAAAAGTCTGTGAAAGTGATTTTGTGCCTCTTTGGGATAGTACAGTAATGCGTCGTTCACTTGCAGAACGCAAGCTTCTAGAGGGCATATAAGTCTGAAATAATGAATTTAGGTAAAGGGGTGCCGAGCCAGAGGGGGTTTTGTAGGCAAACATTAATGCCTTGAATTTAATGCTAGCAGTTATTGGTAGCCAGTGTAAATTGATGAACAGAGATGTGACGTGCGTTCTTTTCGACTCATTAAAGATCAATCTTGCAGCAGGATTTTGGATTAATTTTAGAGGTTTGAGGTATGATGGAGTTAACAGTTTGATGGAACTGTTAACTCCATTTGAGTATGATTTTCAGAAATTTGTTTCATTCATGTGCTGTTCTGACGAGCGCCTTTTCTGAGCACATACATTCAAAGCGCGCTAAATAAAAAGCCCATCAAACAGCGCCTGATTACTGAACTAAGTTATGTTTTGTGCTAATACTGTCAAAACACACAAGGTTTACATATAGACTCAGTTAGTTATGTCTAAAATGTAAGTAAACTGTTGAGAGAGAAACGGATGAGTGCCTGTATATTAGATGTGTGCAGGCTAAAGAGACAGTATTAAACATGCTGCCGACTGTCATTAAAGGGATGGTTAACCCTAAAATGTTATTTCTGTCAGTATTTATTCACTCACATGTTGTCCCAAACCTGTATTCATTTCTTTCTTGTGTTGAACACAAAAGAAGATATTTTGAAGAATTTGGGTAACCAAACAGTTGCTGGTCCACATTGACTTTAACAGTAGGAAAAAAAATGTAAGTCACTGTTGACCAGCAACTGTTTGGTTTTCCACCTTCGTCAAAATAGTGTTTATGAAACTCATTCAGGTTTAAAACAACTTTGAGTGAGTAAATGAAGGTCTAAAAATAAAACACAAGCCTATTTTAATTTTAGGGTGATTTATTCCTTTAATGTTAATAAAACACCAAACACTAAGAAAAAAAATCACTCACTATTCTTGACTGAAAAACTTTAATACAGTCGCTTTAATAGGAATCAGCCTATATAATGTTTTATTTGTATATTTGTTCATTCAGTTTCTTGCATGCTCTGCTAAATACACCTAGTGTACCTGAAAATAAAACACTTTTATTTTATTTGTATGTGTATTTGTAATGTGTATCTTTGCCCTCATTTTGTAATAAAGTTAAAATAATGACAACGATTTTTTATCTTCACCTACTTTGGCCTAAATATCTGCCATACTTTTTTATATTTTGTTACCTTTGTAAGGCTTTTTCTTTATCATAGGGAAATGAGTTTAGCAGTAATGCTAAAACAACTTTCAAAATAGACAAAGAATCGTGATATAAAAAAAAAAACGTTGCATGCTACAGCCTCATTTTCATACAGGGGTGAATTGCCCTAAAGTGGGTCATTTTTTGCATTTCAGATTTCTCTGACATATTACGATGTGTAGCGAAAACATTAAATCCACACCCAATACGTTTTAAAAACCCCATGATGTGTCGTAATCAAATCAAAAGAGAAAATGCAGATGACACATTTGTAAAAGAAATGACACAGAACTTCTACAGCATTGTTATGTGGGACAGTTGTGTTCCTGTTTTGGAGTATGTGATAAAAAAGGCCAAATAAATCACCTTGATTTAGCCTATGTTGAATAGTAAAATCTTAAAACAAATTTTAGGCTAGATTCAACCTTGAGTCAGAATTCATGAACGTGCAGTGAACTGCTGTTTAAGACCATGTTGCCTAATGTTTTCTATTTGACTAAACATACATCAACAGATTTTTTTAATCTCCAGCCTGCACAAACTTTTATTATAAAAGCAACCTGCAGAGGTTAACCCATTACATGGGTTACATGCATGTCAAGACACCATCATCATCATCATCATCATCATATCCCCATCTACAGTAACAGCATTCAAATATTGCATAGCAACACTAAAACCATGTAAATAACCATTTTTGTCCCACAAACCATGCCCCACCACACATTTTTGACCGACTGAAGTACTGTCCCAATTTTCAAAATCATATTTCCTAAAGTGGGCCACTAGGATATTTGATTAAAATATAAAATACATGTATACAAATGTATACACCTTTTGATGGACTAGCATTTCATAAGCACATTAAGCCAAAAAGTGGCGGGACTGTTTTGTTTAAAATTAATTTATACTCTTTAATATCATGTTTGTCAAATTATCTATGTCACTGACCTTTGGGAGGTCTTCACAAAAGGTGCTTCCTGTTTGATGATTGCTCACCTCCATAAATAACTGTACATTTGAGAAGTAATGTACTTTTGATCACATGACACCGCAGCTTTGCCAGTCCATAGTTTCACTGGCATTACGGGTGTCCCAAATTAGACAGTGCCCTACTTTAGGGCAATTCACCCCATGTTCAATTCTATCTAGCATCTTACCAGACTAATGTCTATTGGAATAATTTCTGAACATCATTGAAGTGCTTAGCTTTGGCTACATGAGTTTTGTGGAATGGCATTGTGTGCCACATTATGTTTCACTGGAATATCTAAGCCTGGAACGGGGGCGTTCACATGTTCCTGGCCATATTGCATACTGACTGTTCATCTGAGAGTATAAAGAACTGCTCTGCCCCTTGCAGGAACACACAGGTACTACATAAATGTACAAGTGCAGATGCATGGGAAAGTGTTCAGCAAGGATGTGATAGATGCATTCATTGCTCTAAATACAAACCAGAATTATTTTTTTTCATGTTGCATTTGTATCTAGTCATTTGTCCCGACTAAATAAATGATTTTATATACTCTATGTGACTTTATTGTCAATCGAGGTTGCAGTCCTTATTAGGAGCAGCAGGTGTTGTATGTTACCCAATACCATCAGCAGACAATAGACCTGCTGCTCAGCCTTACAGGCCTCCGGTAAAACTCAGACTGAATTAATCTGCAACATGATTTGTTTATGTTTGAGCTTCTTGAATAATGTTTTCATAATGTCATTAGTCTATACCACTCATGCACACATGCACATCTATCCTAATAGAATAGAGCTGAGGGGGTCACAGGGTCATGCATATTTAACCAGAGAAACCGAGAGCATCACATGATATTCATTGAACCCACTTGCAGATGAGAAGAAATGGACAGATGTTCTACTGAGCCTGTCTCTTAATCATGGTGGATGACTTCTTACAAACATAACGAATCCATTGCATTGATCATTAGAGTGGCAAATAAAGATTATTTAAGGTTTCAAAATGCCAGATTACAGGGTGTTTACTCTGTAGAGACAGGTTAAATACACTAAAGCTGGATAAAGCCAGCCTCAATTCATTTTAATGTTATTGGTCTTTATATCATCTTTGGTGGTATTATTATCTAAATCTAAATTAAATGTTAGGCCTATGTATATTGTTTAGTTACATAAAATATAGTTTTGTTTTAAAAGGTTTGGGAGAACAAAGTGTCTAGAATTTATATCACAAACATTTGAAGGATAAAATCACATAACATGACACGTTGACATTAATATGTCATTTTATAAATAGAAAACATAATGGGTTTCTGCAAACTATTGAAAACTGTTCAATACTCAAATAATACGTTTGGGTTACCACTGCATTGGTCTCTGGAAAAATAAGCTGTGATTTATTTGATGTTATTGTTATTTTCAAAGTTTATTAGCACTGGACTCGCATTATAAAAATAATGTATTTTTTCCACCTTTAAAAAATACAAATGCCACCCCAAGCAATTCACCCTAGTGCCATTTACACGTTCCCTCCTTTTTATTGTTCTCAAGACAAAAAACATAATTTTCAATCAAAATAATAGCACACCTCTTTTCAACAAGCTGTGCGATTTGAGATTTTAATTCAGGTTCATTTGACAAACAGCCCCTGCACCATGGTCCTTGTTTTAATAGTGATGCTTGGCTTAGCAGGCACTATTAAGGACAAATTGTGTGAGAGACAGGTGATGAATACAAAAGTCAAGGTTTGAGTGAACATAAGCAATCGGTGTCGAAGGGGTCACAGTGGTTTGTTTTGGGTTCTGGATGTTCTTACGGCAGGTGTTCAAGGGCCCTGGAGGATTATTCATCTGTCTATTATCACGTGTAGCTCACGCAGATGCCACTTACACAAACAATCTTTCATTATTCAAAGTTAATGAAGTGTAAAACATCACCTGTATGCTATCAAACAAAAGAAAGGGAGTGTGCTCTGTAGGCAGGGATTCATATACTGGTCATCTCATAATAGACAGATGTTGCCCATGGCCTTTTATCATTGGATGTTTCATGTCATTTTTGTCTACTTTTATCCCCCTTGTCTTTTATTCCATTGATCATCGCTCCTCTTTTTCTTGTCCGTCGAGTCAGTTTTTATACAGTCATCTTCCACTTCAAACATCAAAGCTTCTGATCAAACATAGGAACATGTGTCGGCTAAAATAGCTCTTTATTTACAATTCCTTGTTAAAATCTAACAAAGAGTGATCAAGAGACTCAGTATCAGTCAATACAATGTTTCTGTCATACTAAAACACATAATATAGTACCAGTTATAACACAAAGCACCTCTTCATCCAAACTATTAAGCTGTAGTTTTTAGTTATGTCATTTGATGTGCGATTCATTGGAATAATGTAGTCCACTCACTCAGAATATAAATATGCTCTAATGTGATTGATCTCGGAGCTGGTTTGGTTTATAGCTCAGAACTGATGGTTTATACCATCAGGTTTACACTGACCTCTACTGGTCGCTGTCGTTATCGCATGTAGTTCGTCTTTCTGCGTGTAGATGGCGCACATGAACAGATAATGACCTTCTGTCCTGCTTCAGAATGTGGGGTTTGACAGCTACTACAAACAATAGGCCAGGTCGGCGCATAAAAACTTGTTTCCCGTTGAAAAAGCACATTTTAAGTTAGCTGTTTGTGTAATAATTCCTGCCTCTTCACATGCATGGATGGATTCAGATGCTTCTAACCACAAACACAGTTTCTAGGTCAATGTTTAACTTCTGTCACACCTAGTGTTTGTCCTGTGCCTTACAAGGACATTTAAAACAAAGGACTCGGTGTGTCACATACTACAGGTGTGAGATCACACAAACACACAAGCACATAATCTGTGTTAGTGTTGTTTCAACTGGAACATTATTTTTAATATTTTTCCCCCTAATTTCCCACCACACTTTTCGTGAGTGTGTGTGTGTGTGTGTGTGTGTGTGTGTGTGTGTGTGTGTGTGTGTGTGTGAGGGATTCCTGGTATCCCCTAGGCTAATGGGGACAAAATGTCCCCACAAAGATAGCAATACCAGTTCAGTTTAAACTTGTGCGGACATTTTTGGACACCATAAGAAACAAGCTTATAAATCATACAGAAAGTTATTGTTTTTTTTCTACAAATGTAGAGTTGTAGATTTAGAGGAAGGGTATCGTTAGGGTAAGGGGATAGAATAGGTGAAAAAAACAGTTTGTACAGTATAAAAATCATTACGCCTATGGAATGTCCCCATAAAACATGGAAACCAAATGTGTGTGTGTGTGTGTGTGTGTGTGTGTTCTTGTTTATACTACATTGTGGGGACCAAATGTCCCAACAAGGATAGTAAAACCTGACATTTTTAACATTTGGTCCCCACAAGGGGAGAAATGAATAAAAATAGTAGATGATGGTAATCTGATAGTGCAATGCAAGCAGGTTTTCTGTAAGGGGTAGCTTTATGGTTAGGGATGGTTAGGGGATAGAGAATGGCATTTGGGCAGTATAAAATAAATGTCTATGGAAAGTCCCCACAATTCACTGAAACCTGACTCGTGTGTGTGTGTGTGTGTGTGTGTGTGTGTGTGGATGAAAATACATACACACTTCCTCCTGTTCAGTGACAAACGCAAATGCTCCATCATAACAAAAGTGGAATATTTTATCAACTGGTTGTTTTCATTAAAGATATAAAAATTAAATAATGTATGGATATTAATTTACATTTTTAAGCAGACCATCACCTGCATTTTGTGCCACACTCTACAACCTTCTATAACGCAGTTTATCAAAGTTGCAACTGTTTTGAGCATCACTGAAAGTTTTTTTTCGCTGAATCTGTCATTGTTTTTAGTTACTGAGGCGATGGTATCGTGATAAGTCAAGGCTTAATTTTTTTGTTGCTGTCATGGTTGGTTCAGATTTTTACTTGTCTGTACAAAACGTTCACTGGGCCTGCCATTAAAACAACATGTCTTATGTAACTTGTTATAAAAACAATTGATACAATCAGATCACAAACAAATCACAAGCACAAATAGCACCAATTAAATTGAACAAAGTTACAAATGAATTGGTAAACGTTTTTCAGCTAGGGCTAATAATAGTATTCGGGAGAAATACTGAAGAAATTAAATTAATTTAAATACAATTTAAAATAACATATTTTTCAGTGTATAAATTAAATATAGATTATTCCTTCTTAAACGTTGTTCAGTCAAGAGCAGTGAGTGACTTTCTCTTTTTCCTTTGTTGTTTAATCAACATTAAGCACACAAACAGCAAGTATATTAGACTGCTGTCACTTTAAGACCTAATGCATGGATCTAATATACTGACATGTCTGATTTTCTCCCAGATCTGAGATATAACAAACCTTGTTCATGTGAATATTCACCATGATTTACATTTCTTCATTTAGCAGATGCTTTTATCCAAGAACAAAATTAATGTGTCAAGAAGACACCCATCTTACACCCACTGAAGACACCTAACAAGCATTAAAATGGAGTGCCATGCTCGTTTGCCACAGGGAGCTTCCATTGCTGCCAGTTTCCAACAGGAAGCATCTGTGGTTGCTGGTTTCCAACCAACATCACCCGTGGTCACCTGTTTCCTACATGCAGCACCTGTGCCTGCTGCTTTTACCACAGGGAGCACATATACCACCGGTTACCCACAGAAAGCAGCAGTAGCAGCCCAGATTCAACAAGGAGCACCCATGAATTTCTTTCTTACAGAGAACAGACTTGCTTGCCGATTTCCCACAGGGACCAGCCACGTGTTCTGGTGTCCCTCAGGTTTCCCACCCTTTCTATTTCATTCCAATTAATGGTAGTCCCTTTCAAAATGGGATTACTTGTCGGCAGTCATAACATGTACATTGAAATAAAGCCTGATCTTAAAAGGGGAATCCCTTTCTTACATGAAACACATGGACCTTGATATCTGATTCTTATTAGATTCGCAAAGGGAGCAGCTATGCCTGCCGGTGTCCCATAAGAAACACAGTGCTCACCTGTGTCCTAAAAGGAGCAACTGTGTCCAAATGGTTTGAAGTCAAGACATAGTTAGAGTTTTTTTATTGGTTCTTTCGAATCCAGATGGAAACTTTTATTAGCCAGGTAAAGTATAAAAAAAATATAGATTTTGTTTTGTTTTTACAGTCAACAATGATGCAGATATAAATGCACATACAAATTAAGTGTGAGAGTATAAAACAAAAAGAGTGCAAAATGCCTACACACACACACACACACACGTTAGACTGGGTGACCTTGACCTCAGATCAGATTCTGCTCTGCACATACTGTAATAATAATAAACAGAAATGTGTCTGTTCATATCACTGAATGCCTCAGATCCATGTGCTAGATTTACTTTCAGAGTCTAATTACATTATAGAAGTTCTGAAATTTGATCCCAAGCCCAGTTGATAGATCACTCATTGGTGCTGCCTGCTGGAGACTGTAGTTTCTGCTTGATTCCAAACACACATAGCCAAAATGAGTTCACAGGAAGCCCCTCAAGTCATTTGAGACAAGTCTAATTACAGATGATGATGAATACATCTGGTGAAAATATACAAGTTCAATGACGTCTGCCTCAGAGTGAAACCTTTTCCATCCCTTTCTGACACACACATACCCACACGAACACACACACACACACACAGAATGAACTTCATGACTCATTTCCCATGTAGCAGCAGTGAGGTCATTTTGGGCTGGTGTTGGTTAAGCATGAGATAAGCTCTGCTGGAGGTTAAGACACAGCTGGAATGATGTAGTCTCAATAACATCATGTGCCTGGCATCTCCAAAATCATCCCAGAAACTGGATCTGATTAAAACAAAACCTCACCTGCATATTTCTCTGTACCTCAGCACACACTGCATTTCTTAAAGATTGTTTCCCAGTAGTAGTGCCTGAATGATTGTAACTAGACCATTGACCTTAGAAGACAAGCTGATCTTTATTTGTTCAACATTTATGAATCAAGTTTTATATATATAATATATATATATATATATATATATTTATATAAAGTATATCAGTATCTCTCAGGTAGTCATTGTGACTAATCGTTAGAGACAATAAGCACTGAAACTGGGATATATGCTAATCGCTCTTTAAATAAACAACTATCGGGCAATTCCTACAAAAATAGATTCAAGTTACAACTTTTAGTAATTGAATAGTACGTATAACATGTTTCACATTCAGTTGTCAACTCGCAGCACGGTTAGAGAAAGAAAACGAACGGACCAATCTGTAAAAACATACATTTTATTGAGGACGTCTGATACTTTACATAGTTGTGTTATTAACAGTACATAGTAAGATTTCCTCTTCTGGAATCCAGACATGTATCAACATACAAAATTGCGGCATTATAAGAGGCATTTACGGTACATGACATTTATATGTATATCTATATACGTGTGGAATCTTCTGAAGAGGATTTGAGATGGATATTTCATATGAACTCATGGTAAGATTGCAGAGCTCTTTCTTACAAACACAAGCTTTCAGCAAAACATGAACCTTTAACCAATAATCAAACAAAGATGGAATGAAACATGAACCATAACCTGAAAAAAGATTTCAAACAATTCAGCATTTGTTCACAAAGAAAAATAAAAGACAAACAAACTCAAAATCAATTGATACACAAGGCTCTTACAAAACAATGAAGCATAACGACAAGGTGAGAAAAGGAAAACTTCAAACTTGGTCCAAACTTTTGCATTTAAAGCAGGTGTACATGTTCCCCTGTGTAATCCATACCTGGCATGCTCAGACTGCTTCGCCCGAGATGCCGTGATTTAGTGCTGAAGGTCCATTTGGTGGCTTCACCACATTGCTCAAAAATGTGCCAAAGCATCTGCGCTCTATATAACACCACAATCAAAGAACCTCGTAGGACGTACAAGCTCACAGAGAACGGCAAGCGGTATAAAGGTTCATTCAGTATTTTACACTGGAGTTATGAAAGCATGTTAGTTCGCTTTAGTGAAAAGATAAAGCTTGACATTGCAAACATGCATGCGATCACAAACGTGCGGGGCTCTGGCTGCACCAGGACCACTAAATGCTCACAGAAGTGGTAGCAATTTAAGATGAAACTTTACTCATCCCTCTCGCTCTCATTCAACTAGTTCCCTAATTTCCTCTTTAGCACGGACCATGTGCTTAAAACATATCCTTCTAAATAAACTAAAGGAATAATCCACCACAACTAGAACGTTTTGCCATTTTCTCACCCTTGTCTTGTTCAAAACCCATATCTGGTTATTAATTTGTTTTTTTGAAAGGGAATCTTCACGCAGCTATGTTTTGAACAAAATGTGGGCGTTACATTCCAAGCCATTTGGCGATTGGTTGTTGGTGAACCAATTATAGTGAACGATTTAAATTTAACATAGAAAACTATCGTAGTCTTCATAACACAAGGTGTTTGACAGCCATGGTTATCATATGCGAAAATACTTAAAAATTAACCTTTTGCGTTCTACAT
The DNA here is from genome assembly GCA_027564155.1 of Gymnocypris eckloni scoliostomus. Classification (NCBI taxonomy): domain Eukaryota; kingdom Metazoa; phylum Chordata; class Actinopteri; order Cypriniformes; family Cyprinidae; genus Gymnocypris; species Gymnocypris eckloni. The sequence continues at coordinate 7,198,621 of CM050423.1, read as the reverse complement.
AAAAAAAAATAACAGCATAGAACTTTGGAACAATTTAGGGTAAGAAATTTAGCATTTTCTTTTAGGGTGAATTATACCTTTAATAAACAAAACAAAAAGAAAGAAATCCAAATCTATTTCCTGTCTGACCTCAGCTAGAGTCCTGAAAATGAGAGTATTTAGGTGTTAGTCTTTGGCATGTATTAGAAAAGCCATTTCAGATTTATCTACAGGAAAAATACTCTTCTACATCTATAGATGACAACTAAATTACATAAATGCTCACTTCCTGTGTTCAAAAAAAGAAGAAAATATCCCTTAGTGCATTGCTTGGTGGAAGTGTTTAAGTCCCAAGTGAAACCTGTCAATCTTTGACCTTCATTTGCATACCCAAGCTTGTCATTAGTGCTCCAGTACACCAGTTTTCCATTTTCAAAGACATTTGATAAAAATGGGGCACTGATCTTAAATTAGCACTGTAATTCCTCAGACACTGTATCAGCTGGTGTGTTTCGGGAATAGAGGTGAATCTTACAATTTGAATTGTCTCAATCGGCAGCAAAACCGAGGTGCAGTGTGGAAGCTGAGAGTTTTTGAGACGACCCAGCCGCCCAAAGACATCCACACACAACCCACGCTGATAAAACCACAACCGCACAATCTTCTCACACACTCACGGTGAAGTTAACAGCGAGAGTATAGAGGACATTTATTAAGGAGTGTCTGTTACAAACAGCGTGGCTCTCATTGGCTAACGCGGCTCTGTTCAAACCTGTGCTCCAAACCCAGACTCAACAAATCTAGATTTAGCTCACATTAAGTGGAGAACACAGCAGATCCAGTTCAGTTGAGTCTAGATTTGTTCAGAGTGAATGTGGGCGACAGGTTCTGATCCATGAAGAGATAACTATAGCGCTTGAGTGCATGTGTGTAAGCGTTGCAACCGGTTTAATTTAGTTTCAAAGAGCTTTCACTTTTAACTTTTAAAAGAGCAAGAACACACAAAAAGAGTTGCAGCTATAAAAACAAACAACAATTAACAACAATAATAATAATAATACAACATAAAAAGATAATTGAGTATAAACATTAAGGAGGCAAAGTATCCAGTTGTGTCCCTTCTTCAGGTGAAGCGGCTCCCTCCGAGGGTTTGGCACAAGAGTCTGATGAGCTTGTGAAAGAGAGAGAGAGAGAATATGTTCTACGCATCCCTCTCTACTCGCTTCCGCCGCACTGAAAGAAAACAGAGACGTGTTAGTACTCTGATATATTCACAGCATTCACGCCGTCAGGGCATGCTGAGAGCTACAAGAACCTTTAATGAGATCTGCTCATTTAAGACGCTTAATAAATCAGTGTGTTAGTCAATCCTTATTCCTGTTACAAAGCTATTCACACAACGACTCATTTCAGCCAAAACGTGTTCTGTAATGAACAATCGGGTCCCCTGCACAAACGGGTCCGTTTTCAAATCAGTGTTCCGTTACAATAGTTTAGCCTACTGTATTATACCAACGCTGATATCAAAAGCTTTTCACATTTTATTATTAGCATGTTCTTGATGATCAAAGGTAATATGAGATTTAATAAGCTAGTACAATAGTACTAGCGTAGAAGAACAGTTTCCATTGACTTTCTTGTATGGCCAAAAATGTCTGAGACATTTCTCAAAATATCTTATAATATCTATAATTCCACAGAAGAAAGAAGGTCATACAGGTTTTGAATGACAGGGTGAATAAATGATGACAAGTTTTATTTTATTTTAGGGGTGAACCATACCTTTATTACTTACATATTTGTGAAATTTAAGGGTTTTTTAATCAGGCACTTAACGGAGTACAAATTAAAATATGTTTTAGCCAATGGAACGACGGCCCATCTAGTCTATCTCAGATCCAATTATGTTTTTAATAAGCCTGAAGGGAAACAAAGATTTATTGTGAAGGTACTAGGCTGATAAGAATAGCCAAAATTATAAGGTTAGCTTAGCAGCAAGCATATTAAAATACACTGACCTCCTTTGTTGAAATACATGTTCAGCAGTGCAGCAAACACAAGTTACTTGTTTTTCATTTTTAAAGTTTGTTTTTAGTGAATCACAAACATTCAGTACTTCCTGATTCTTTAGCGAATAATGCTAATGAGTAGGATTTTATCAAATCAAACACGTACAACTAATTGTGGTATTAAGTATTTTGAGATTTCCAACCCATATTAGTAAGCTATTCACTTTAGAACAGAAATTCTACACATATTTTATGCTCATTTTTGCAGGGTTCTTTCTAAGTTGGCAGTTCTTAGACAGAACAAGCAGCAAAGTGGACCAGACCAGTCAAAAGCCCACCTACAGAAGACTACCGCTCTGAACTGTAGCATGTTAGTGTTTTTGTGCATTTCCAGTTATGGATTGTGTTTGGTTAATCAGTGATGATTAGTTCACTTCTATATAAGGTCTGTGAGGATCTGATAACTTGTCACACTCCGTATAACCTGTCCAATGTACAGGTGAGTCAACCAGTCTTTAACAAAACACACATCACTTTTTAAAATGTGCTGTTAGCATTCATGCCAAAAGTAAAATCTCAAACCCGTGCTCTCACACATAATACCTAAAGACACAGGAATAGAGCTTGATGCATGACATCACCTCACACACATGGAAAGCACACTGTGTGTGTGTGTGGTAACATAAGACTGGCAAACAGGAGATAGATCCAGACTTCATTGATGAAAGACAGAAAGGAGAAGAAAGTCTCATTAATAAACTGCCATTTTAAAAGACCTTGTTCTACAGTTTTGTAGTCTTATAATTTCTATTTTTATCATCTAGCTGAAACTAAAAACACAAGTGGTTTTTGCTACTGTACCTTTAAAAATGAAAAACGTAAAAAAGCTGTTATGACTGACTACAACATTGCATGTGAAATAATGTGTGTGCTAACACTTGTGCTTACAGATGTGCAGCAGTAATCAACTAGAAAACTTGTTCTTAACGGAGTTTCACATGTACACACTGTAACTAGATTCAGTTGTCAGTTCACCTGTTAGTGCTTAATCCGGTTCTGTACACACAGTTCAGTAATTTACAGGAGTGACAACAGCATTCTACAACCAAATTAACTCAGGTAGAATAAAATTCAGGTAGTGCCAACAGCATTTGTTGAAATTTTACTCCGTGTGAACAGAACCAAATTGGAATGTAATGATGTACCCAAAGCAGACATATCAATAAAAACATTTGACAATTCAAGTCGGTTGCCGTGTTAAATGAATCGCGATACATTTGGGTGGGGAAACTGAAGGAACCTGACTGTCTACAGAACAATTTAGATGGTATTTTCTTTTCATCTTGCCTTTGTACAATGCCTATTACAGTAGTATTTATAAGCACAATGGCGCTTTGTTTACAGCGGTTAGCAAGGAAATGCTATATTGCTGCTGTCCATAAGCGCCACCTGCTGTCAGAGAGTGAATTTGCGTTTTCATTCAGCCCGTCTGCTGATTTGGTTTCATTCAAATGTTTTTTGTAGTATAGTTTCACAAAGCTAAAATTAGACCATCCTCGTTTTTGCTTCAAATTTCCAAATTATAAAATATAATTTAAAACAAAAACGGCTCATGCTGCATATATGCATCATCTTTGTTTGGACCTTGATTAAAATGCAGTGGTTATTAAAAAAATAATTAAATCATATCACATCTTGAGTTGAGTTAATCGTAATACCCTAGAACAAAACTGAAGAACTAGTTAAGGACGTATTTAAATGTGTATCACTGTTGTCTTTCTTAGGTCAAAGACAGTGAATATCAAACACACGAGAGGGCCTGTACTAGCCTGTTTCTGTCAATCAGAGCAAATGTGCATTAAGTCATGTTCTCACCCAGGTCGTTGTTTTTTGTGATTGCGGCAGCGGCGCGGGATCTGGGACCCTGCTGGGTGAAGTGGTACCCAAACTTAATAATGCTTGTATTCTGCTCCAGCATCTTAGCGATCTCCATCTCTGTCGATGTACCGAGCTGCTGCCGCTAAGAGCAGAAAACACACACACCGGAAAAATATCTATTACACATGCTTACATAAGCCCACACACACAGACATTTCACTACGAGTAACATTTGAATTCAATTTGCATAGTGCTGGCAAAATAGCTGGGTTTAAATATTTCAACAAATATGTACAAGAAAAGATGCAGCATAATTCACTATAATTATAATGTATGTACCTACATTGATCAAATAACTGAATTAAGACCAATTGATGCAGTGGTCTACTAACACAAGCATTTAAAACCCATTAATGTTATTGCATTAATTATGCAATTCTAATTGCAGTGTAATGTATTCATGCTACTTCTGAACAGTCTGTGTGAATGCTATATAATCCTGACATGGTTCATTCTGCTGGAAATTCAACCCCCAAAATGTTAAATGTATCATTCGACACTGGTAGCACCAGTCTGTGACGGTCTACAAAGTAAAAAATAAATAAAAAGCTTGATGGTTTTAGAACAGCATGTGGTTGAATTCCTGTGCTGTACCTGGTTCTCAATCTTGATCTCTGAAAGCGTGTCATTGTCCCGCAGAGCTTCTACCAGAACCTTTACTCCTGCACCCGTGATAAAATTAGTCTCCAGATTCAAACTTTTTAGCGTCTTATTCTCTCGTAGCATGTCTGAGAAGGCCTGCAGTGAACACGGAGAAAAACACAGCTTTAACAAGGCGTCAAGGGAGCCGGATCTCTTCCATGTTTATCTTAGCTTACCTACTTGACACTGACAAATCACCAGAAACCAGTAATCTATTATTTAGAGTGTAATATATTTAAAACTGCTTATGCAACAGTTTTCAGAGGTTTAACAAATGCTGCCTATTTGAAACCACCAGCAATGATGTAAAAACAGCGGACGTTCAGTTTGGAAAACACTTCTCAAAAACTGAAGAATCCGTTCACTGTATGTCCATGATTTAAGAGTGTGAGAGATTCATTTATTTTCTTTTTTTTTGACAAAAAGCACAAATGTGGAGGCTCAGCCCTAAAGACAGCATTTGTCCAATCTCAACCCCGAACACATGGACATCTGAAGTGAATCATGTCCCTCACCACGGCAACAGGGTCATTGCTTCTGGTGGCAGCCAGACTGAACTTCTTCACATGAGTGTTCTCTCCATGGCTTTTGCAAAGTCCTTTAGAGTCGGGATTGGAATGTTCTAGAAGAAAAGAGGAGGAAAACATTAAAAACAGATTTGTTTTTGGCTCCTTTATCACTAAATTCAATGCCATGTTCTTCATCCTGATTTTATGACATAGCTTCCATTTTAGGTCATATGAATGTATAAGAAATAACATAGCTCCCAGTCAGTGAGAGACAAAAACAGATATCCAAAATAAGCCATAATTTAAACATTAAAAAGTAAAAATGTTGGGTTGAGAGCTTTTAGGAAAAAAATCTTTTCTAGTTCTGGTTTGTACTGTTTGTCTGTTTACTGAATAATTGCATAGCACATATTGAAAAGAGTTTTAAGCAGCTAATATATATAGTATTTGTTATTTAATCAAATCCAAAGTCTGAGACATCTGCATCTGAGCACACAACTGAAAAGGTTTCACAAATCACCATAATTTGAGTTAAAGTGCTGAATTATTTGGTGTGTCCAACATTAAATTTAATGAGAAGAACAAAACTTGATGATCATGTTCTCCAGCATAGTTTGAGAATGTTTCAGAGAGCATTCTGTGCTTTAGTGGAACCAAGAAAAGCAGGCCGTCTGTACAAAAAAGCGACATGTCACATTTCAGAAAGTGAAACCCGTATATTATATAGAATAGATTTATTACATATAGAGTGAAATTTTAAAGCCTTTATTTCTTAAAATTGAGGATTATAGCTTAGAGACAATGAAAACCCCCAAATTCAGTGTCTCAGAAAATTAGAATATTAAATAAGATAACAAATAAGGATATTTTTAAACAGAAAATATCCGTAATGACCCTCTGTGACTTATCCTCTTTGTGGAGGGCGTCAATGTTCGTCTTCTGGATCATTACCAAGTCAGCAGTGATCCCCATTATTGTGGTTTCAAAGAACAAGATATACCCACAATGTATACTGTATGGATGGTCATTTATTGAAACTCAAATGTAATCTGAATCTCATTACCTTTATGTTGTTGAGATTGACTTCGGTCAGTGAGGAATCATTGGACTTTATTCGCTGCAGAGTTTCCTCCATGTTTGTAGGGTTTGGTGGCTCATCAAAAACTGGCTTTACCTTTTCTCCCTTAATAACATCTACAACAAACACAACATTCCCAAATTAGCTTCTACTGTGTCACGAATGCATGAGAAGACGACACCACTTTGATATCTGCTGAAAGATGAAATCAACTTGTAGAATAATAAACTCACTGTTATAACCATCTGTACAGGTGCCGTCATAACTCTGCGTGCTCGTCAACAGTGTGTTCACTCCAAGTATAGCTATAGAACACAACACAGTTACAATATACACAAGTTATTTAAGAGCACCCACATGAAAACATCATGATAAAGTGCAGTAATTCACAGTTCATTAAAAAAGGCTGTTTAATGCTTATGTGCAACACTTCATCATACACTGGTATTATAGATGTTACTGCATGAAGCCACTTTCACATTCCTGTGTTTCGGCACAGCTGACCAAAAAAACACATCCAGAACATGAAGAGAATAAAGCTTATCAGGGTTATAATGAATCATGCAGTGAGGCAAAGAGAGAGGAGGAGGGAGAGGAGAGAGAGAGTGAGAGAGTGAGGGAGTGAGAGAGTGAGAGAGGGAGGGGATGTGTTTGCGGTTTTATTCTGGAGCTGTGATGGATGCAGTGTGGGTGTTCAGACCCCCAGAGTCAAGGAGGGAAAAAATCTTGCAGAGAGTAACAGAAAACACTAGAACAATAGATAGCCCAGAGCGGTTAATTCAGGCTTAAAGCAATAAAACTAACCCTAGTGATATTTAGGGATGGGATATAAATTATATATTTTTTAATCAATCCATCGCGATTCTCTCTCCAACGATTCTGGATCGATTCTGAGAATTTCAGAATTGATTCTGAGCTTAGTTTTTAACCAGATGTGTGATGACGCTGAATTTGCTTTAGAAACACCTGTATTCTGCTTGCTTCCAATTCCTCACACACATACACCACTTGTACCTTCCGTAAAATAATCTTTAATAAAGTTCGGAAAGGTTGAAGCGAACGACAAGGACATTCACAGGTTTCATTGCACAGGATGCGCTGTGAGAGACGCGCGCTTTGTTTGATGTTACACTTGAAGTGTGCGGTCTCGCCCGTCTGTATTTTCCTTACAAAATGCTCTACGAAGTCATGATTTATGTGGTTTGGAATGCCGTGGACTTATATATTTAAAATATGAACCTCACTAACAGAAGACTGCTTTCAATTTCAAATGCTGACGCACGCTTTGTTTGTGTAGACTGCTCGCGCATGCGGCTGTGCACGACTCCGTGTAAGTGGTTTAATGTACTTGTGCAAAATTTATGTAAACACAGCCAGTTATGTCTTAAGGGATTAAACGGACAGGACAAACCACATTACTTCTTATATTTCAAAAGATATCCGTGCGTCAATGCAGCTTAATAGATCTCCCGCTGTCTATGATGTCATAGTTAAAAACAACAGTAAAGATGAAGAAAAATCACTCACAGTTCTTGAATGGAAACCGTTCAGATAATCTTAAATACTGAAAGAACTCTTTGTTTGTTATGTTTCTATGCTCCTCTTTATTATTTGCTACTTGCTTGTAAGTTTTGAAGTTATATTAGTTTAACATTCTTAAAATACAAACGTATTAATATTTTTTTTATTTGTAATTATTTCAAAAAGTACTTAATTACTTATGTAAGGATTTGTAAATGTAAGGATTTTAAGATTCTCAAGTCAGTAAACTAATTAATTCTGGAATCTGGAATCGGATCGTGACTCCCAGAATCGGAATCGGATTGGGAGGTGACTAAAGATTCCCACTCCTGATATTAGCGTTCTCTCTAGGTGCTAAACTAGAAACTGTCCAGCACGGTTGTTCCTAGTGAACCAATTTCTTCCTTCCCCTCTAAATAAAAGAGCACGAAAATCTGACTACATGACAACTTGCAGTGTTAAATATCATCGAAGCTGAGAAAAGAACACAAAGTTGCAGGAAACAGGTAAATGCCGTTATCGCTGTTTTCTATGTTCCATGTCCAATATTTTTACACAGCTTTTTAAAAATGCAGATAACTGGTGTTTCATAAGAGTTTGTCCAATCAGCGTACATGTACAACACTGGTAGTCGCAATAGAACTGTTTTAGACCCTACTCTGAAGGAGGAGATAATTTGATTCCCCAAAACGGAGTTCCTAGGACTAAATACGTTCCTAGTTCTGCTAATAGTTCTAGGAACTATGAAAAGGTTCCTCCGTAGCGAAAGCGCCTTTTGTCTCTTGCGGATTTACCATTAACACTGTTTGTGAGTTTCTGTAGTGGTTTTACCTGCCAGGTCATGCAGTTCTGTGTCAGTAGCGCTAGAAAGTGCCTCCTCCAATTCCGGGTCAAGGGTCGTGGCTTCCTCCTGATGAATCTCGATTGGCTTCTTTTTGGGAATCCATATCTTTCCTGTAGAACAAAAAGACAAAAATGGATCAGTAACATAAAATGGCATAACTTACATCTTTCAAAAGTGACCCATATCTGATATCTGCATTTACACTATACAAAACAACCCAAGGTAGACATTCTGACCTGGAAAATCGTAGGCCAAAAATGAACTAAATAGACACAGATGAAATAAGCTTTTGATTGCCCAAAAGTTTCAAATACATAAATCTTCAGCATGACTCCAGTGGGTAGAGCCTTTAACCTCCACTGCACCACTGAAAAGATTGATGTAATCATGGTTGATGTCAACCTGAATCACATTGACAGGGGAATATCCAATCTGTCCGCTTACACAAATGCAATTTTTTGATTCATATCAGATTTATTTCTACTTAAGTTGACTTTTTTTTTAAACCGTTATTTAGTCATCATCCACACAAATACATCAAGATTTAACATAGACCAATGTTACAAGTTTCATGACAGTAAGGACTTTATCTTTTTGAACCAAGTCTCTTATGCTCACCCAAGGCAGCATTTATTTGATGAAAAATTCAGAAACAATTATTACAATTATCAGTATTGAAAACAGTTGTGCTTCTTAATATATTGGTGGGAATGGATAAATTTTTCCCTTGTTGAATAGAAAGTTATTTGATGAATAGAGTTCAAAAGAACAGCATTAAAGGGTTACTGTACCCCAAAAATAAATAGTCATTAATCACTTACCCCCATGTCACTCCAAACCTATAAAAGCTTATTTCGTCTTCAGAATACAATTTAAGATGTTTTGTATAAAAACCGGGAGGCTTGTGACTGTCCCATTGACTGCAGAGTAAATTGCACGGTCAAGGTCCAGAAAAGTATGAAAATCAATGACAGAATAGTCCATCTGCCATCAGTGGTGCAATCTGAATCTAATGAAGCAATAACAACACTTTCTGCTCAAAGAAAACAAAACTGTTTTTGTTTTCTTTGCACAGAAAAATGTAAATCTTAAATTGTGTTCCAAACATAAAACGGTTGAAAAATTTTGCCCAGTCAAATGATGAAATTTCAAGTAAAGCAAACAGCCCTTTACTTCACTGAAAACAGTCAAAAGACTACATCGTTACTGAAGACCTCAGCAGAGAGAGAGGGTTAGTGGTCAGACATGATGTTCAGCTGTATGAATGGCTGGCGTTTATGAAATTGACACGCAGATAATGATGGTGCACAGCAGGCCCATCATAATAACATCTCATCGCTTGACCTCATCCAGACTCCAATGCATCGGACACTCTGTGACGCTGATAATGAGGTCAGTAATGTGATGCTGGTCTTGTGACGAGCTCATTCTCTCTGGACAGTGAACAACACACTCTGCAGCTTTATTCAGGACATGTGACTGCTGATCTCTCTCATACTGAGTGCGTGTGGAGGAGGGATCTGCTGAAAGCATTCAGTTCTTCGGTTTCAGTAAAACCTCATAATGTCAAAATTTGAATTGGATGTTTCACAAAGAATAAAAGACTCATGGAAATTCATTTATTTAATGTCCATCAAGATTTGTGCTACTACTCAGCCCTTTAGAGGCAAATATGTAACATCCCAACTTATGCTGGATTTTGTCCATCATTCTGTCATCATGCTGATCCAAACATGTATAATATCCTGTGTTCCTGTGGCTCAGTGGTTAGAGCATTGCGTTAGCAGCGCAAAAGGTTGTGGGTTCGATTCCCATGGAACACATGCTGACAAAACATGTATAGCCTGAATTTGTAAGTCAATTTGGATAAAAGCGTCTGCTAAATGCATAAATGTAAATGTAATAATATCTTTCTTCCAAGGAAAACAAAAAGAGATGTTCTGCAACAGTCGGGTTCTGGAAGTAAAAATCCCATTCATTTTCTCCCTAAGGTAATTGATTTTGAACAGTAACTTTACAGACAGGCTTACTGTGAGCTGTTAATCAATGGTAAATGCTTTTGCTGAACATGAAAATGCACATTTTGAATTACTCTTTTATCAGATAAATTCTTGGTAAAAACTACATTACCCATGATTTTGCAGATAAATTTCCTCCACCAAGAAGAAAATCGCAACAAGTTAATCTTGCCAAAAGAACACTTCAGGACCAACTCCTTTGAGGCACTGCAAATGACATGCAGTCAGTTTCCCTACACTTTCAAAATACTTAAATATTTGCAATATTTTTGCAATAAAATGACCAGTTTTGTATTTTTGTCAAATTTCCACACACTTTTTGCTTCAAATCAAAGTTTGTAATGTTTTGGTTCTCCTTGAAGCTTGTAACTCTTTAAGACTTTAAAAATCCCTATTGGGAAAATAAGGAAAAAGGCCATTGAAAAATGAACAGGCACCGCTGAACTCTAAAATAATGTAGAGTTTGGCACATTTAATTTATAGGCAAGTATTCCTTTAAGGGTCTATGACGTTACATGATGATTCTAGACTTTTATGCATGACATAATGTTTCCAGCCATTATAAAAGCAGCTGGCAGCTGTAACTTCTCATTACACAGAGATGTGATTAAACCGCAGCTATGGCCTGAACCAGCAGAACTATCTACTCCATACTCATACGCTTTCTCTCTTCCACGCTGGACAGCAGCAGTACGTCACTCAGACCTGTGAGGTTTGGAAACCCATGACACAGTTTGGAGAGACTCCGCTGATGCCAAACATATGATTGGTTTGTCTTTTTCTAATCCTAATTCAGTAATGAAATGTGAAACACTCACACTGTAATGAGTACAAGTAAATAAATAAGCCAAAAGAGACAGTGTTACAGCAATTTTACCACTTTTCATTTTAAAGGGTATTTTTAAGCACAACACAAGTTATTTCATTTTTAACTTGGCGCACTGGAGCTCCTAACAGGAACAGGCGGAGGGTTCTAAGATCTTTCTCAATGCTTTGTGTTTGAGGTGTGGCTGAATTCCAAACATGTTATCAGTGCAAAACATTTACGTGAACCAGAAAAAAAAAAACATGTTTGGAGAAAACTATTTGCAGAGCCACTGATGTGGAAAGCAGAGACTGCTGAGTTTTAAATAAAGAGTATATCTGCCATAAATAGATGAATATTCACGTGACTTTAGAGGATATCTGCCATATACACAGTCTTCAGCTACAAATAATATTTAATAAAACTCCTAAAAAATATATTTCTTAGTTTTATATGTTCCAAACACAAAGTTAATGCATTCAGGACACTGTGATTAAAATAAACAAAATAAGCTAAAATGATAAAATCATTCTTATGCAACTTAAACCTAAAAAGACAGCACTGAAGTGAAAACAGCAGGGCCGAATGATGCAGATTAGATCACCCCTCAACTATTTTAACAAGAGCAAATTAAAACATGCTTCATGCTGGAAATGAGCAAATTCTCTCCCCCTGTAGCATTCTCTGTATTCGTGTATTGTTAAGTTCTCTTCATGCCAACACAATTAAACAGGGTTTAGTTAATACACAGATGCTGTTATTCAGTGTGACGTACCGCAGCACAGCTTCTCTGCATTAACCCGAGGTTCACTTGTTGATATGTAGTACTACTATCAGGAATCAAACCTTCGGTTTCAAAAGCCTCGGAGACCATAAAGTCCCCGATAAACTTCAAATGAAGTTCGTTTTCGTTCGGGGGCAAAAGGAAGTTTGAAAAGGCCGAGCAACGGTGTCAGTATATTGTTTTCAAACATTCCAACACCCCGTGCTGCTGGATGCGGGGTGTATATTAATGTAAACTTGTGTCGCGACACTCGCGCGCAGCAGCAGTTCAGAGCCAAGTATCATGTTTGCAATGATTAAATTCCTCAGGAATGATTGCAATGATTGAATTCCTGAGGAAATTCAGCATCTCACCAGCAATCCTGAAAACTTTCTATTCAGGGGCCATAGAAAGTATTGACTCAGTCAATAAAAGTGCATCTCAGTGTGGTATGGAAAAGCCTCAAATCAGGACTGCAAAGCTCTGCAGAGAGTTGTGCACTTGGCTGAGCGCATCTCAGGATCTGCTTTTCCCTCTGAAGGATTACAAATTTTATTCTATGTTTAATTTAGATACACTTCCTGACTAAGAAAGGGTCAGGAAATTCAGGTGTTTGAGATCGCTTCCTGACCATTTGAGCTTGAGACAGCTGGGCCTTTTGTCTCTATGATAATGGTAAGATCAATGAGTCAGACTACTGAGAGATTCAACCTTTGATCTGCAAATGGCTTTGTCCTGGCCAGACGTGGATTCGTTAGGTTTATTGCCCTCAGATGTATGTTTATTTGATGTTTTGTCTCAACCTCCAAAAAGTCCCTCCTCCAATTCTGCCTATAAAGATACCCTGTAAAAATGACTTAAGATGAGATTTCGATGACTACAGATACCAATGACATGTCATAGAATAAAGCATTCTGCTGACGATCCAATCCGAAGTCTCCTGGTCTTCTCTTCTGAGTTTTCTACACTTTAGAAGAACCGAGTTTACAACACCTCTCTGCAGGACATCTACCTCAAACGCTGCAAAAGCAGAGCTGCTAAAATCAAAAGGACTCAAATCACCCTGACAACAGTCTCTTCGTTTTACTGCCATCTGGCAAGCGCTTCAGGAGCATGATGGCAAAAACTGAGAGACTGAGGAGGAGCTTCTACCCTCAGGCCATCAGGCTCCTAAACTCAAACTCAGTCTAAATAATCGGTATCGGTTATAAAAAATCAATATCGGTCGATCACTATTTATAATGACAGTACATTGAAGATTTGGAAATAACTATAAATTATACAACATATTTTGGAGCTCATAATTTGTTTAAAAAAATATAACATTACACATTAATGAATAAATCAGTATATGAAGAGCTCTTTTCCAAAACGCTATAAATCCATTTTAATAGTTTTCATGAAAATGACATTTTTTTTTACCTAGACCCATACATTTTGTTAATATTCAATTTATCATGTTAAAATGGTCTGTTGGCTCAGTCTGAACATGTTAAACAATGATTGTTAAACCCCCCCGGGTCCGCACCATCACACCGAGCGGGTCTCGAACCCGGGTTTCCGGCGCGGGAGGCGGGCGCTCTAACAAGGAACCCCAAAGGCTACAGCTTTTAGCATCAGTCACTAGAGCACCTCTTTGTGAGGTCAGGAGAGTGAGGTACATTTTAAACAAGGAAATATAGCGATTTGGCATGAAACATTGATGGAGCAGTGAATAGGTTCAGTACACAGCAAAATGGCACGACAAATTCATTTTTTTTTTATTTGTCGTTTATCGCGTTTTGGAAAAGAGCTCTTCATATGTATATATTTATTAGATTTAAGTGTCATGTTTGTGTTTTCTCTTGTTCATGTAATCTATAGCTTCTGACCTTTAAATCAAAACAATGATTTTATTATCTCAATTACCGCTTTATTTAATCAGAAACTGTCTAAATATTATTAGTGTATTTTGCTTGTTTTAATTTTATTAGAAGTAGGCCAACAACGCCCACTACAGAATAAATACTCCTTACTGAGACGGCATTAGGACCCGAGGGAGGCTGCCGCTGCACGTTCTATTACGGTTTACTCAATCGCACACAGAAAGCGTCATTCTATACGTGCATTCTCAGTTTAAATGCAGCGATCCAAAACTTGATGAATCCAAATCACCATTCAGGCAAAACTTTGCTTCAAGAATGAGCCACAATGTTGAAGTGATCTAATCGCTAGCACACCTTGAGCACATACGAGTTAATGTATTCCTCTTATTGACAAGACATATCGGCATAATTCTTCATATCGGGCCGATGCTGATATTTATATTTAAAGCCATTATCGGCCGATTTCAATAGCTACTACTTTTAAATTAACTTTTTGAAAGAACATTTATTTGGTACTAGCTACTTTTTATCTTTACTCTTTCCTTTCATTATTTTCATGGCTTTGGAAAACTTGCATCTGATGTTTCTCCAATTTCTTTAAATAAATGCTTTCTCTGAATCTTTAAAGTCTCTCCGCGAGAGATTGTACAGGTGCGGATATATTTGAGGCAGCTCACCTATTCAACACAGTGTATTGTTGCTAGTGACTTGGAGACGTTGTTCTCCCGCCTGACTTCAGTTGAATGAGAAATGAACCAAAAAAAATGTTTTATATATATATTTGTAGTGATATGCAGATACAGGTAGGCTAATAGGGGGCAATAGGGGGACCTAATAGGGCTTCATTTGCCCATGGTCATATTCATGTCATTTTCACTGTGTGTTGTATGTAAAATGAGTGTTACCTTGGCTTAAGTTGAAAAAATATGATTCCCAATGCACAAAAACTTCCCAGAATACAGAGTGCCCTGTTGGTTACGGTGTTTACTTCCTTTTTAATTATATTTTGTATTAAATATTTAATTATTTGTGAAAAAATGCTGTCATTTAAAGTAGAAGTATATTTATGTTACACATTTTATTTTGTAATCTATTTTTTTATTATTTCAAATTTCTTAAATATTACTTCAAATTATATCGGCCACTCTGTTTTCCAAGATATTGGCATTGGCTGTCAAAAACCAACATCGGTCAAACACTAGTGTTTGAGAGCCAAAATGAACTCCCCCAGAAAGTTTGCTTTGGTGAGCGGTTTCGAACTGCCGAAATGAGCTCAAAACGAACTTCGTTTCAGCCTGCTTTGGTTCGAAATTGTCATATCTGTTCATTCTTTGATTTCATTTGAAGTATATTCTTCAAATGCCAAAAAAAATAATAATAATAATATATATATATTTTATCATCAAATGCAATAGCCAAAGTTAAAGTAACAGAACAATCTTAAGTGCACTGGCTGCTTAAACCTGCATCAAAAAACACTTGTCAGATTATTATAATTTAAATCCACACCCCAAACTTTGTTTGGTTTTGTTCCATTACCATGATGACAGAAACTGAACAAAATCTGATTCTGAATGGCAGATATGAACAAAGTAGTTCTGTACTGGATCTGAAGGGGCATCTTTGTTAAGCAGACCTCACACTGAGAAAAGCGGGAACGTTTTATTTAAGCCCTTTATTTAGCGGTTGTTTTTTGTTCTGTTCAAGTAAACTGCTGTGGTACAGAGAAAAAAACAGTCAGAATCAGAAGAGAGAGAGGAGCTCGGCCCATCACAGTGTGTCTCTTGGGCTCAGCTGAGCCGCTGAGTTGATCTTGGCTGACCTCTACCTCTCTAACTACTTCCTGTCCTTTCACAACCCAATCACAGAGTCCTCCCCTGTGGACCAGTACAGACGAGTCTTTCTGCACAGGCTGTCATAGCCAGCTGTACTCTAAAAGCCCTCAGCAGGACAGCCGAGGAAATCAGAGAGAAGACAAGGGCATTAACAAATCCATGGAGTCAAGTTTTCCATTGCATTGCCTCATTATAACAGATCTGCTCACTGAAATGTATCAAATGATGCCTCAGCAACAAACTCTTTTTGAAAGAAAGAAAGAAAGAAAGAAAGAAAGAAAGGAGATACGCAGCACTTGGCAGAGATGCATATCTCTCAAATTCTCTCTCTTGCTAAGGGCCATTTAGACTTCATCCCAGAGGACTTCCAGCACTTCCTGTTTCCTCATTTGTTCTTAAACACTGAGATTGAACAAATGTTCTCAAAGTCCAGTTTAGCAAATCCTAAACTAGAAGTTGTGAAAAGACCTGAGTCACATTCATGTGTTTAAGCACTTACGAAGCACTTACAAATTAAGCACTTACGAAGTTAAAAAGACTCTCAAAACACTGCAAAACCACTTAATCAGGATTTTTTTGAGATATGCTGATCTAAATTTTGTAAAACAAGAACTTTGTAATCATGATGTGCCAAACCAAGCTCAAGTGGAAAAAGTGTAATCATTCCTTACCGTTCTTAGAACTGGAAAAGAGGCTACAACACTTATGCACACACTACTGTTCGCTCTAATGTAAAAACTGAGTGTATTAATCCATTACAGGCTAATGTATGCTGAGTGTGAGAAATCCTAAACCCATCCGAGATGATGGATTTAACAGACGAGAAGCTTGTGCCCAGAAGAGAAACGTTAGATCTACTCTAAAGACACTATCTTTAGATCTCTTCCTGTAGAGTTTCACTTTCCTGACAGTCCAGAAAATGCCTGGAAACATTCCTAAATTTACAAAAATTAATTAGTGAGAATGACCACATCTGTATGGACTTCTATATGGAAATGGCCCTTAAGTGTTCAGCTCCATCAATCAGGAAATCATTCCTCATGTGAGTCACAGGTTAGTGCTGATCAGTATACTTTACCTGTTAACCCTGTTAAGTGTGCTTTTCTGCTGGAACACCGATTTTAAGAATCCCAATTAACAAACAACATACATGCGGAGGTCATTTATACAGGAGGTGCTCTACATTATTTTAATTTAAGATACATATATCTATGAGGAAACTACCTAGAAAGGATTAATAACAAAGTAATATTAAATATAACCTATAGCTGTAATGTGACAGTTGTGTATTATTGTCATTTCAGGTTTACCAATTTATTTTAATAATCGAAATTGGATTCAGAATTATTTAAAGAACTGGATTTTGTTAATATTAGATCACCTTTTTAGTTTTTTGTCTTACATCCGTGGGCCAACCGTAATTTTATGAAGGTACGAGAATAGTTTTTGTGCACAAATAAAAATAAAATAAACATTTGTTGAATGAAGTCGCACAAAAAATATTATCGTACCTAATATGCTCCTACCATAAAATTACGGTTGAACCACTGACGTCACATGGACTATTTTAACGAAGTCCTTGCTACCTTTCTGTGCCTTGAATGTGTGTTGTGTTGCCGTCTATGCAGGGTTAGAAAGTTCACGGATTTCATCAAAAATTGCAAAAAAAGTGTTCCTAAGATGAACGAAGGTCTTACGGGTTTGGAACGAAATCAGAGTGAATAATTAATGACAGAATTGTCATTTCTGTAAAGTCAAATATATAATAAAGAACACACCATTGACATCTATTATTATTATTATTATGAAGCTAATTATAATAACTACAGACTAAGCTTTAAAAAAAATCTTAGCAATGGAAGAGGGGGAGGTTCGGTCAGATTTAGCAACTTTTAAATTGCACCGAATATTTGTTTTGTTGAACAGTCCTTCAATCTACATGCACATATACAGAGCTAAGCTTCCAATGTTACCGTCAGACAGGAATATCATTCTTTATTAAATAACCTGTTCCTCCAAACACTATCTTCATCATGATGCTGTGTCTCAGCACGTGTTCCTCAGCAACGTCAGTAGATAAAAATCTGTGTGTACAGCAGAGGGGGGCAAACTACGGCCCGCGGGCCATATACGGCCCACTGAACACTTTCATCCGGCCCGCGAGGGAGTAAAAAAAAAAATGCTGCATTTGAGTAACGGTTTTGGTTCAGAATTACTAATTTGATGCAATATAAGGGAACGCCATTTGATGGCAGTATAGCACGCGGTACAGTTAGCGCCTACAGTAGAATTAGAATGCACTCGGCACGCAGTAACTCGGACGTTAATGAGTGAAAATGAGTGTGGCGAAAAAAAGAAAAGTGGACTCTGAATGTCGTGTGTTCAAGGAAGAATGGACAACAAAATACTTCTTCACCAATATCGGACAGAAGGCGGTATGTCTAATATGCCAAGAAAGTATTGCGGTTTTTAAAGACTACAACCTCAGTCGTCATTTTTCAAGCAAGCATTCGAATTATGGTGTCAACCTGTCACCTGCAGAAAAGGCAAACAAGTATAAAAGTAATTTTACGTCATAAAGATTTGCATGCGTATGGTAAGATTTGTGAAAGTGTACATAAGACTGCAAGCGCAAATAAAATTTGCAAGCGCAAGAGAAGCTTTGTAAAGGTGTAAATCGTGCTTAAGCGAAAGAAAAAATATTTGCAGCATTTTGCTATTACTCGTAAGTGTAATTCATGTTTTGTGAAACTGCAACTTCATGCTGACACTAAATAAATATGATCTGCATTCTTATGACTTCCATTATTCCGCTACACTTTTGGCACGTTTTTCGCCAAAATACGTCAAAAGCACTGCAAGGCTGTGAACAGTGATTTGCAGTAAAACAGCAGTTTAAAGAACTGCAAAACGGATTGACCGCCAGAACCAATCTGTATGTGTAAAAACAGACTGTCACATGTCTAAATGACTTGTTGTGTATGTAGGGTAAAAAGTTCCCGAGATAATCCGATTTGTACAGCTCCGCCTTTTATCTGCGCTTGCAGTTTTGGCACGATTCTCTCACTAACTGAGATTTGCAAGCGCGAAGGGGAGGCGGGTCCACC
This sequence comes from Gymnocypris eckloni scoliostomus, assembly GCA_027564155.1. Lineage (NCBI taxonomy): Eukaryota > Metazoa > Chordata > Actinopteri > Cypriniformes > Cyprinidae > Gymnocypris > Gymnocypris eckloni. The sequence continues at coordinate 7,179,708 of CM050423.1, read as the reverse complement.
TTGTAGCCAATCAAATGAGGCTCTCGCTGACTCCCCATTTACTCTTATCTGATTGGTTCAAATAAACACATCAAACGCCAAGACATTTATCTTCATTTAGTTCGGGAACGTCTTGCTGCCAGAATGATACTTTTATCATACACATGCAGTAAAAACAAATAAATACCAACTTAATTAAAACATATTTTATAAGTCATGTACCATTATTGTTAGACTCGCATGTGTCCTGAGGATCTCTACATCAAAGATCACTCCAGACTTAGACACCCTTGCAAGGAGAGGGAACCAGGCTCATTGTTCACATTAACACACTCATAACCATGACTTGGAAAGACAAACACTAAGCTTCTCCTTCAGTTTTTATCAGACATAGTTTAATGATGACTGATATGTACATACTAATAGCAGTGCAAATTAAATTGTCTGTTGTAAATTTGACTCAAAAATAGATATTAAATGAGAATTTTTGTTTAATGTGACAAATGTTTCTGTCAGATAATAAATTTTCCATGCATACCGCCTCTATAAATAGAAGTTATTTTATCAAGGATTTGTTATTTTATAAAGTTTTATGATGATTGATATGTACATACTAATAGCAGTGCAAATAAAATTTTCTGTTGTAAATGCGACTCAATAATAGATATTAAATAAGAATTTTAGTTTAATGTGTTAATGCGACAACTGTTTCTGTTAGATAATATTTGTTCCATGCATACCTCCACTGTAAATAAAAGTTATTTTATCAAGGATTTGGCATGCGGCCCTTCACTTGGTCTGCAAAACTTGATGTGGCCCTCTGGTCTAAAAAGTTTGCCCACCTCTGGTGTACAGTATATAAAAATCAGTGTGTACAGTATATACTGGGTGGGACACTCACATGCCGAGCCAACACCCACACACACAGAGATACGGAGATACGGAGCATCTGAGCCGCAGTGTGTGTATGGTTATGTAAGAACAGATGGTATTAATTAATCATACCTGCAGAGACAGCAGTGTCTAAATCACTACAGGAGCTGAAACAGCACTCTCACACACAGCAAGAGAACATGGAAAGCTCACACACAGCCTGAGCAGTGAGTGACAATTATGATTATAATATACTTCTGCAAAACCACAGCAACTAGATCAGAGCTAACACCATTAGATACTGTACACCACTCCCTTGCCTGCTCAATCCCCCATATGGCTAAATCTTAACTTCCCTAATATATAGTAGATGAAAAACAGTATGTGAAAAGAGTAGTATGTCTAAATTCACATTAACTGTAGGCAGGGGCGTAAATTTCATCTAATAGTAGGGGGAGACAATAAACACATTTTCTCAAGAGCTATTTTTGAAGGGGACACAAACACTACAGCCAGAATTGTACTTGTAAGGATATATGCGTGTACACAGCATGTGTAGATAGTATGGAGATAGCGATAGAGGCTATTTACACTTTGTTAAAATAGCAGGATTTTCTGCTATTTATACTACTTATTGCAAATAGTGGCAATTATCTGCACCTCAGTATTGTAGTACATTATAAAACAGTAAGCAATGATAACTGGTGTACATTTTAATTCAAATTATTAAATGGATGCTACCTTATTGGGAGAATAAAGCCTTCTCTACACCTACCCTAACCATACCCGATACTTAATTTTAAACTTTTTGGTTATTTCCTTCATTTTTACTGAAAAAAAATATATATATGCTTTTCTGATGCGATTTGAAATTTGAAAAGCTAGAATAAAAGTTTGCCAGCAGACAGATTCAAACCCGGGTCAATCGTGTCAAGATGAGTACGACATGCAATTTACCATCTGTGCCACAAGAGCTGATGACAGATGACGGTCTTTTGTGATTTTGATCAGCCCAATCACACGTTGGTAGGCAGAGTTAGTGTAAATAGCCTCTTCTATCAAGGCAGGCAGCAGCGAGCTATTTGCACTTAGTGTAAATATAGACACTCCGTTAAATATGAGTTCGGTTCATAGGTTCACCACCACGCAGTCATATAATTATTATTTTGCGTCCTCCACAGTATTTTAGGTTTCGTCTACGACTGAGGACTTCTCTTTAGATATTCAACTACAACAAGCCCACTGATCTGCCACTTAACATCATAATGAGCAAAACCCAACACATCAGTAGGTCTACAATATTTGCCTAATATCAGTTCACACACGGGTTTATCGCCGTGTTAGTTATAGTGGGTGACAAGCTACGGTATTAAAGGTTTTTATACCTTATACAAAGGTAATTGGTAACCTTTATAAGGCAGTGGACTAATGGTGCGTTCAAGTCATGTCGGATACATCGTATTTACGAGTTGATTGCACATGAACGCCACCACAAAGTCGTTATTACGAGTGGGAAACTCTACATTTTCTGTAAGCCCCGAGTTTCCGATTTGGGGGCGTGTCAGTGAAAAACGTGTCGGATGCAATGGACGCAGCCAAAGACTAAAGATATGCAGCGTCAGTAAAGTTGTTGAAATGAATAAAATTATTTGTTTTGTAATGTACAATAAAACTATATAAGTTACACATAAAAATACTATATGATTTTATAATTATAATAGAATATATCAAACTCAAAATTCTGAACCTTTTTTTTACATTTTTTGCGTTTATTTAGTTGTACTACTTACTAGGGCTGAACGATTTTGGAAAATAATCAAATTGCGATTTTTTTTTTCAATATTGCAATTGCGATTTAATATGCTATTCTTTTTAAAGCTCTTTATATTCTGTATTATTCAACAAAGACAAGAAATAAATCATTGTATAGTGTGCAGTGTTGGGCACGTTACTTTAAAAAAGTAATTAGTTATATTACTTGTTACTTCTCACAAATAACTGAGTTACATCATTATAAAAGAAACTAATTACCAGGTAAAGTAACTATTGTTCAAATATGTCAAATATCTTGGATGCCCCAATATTAAATATGTTAAATGAATAAAATAGTCACTATATAGAATCAATTATTATTATAAAACACTGTACACTAAACTACACTATTTTAATGTTTCTGTGGGACAAAGTGAGAGACATTTATCAAATTCAATTGATTATTGCAAATATTATCAACCCTCTATGGACACCTTGGCAATAGAATCTCCATTGGCTTGTCATTTTTTTGTTTACTCACCAGATTAATATCAATTATCTGATATACATATATATATAAAAGCTTATGTTTGTAAAATGGCAATTTTTTTTAGTATTAGCATCAGTCAGTCAAACATTATAGGATATTATGATAATTTAGCATTCAATTTTAGCATTATATGAGAATATAATTTTAGTAATTAGAATAACCGTGCATGAATTAATACATTTGTCATGTTGTCTGAATTAGGACTGGTGGTGGTGCTTAAGATATTGTTTGTCATTTAGTGTTCCTATAAAAATGGGGGAAAAAAAACCTACAGATAATACTGATAAGATAACCAAACTACCACGAATTATACTACAAATAATAACCATATAAAATGCACTAAGGATTATTGAGCTGCTGGTTCATGAATATTAATCTAGTCTGCGTTCGCTCGAATGGATTCGCTGAAATCAAAACTATAATAGGTGATATTATAGTCCTATATAAGGACTATAATAGGTGAGCGCCGGCCAATGAGATTGTTGTTTGCGCATTAGTTCTGCCCACCACCAGAGAAACTGGTGTTCTGTCGATTTGTGCCACCCTGTCAGATTTTGCTACCTCCCATTAAAACAGTGGGTATAACAATTTGACAAAGAAATATTCTACCTAATGCACATACAGTAATTACATGTTATATTTGTGGTTGTGGTTAGAAGGGATACATCTAGTACCGGAAACCAAAAAAAGATTTCTACCCATTACATTGTGTTTTATTAATGTCTACACCAACCCCTACCCTTACAATAATGCAGATACATTAAATATTGTTGTTCAGCGTGAGAAAAGGATGCAATATTGATGCGCGCATGCGCAGTAAGCCGAGGTAGGAAAATCTGCAGGTAGGATAAAATGTCAGGACACCGGCAGTTCTTAAAAGCTGAAGAATTCAAAAAGGAACTGGATATTGTTTACATGTAGCGCGTCAATTCCGCATGTTATGAAAGACCCGCGGACACGAATACAAGCCGCGGCAAACTGCGGACTTGGTAACATAGCAGCGTGCCAACTTGATGCTTCCTCTGAAGACTGCGTAGATGTGTTTGACTTGCAGCAGCGCAGCTGGACCGATCGGTGTGTGTCATCAAAGCCCTGCGAAAGCTATAAGAGAGAGGACGTCTCCTAATGTTTTCTCTCACCATACTTGGATGTTATACGATCGTCATACATTACTCTCGCATGTCACGTGACAGAGTATAATTGCAGCCTCTGCGGTTCAAGGAAAAATCGAGTTCTCATGTCGCGATATTTTCGCAAATGCAATTAATCGTTCAGCCATACTACTTACACAATTATTTTAAATGTATGTTCAGAGTCTTGTAATGATATGTTTAGGGGGGGACATCCCTCAGATAGGTACAAATAAATATCATTGCTGTCATAAATTATATTTATTACAATGATATTCTGTTAACTTTTCATATCAGTAGACAATATTCTATACAAGATATCCCCACAAATGTACTGCATCACTGAGATTTTTGGTGGTGTAAACTATTTGTTCTAAATAATTATTTTCATCAGTGTTCTATCAGCTTTTACATATTTAAATCTGCATATTTTATCTACCTTTACAAAGGCCTTTTTAAATGTATGCATCATAAATTCAATATACAATATAGGGCTGTTGCCAGTCAGATTAAATAATTGACCCTGCAAAATTACAACTGCAATAAATTATGTTATGAGATTAATATTTTAAATACATTTTTGGATATACAAATAATAAATGTTGGTGGGGAAATGCATATACGTACTGAACCACCAATAGGTGGCGGTAAATCATTTAATGAGTGAGTCGATTAATTCAAAACGCTGAATCATTCAGTAACAATGTGCTGATCTTTGTTTGGAAATATTTTCGTTGGTGAAATAGAACAGTAAATATTGTGTCTAAAATGTAAGTAGCGTAATAAACACTTGACTACTTGTTTATTGAACTAAAATCAATGTGACATTTGAAATCATGAAATATTCAGCAAAATAGCCCCTTGTTGTGGTGTCATTTAACTACATCATTTTATGAATAAACTAAGCATTTAGAATTTATACCAGTTATACCAGTTGTACCAGTTTGTTGTTGCTCATTTGTGTAGATGTCTCTCACAAAGAGACAGGCAGCGTGAGCCTCGACAGCGCAACCTTGATAACAGAAATAAACTATCCATTATCAATCGCTCTTTACACAATGTAATAAAATCAGAAGAATAATTTTTGCATTTCGATGCTTCAATCAGGCTATTTGTCTGGTCGGGAAAGTAAAAACAAAACAAAAATTCTCAACTAGCTAAAAAGCTGGTCAGCTAGCTGTAGCTCGACCTATATAATTACGGAGAACATTATATAAACAAAGAAGGTAGTTTGACCTGTATTTTGCTACTGCAATTCTCTCTGATGACCCAGTAACTGCGTGCGGGGGAAGAAAAAAAACCTGCGTCCCAATGTGCATACTATCCACCTTATCTGCCCTAAATAGTATTGAAAATTACTACTATCACATTGAATTTAGGATGGATAGTAGGCACATTGGGACGCAGGCAAAGTCTTCGGTCTGTCCAATGACTGTAAAGTCACTGGGTCCGTCAGACTGAAAAATATATTTTGGCGGTAATCTGACCAAAAATATTTAAGACCCATTGAATCTGAATTTAAGACATTTTAAGGCCTTTTATTATGAAAATGTTATTTAAGACATTTAAGACTTTAAGGACCCACGGACACTCTGAGTGTACGGCATGTCTCATTCATTTCTATGGTATCAACAAACGGTGATCAACTGACATAAAACTCTGCCAGCAATTCAATGACGTCAAAGGCTATTATGTGACTGTTATCAAGGCACATCTGATCCAAGTTGACAGTAGCTCTTTCTCCAATGGTAGCGCTGCAGAGGTTGGCATCTCCCCCAAAATAAGAAGAACACGACATTTTCAAATGAAGTCTGCTTCATTTTAAGGCATATCCGAGGCCAATTGCTTCTTTAGTTATAAAAATAGCCATCTACTATAACTACTCTACTAAACATATTTTGTGTTCCTGGAAGGAAATTAAGTCATAAGTGTCTGAATTAACATGGGGATGAGTAAGTGATATGTTTTTACATATTTGTGTGAATTACAGTATTGCATTTATTAGTATTGCTTTAAAATCTAGATCCTCAAACTGTACTATTAAAATTCCTATGGACTTATTTTAAGAAATTTTACTAAAAAGTTAATGTAGCTAATCTTCAATACCTGGACTTTTATGTATCCTCCCATTCAATTCAATCAGAATGACAGCTGCGATTTTTTAAAGGTGTTTCTGTTAATGTCTACTGCTATATAAAATATCAAACATATCATCCGTGTACCTTTCCTCTCTCCAGTGAAGGAGAGGACATCATCTCTGTCTTTATAGTCCATAGCCTCCTTCTCCAGATACTGCAGCAGTTTATCACGCTTAAAAGGACCGGTTGCTCCTTTTGCGGTTTGGTCCTTCTGCCGGAGTCCAGCTGGCAGCAAAGCATTCTGGAAAATGGATTCAGAACAGATGTAGTACCAGTTATACTATGTAAGCTTTAGATCTTATTTCATGCCACGTTGCACACAATTAATGGCTTACTTTTTAAGAGAATAATAACTATTATTTCTAAACCCGAAAACTACATGTCAAAATTGTGTTGTTTGCTACATTTTTGTTTAATGGGACAAATTGCTGAGATATGTTTACTTAAAAGGAAGCTCTTGTGTTTGGAAACAAACTTGAGCCCTGTTTACTCGTAAACAAACAGACAGAGAGTTGTTTATGAGAGGTTATAACAGAAACTCCTCAAGGCAGATTTAGAAATGGCCAATTTCAACAGTTTGATAAACACGAGTTTACTGAATAGTTGCAGTTCAAAATTACATATGGCCACACCCATTACCACAATGACATCATTGTGAATTACATCACTTATCAGTGAATTACCAGGAATACGGGTGATGGTGTCTGGTTATTCCAAGCCTGTTTTGCACTGCACACAACTTATTCATTACAAATTATTAAATTCTCATCTTTTAGGACTGATTTTTCACTTTTAATTTGCATGAGCTTAAAGGTATACAGTTGGCCCAAAAATGAAATTAGCCCATCCATACAATGTCAACAACATTCACCAAAACTGGTTACCAACATTCTTAAAAATATTATCTTTTATGTTTCACAGAACAAAGTAAGTCTTGCATTATTTTCATTTTAGGGTGAAAAAATTTAATAACTGATCGCTTCATTCTAGCAGTGTGATCTGGTATATCTCTATCAGCTGCTATATGATGCAGACATAGACAAAGACATTCATGAGGTTACAATTGCCTCTGCTCATCTGAAAGTGTGAAGAAAGGTGCCTGTGTCTCTCACCTCGGGGTCGATCTCATCTAGAGCACTCTCCAGTTGCTTGAGTTCCTCCTCTGACAGCTTGTTCAGAATATCATCCTCATCGATCTCCTTATACTTCTCCAGATCTTTCTTAAACGGAAGAGCCATGATTTACACTGTCCTTCAGAGAGAGACTGCAGTCCAGTTTGATTAAATGCCTGCACACAGATTCAATTCATTTATTGTGAGGTAAATGGGTAATTCTGGTCAAAATGCATACACTAATGTGATGCATATATATGAAGCTTGTCAGTAACAAACTTCAGTACTTGCGTGACAAATTAGCAAAAATAACATATTAGAATGCAACAATGCAAACCCTATAATACATTATATTACTGATTCACATGAATTAACACAAATTAAAGCATGTCCTGCCATTAGAATAAAGGCATGTTCACAACAACATTAAATTGTTTGGCATGAAAATTCCGTTTGATTTATGCAGTCAACTATAGTAAACATAACATTTTAGCATATTTGAGCACAATTTTAGCAATGAGTTCAAGTAGCTTTAAATGCCCTTAGTTATATTAATATCATCTTCTCCTGCAATACTTATTCAAAATAGAATTTGCTTATTTTTATTGTACTTAATTTTCTCAAAATGTCCATACACTGCACTGTAATGGAAGTTGCAGTGGCCACTGAAGACACACTACAATTTATTTTCCACTGACTTCAATTCATACGGATTTTAAAGGCGGAAGAAAATACTTTAAATAGTCCACTTTTTATGTGCCTTAGAAAAACAATATTACTGGTGTGTATCTTGATACAAATCAATCACACTGACATATTTTAAGATATGTCAGTGCAAGTTGCTTCCAGTTAAGACAGCTAAAACATGCATTTGAGTCTGGGACTAGGCTTAAACCTTGTTAAACTGGGCATAAAAATGGTCTTGCATTGTAGCAGAGTAGACAGATTGTTCTAATGTTTTGGATGCATTACATGTTGGATAATGTTTGTTTGTTTAAAGACTTTGCCGAGTTTGCTGTATTATCACAAAAGTGTCCATAATTTTCTAAGCTCAAAGTCTAGTGTGACCACAGCATGAGGCTAAACGTGAACATAATCATGCATACAGTCTATTTGTCCATTCAGACAAAGGCATTACAAAAACGAAATAAACGACAGATGGGCTGAATGAAAATGCTAATTCATTCTACATCTTGTAATAGCAAGTTCAAACTATGAACATAACTAACTTTAAAAAATATACTTAAAGAGAGAGAGACTACTGAACAGATCCTACATGTCCTTTGTTTGATATTGGACCGATGTTCCCCTCTCATGATCTTTAACCTCAGACTGGAACTTAATTTTGCAACAACTCATTCCCATCTGGAAACACTTTGACCTTTGAACTTCACTCCCCTGCAGATCTGCACCACCCCAAATTCCTCAGCTACTTCATCAAGCTGGAGTGTTTCAATAAAGATATAAATCATAATCACCACTGCTATACTCCTGAGAGGAACACTTCACCCTCTCACTGTTGCTGCAGTAGGTGTACTGTATATCACTTCAGGGGATGAGCAAAACTTCACATTTTCTAAATCTGGTGTGTCGTCTGAAGGACAAGCTGACTAGCAAGCCTGTGTTTACTATAAAATAACACTGGTTAGGGTCAGGTCCATCACACACAGACTAGACACATACTCAGAAACACGAGAGCGAACACAAGGAGTCTTGATTTTTGCTTTGAAAATTATGACTAAGGTTGTGGTTTTAGACAGGGAAGCCTAAATCAAGCCCTGCCAGCTAAAGTCAGCCACCAGACCCATAAAACACAAGGAAATTCCAGCAGCCAAAAATACTCCAGGAAAAGCTGATGTCATTTATTTGCCAAAGCATGAACAAACTGTCATTTCTGGCCCACAACTATAGGTGACCGAAAATAGTGCATACCAAAGACTAATTAGATGTTGCCAAAGTATGTAATGACAATCCCTGGGAAATCCCACAGCACAAGATTATCATTTATTCACAGTACCTGCAATTAAAGTATTTCTTTGTTATGATTACAGCTCATTTACTTGAGCTATTCTGACTGACTGACTGAACAGAGCAGTCAATGTTTAAGAGATTATAGTAAATGTGAAGGTGAAGAAAAGCACTAAATTGGGCTGTTGCATGAGAATAAAATACTGTATTACTGTTGGAGATTGTTCTTTTGCACTGGCGCTTGTGCCAAAGCCGAGAGTGAAATCAAGCAGCGTGTCGATCCATCAGCGAAATAGCAGTGTTTTTCTTGAGCAGTTTTAAACGCAGTGCTCTGAACATTAAGCCAAACTCAATAAAACAAAATCACAGTGAGACTATGTTCAACGCAGTCTAACTTATGAGTACTTAACGGCTAAGTAAATTAGACTTTCTCTAAGACTAAGAAAAATCCGTGGTAATCCAGTAAAACGCCATTGGGCTTCTCAGCAGGATTGGCATCAGCTTAACTCTTAGTCTTAAAATGAAGTCTGTGAGACCCTCATAGGGTAAAGATCCATAATGTTTATTTATTTATTTAGTCATTTAGCAGACGCTTTTATCCAAAGTGACTTACAAATGAGGACATTAAAGAAGCAATCAAAACCAACAAAAGAGCAACAACATGCAAGTGCTATTACAAGTCCTGGTTAGCCTAAAGGCCCGTTAAGTGAAAACTCGATGTTTAACGCCTCATGACTAAACAAAGGGCGCCAATGTGAGTGTGCACACCGACGCGAAAAACGGCACGCGTAAAAGCATAATTTTTTTTAAAACGCCTTGGGTTCGTTTTTATGGTTTGACGCGCCGCGTCAAAAACCATTAGACCAATGAGATTTGCGCTTTTGCTCACGTGTCTGGAGCTGCTGAAGTTACAGTAAAACACAACTTGGGAGCGCTCAAACACAAAACAGTCTTGCCGAGCACACATACGTAACGACGAAGAAGATATACGCCAAGTAGCGTGTACACTGCCGGGAAGAAATAAGAAGACAAAGATGCAGCAAGGCAAGATGGAGCTGCTGGAGCTACTGGTGCTTGAAATATCCATGTATTCTTTGTATGATTTTGACAAGCGCGTAAACACTTGCTCTCTTCTTCTGAGTGACAAGCGAGTGTCAGTAGCGTAAAGTTGCGCAGCGCCACTTTGTGTACCGGGGTATTTCTGTTTTACATTAAGCGCCATCTAATGTCAGGGAATGAATTTGCATGTTCACTCGGCTCATCGTCAGCAAAAATCGCTTGGGTGTGAAAACAAAAAAATGCGTTGAAAAACGCTGGCAAATAACGCGCGCCGATATTCGTCCCGGTGTGTACGGGCCTTAATGCAGTACACATAGGAAGGGCAGGGCTCGATTGCGACCATTTTGAGTGCATATATCGAAATGTAATCTGTGCGACTCCAAAATATATTTGGGAGCATTTGTGCGAGTGCAAATAATTGTGGTGCGACCTCTACAGTTCTCTGCTAAAGCGTTCAAGAATTACTGCACAGCATGTGCCACGTGACCGGGAGCTAAAGCAGGTTAAGCTTTTCATTAGATGCGCTGGTCTAAAGTGTGCTTTTTCTGAGCCCGTGCACCAAACGCGAACTAAAAAGCCTGTCTAACAGCCGCCTGATTACTCAACTAAGTTATCTTTTGAGCCAATACTGTCAAAACACACAAGGTTTACATATAGACTCAGTTGGTTATGTTTAAAATGAAATTAAACCGTGAGTGGAACCGTGCCTGTATATTAGATGCGTGCAGCTCTTAAAGGGACAAAACTAAACATGCAGCCGACTGTCATTAAAGGGATAGTTCACCCTACAATTTTATTTCTGTCATTATTTACTCACTGACATGTTGTCCCAAACCTGTATTAATTTATTTCTTGTGGTGAACACAAAAGAAGATATTTCAAAGAATGTGGGTAACCAAACAGTTGCTGGTCCACTTGATAGATATAAAAAAATACTATGGAACTCACTGGGGACCAGCAACTGTTTGGTTTTCCACATTCTTCAAAATAGCATGTATGTTCAGCAGAAGAAAGAAACTCACTCAGGTTTAAAACTAATTTTGAGTGAGTAAATGATGGTATTAATATAAAACACTATGACAGAATCGAAAGACAGATGACCGAATTTATTCTTTAATGTTAAAACAACAAAACCATAGAGAAAAACATAACTCGCTACTCTTGACTGAAAAAAACAATACAGTTACTTTAATAGGAATCAATCTATATAGTGTTTTATTTTTATTAATTGTTCATTCAATTTCTTGAATGCTCCTACTAAATATGTCTATTGTACCTGATAATTAAACACTGTTTGTATATTATGTGTAGTTGTAATGTGTATCTTTGTTCTTACTTTTTCATAACAAAGATAAAATAATGACAAAGATTTTTTATCTTCGCCCACTTTGGCCTAAATATCCACCCATTCTTATTTATATTGTGTTTCCTTGAAAGGCTTTGTCTTTATAATAGGGAAATTAGTTTGGCAGTACTGCTCAGACAAACTGGTAAAACTAACATGACAAAGAACTGTGATAAAATCGTGAAATGTCTAAAAATTAAAATTGATATGATATTTTTGCCATATCGCCCAATTCCTACTTGGAACTGACCGGTTTTGTGACCGCACTTGCACAAACTGCATTGAAATCATTTTCCAAATTTTCATTTGTGTGGAAATATTACCAAGTCTGTAAACAGCCATTAACAGAAGCCAGAGACGCTGAAGACGGACACAAAAAACATCAAATACTGTAGCAGCCTGAGCAAGCTCAACGTTCACTATGCAAAATATAGAAAGGAAATCCTAAATATTGAATTGGGAGTGGGGGTCTATATGAATGTATTTCTGAGGGGAACTGTTTTGAGAAAAGTTTAAATGACATTTTCTTCTCATCTTGCATGTATAAAAAACAAAGCACTGCAGCTTAAGGATCAGGTTCAATTGATGAAGCTTTTAATCATCAGGAAGGATGTTGCCCACCCTTCCGCTCAATTGGCGGTTGTGTTGCTCCTTAATATTCAGTGGGTGCTCCTAAAACATTTGTGGTGCTACCAAGTAACAAAGTTAATTTTGAGCCTTTTTTTTTACAACTATGTAAAATACAGAAAAATGACACAGTGTTAGTTTTACAAGAAAAACTAGCAGTTAGAGAATACATACGCAATTGATAGAGGGTCAAATGTTTGTGTGTTTTTTTAAATAAAAATAAGACAGATTAGATCAAATAAAACTATAATAGAGAGTGCTAGAGTTAGAGGGTCAAATAAAGATGGAAGAGATGTGTTTTTAGCCGTTTCTTGAAGATGGCTAAGGATTCAGGTGCTTGGATTGAGTTAGGCAGGTCATTCCACCAGATGGGAACAGTTAATGAAAAAGTTGATGTTCCCATTAACTTCTAATTTAACAAGCCAAAGCTGTATTGAGAAAGTTATGAACTAGCAGATTTGAAGGATTCCCTACTCACAGCAATATGGGTTAATGCAGAAGACAAAGGAACAGTTGACCCAGGAGAAAACAGGGTCTTAAGTGGCTTAAGGGTTAAATGGTGCTAAGACTAGAACAAATGGAGTAGCTTTTCTGATCCTGGACTGCCCCTTAGATCAACCTGCAACCAGCTAAGATCCTAAACCACAAGCCTCTTTCCTTTTCCCAATACAAAATGACTCAAAGTGAGGAGTTTTCGTGTTTGGTGTTCCAAAGGATCTAAAAAATTACAAACTTTTAAGAGATTGCAAGCAATAAATGTATAGGTGCCACACAGGGAAGCTTAATATACTTAAATTAAGTGGTGTTGGGGATTTAAACAAAACGCTAAACCTTGATATTAAACTTTGTAATCAATACAGGTTTCCGATTACTTATTCAAGCAATATGACTTGCCTTTTTCCTCCTTGTGGACTTTGATAAAACCAAACAATCTTAGAGGTGCTGGGGTGGGATCTTGGACAATCTAACCACCAACCACAAGGTAGCATCAAGGCTGAGACTTCTGAACCATTCATTGTATTTAGAAACTGTCAAATCTAGTTATGTTAGTTATTCTCTGTGGATGTCAATCAGACAAACCTTATCAACACCTCTTAATCCGACAGACAGACAAAATACGGAGGAAGCCAGTACTGCTTCTTCCTCCGCTGTCTGCTGTAAGTGCATTACAGGGCAAATCCATAATAAGGCTAAAAAGACACAGGGCAAAAGGTCACACAACCACCACAACACACAAAAATAGCATATCAGTAAAGCTCCCAATAACAAAAAAGTTGTGTTTTTTGTATTTGTTTTGATCTTTATTAATATTGATTAAAAACTATTTAAGTTCAATCTTCAAAAAGTCCTTATGCAAAGTATGATTGTTACCGTCAGAGTTACTTTTTCTTCATTCGTACACTTTACATGTCCATTGTTTTGATGCCCTACTACACTATTGCAATAGTTGTAAAACTATTTATTTCACTAATGCGGCTTATTTACTAGTACAGATTTGTTATACGATACATTTATCAGCCTAACATAATATACAAAAATTTGTGGTCTGTAAAATTTGTAATGTTTCTGAAATAAATGTAATAATTCTTACTATCACCATAATGACATTTCTTTAATAAAAAAACTGCAATATTGTAGAATATTCTTAGAATTTCTGAAAATGTTTCCAGAACATTTAAATACATCTGAATTTATTCCTGTAATAATTTTTCACTTGATATAGTGGTCAAGAAACATTAATAATTATTACCAATACTGAAATCAATTACACCCTTTTTTCCAGAATAATCTAAAAATATTATAATAATAAAATTATTATTATACTTTCAACATTATGAATGTATTTATTGTCACTTTGGACAATTTAAATGCATCCTTGCTGACGAAAGTATTCATTCAGTGAAGAAAAAGAAAAATGTTTTGTAAGGTAGTGTATCTGACTTATGTTATCAGTATTGGTTCACTGTGAATTCAAAAATTTAACTTATAAGAGGAAATGTGAGGAATCTGCTTCATTACTCTAGAAAAGGAAAAAGCCCAAATTAGCTGGGCTCCTGAGAGAGATAACATTGAGAATCTTTTCTTCGGGTTCTTTCTCATCCATCACTTCCTCTGAGAGACAGAGACTGAGGCTTATGGAACCCAGATGTAGGGTGGGGTTTGAAATGAAGAGCTCTTTTCCAAAACGCGATAAACGCCAAATTGAAAAAAAATGAGTTCGTCATGCCATTTTGCTGTGTACTGAACCTATTCACTGCTCCATCAATGTTTCATGCCAAATCGCTATATTTCCTTGTTTAAAATGTACTGCAAGATGCAGTTCTTTTCCAAACCGCTATAAGCGCCGAACCTGTTTTTAGCCTAAATGCGATATATCCTCTCGATCAATCAGAATTCGTTCGATGCAATCCAACATGACGACGCTTTGAAGCGTTTGTTTGTGCTCAATCTTCAAAATGAGTGCTTTAAACTCTAATAACACTTTTGAGACCAACACCTGGGGGTAGAAAACGCAGACTGGACAAAGTGTTTAACCGATTGACGCTAGAGGCTGTAGCCTTTGGCGTTCCTTGTTAGAGCGCCCGCATCCCGCACCGGAAACCCGGGTTCGAGACTCGCCGGTGTGATGATGCGGGCGGTTACATCAACACAAGGCTGGTGCGACGGTTTATAGTATGAGTCCCTGATGTCATATGTTGCATGTTCTCTTTTTTTAAGACATAAACCAACATTTAAAAAAAGGATGGATTTGTAGCGTTTTGAAAAAAACAAAAAACTTTGCATTTATAATCGATATTGTTGTTTCATTTAACAATCATTGTTTAACATGTTCAGACTGAGCCAACAGACCATTTTAACAGGATAAATTGAATATAAAAAAATGTATGGGTCTAGGTAAAAATGTCATTTTCCTGAAAATTATTAAAATGGATTTATAGCGTTTTGGAAAAGAGCTCTTCAAATATTGATTGTAGAGACACATCTAGCAACCATTACTTGAGACAGGTGCTCATTAAAGTGCTATTTGTCCAACCTTCTGTATGGGGGGGGTATGGGTCTTACACAGATCCTTCAAACTGTTGCAGAGCTATATCTCACGCCAGCTCTAATCTATTTAAAATTTGACCTCAGTTGTGCATTGTGAAAAGAGCTATAGAAATCAATCTAAATTGAACTGAATAGCTGTACCAGTCTGGACTAGATAGATAGATAGATGGATAGATGGATAGATGGATGGATGGATGGATAGATAGATAGTCCATCATCATCTCTAAAAGCAGAACATGCTTTTTGGAAATGGTTTTCATTCTCTCACACACAATGCTTTTATGAACAGTGCTTTATGTTGCATTATGCTATATTGTGCATGTGCATTAAATCCCATGAGTCGGTTATGTAAAGACACGCAGAGTCACGCCCCGGCTGGAGACCACACCCGTTATTACGAGAACTCACACTCACAGCTGCGCCCGTTCTGCGCGACACAGCATTATTATAATAATAACAACAACAACGGGTCACTTTAAACATACAACTGACCTGCGCGAGGTTTGCATTAGCATCATCACCAGCGCGTGCGTTTACAACGCCCCTAAACGGATTTCATTGCAGAATTTACATTATTAAACGAAAAAAAGGAAAAAATAATAATAAAAAAAAGCTAAATTATTAGTCACATAGATGTGCCCATTAAGGCAAAACGTCATTTTTTACACAGCGCATCTTTAATAATACTTTCTTATACAGTAAGTCATAAATAATTTAAGATACAGTATTCATAATTCAAATACGCATTGTGTGATTTCGTCCAACTATACCGTAATCAAGCGATGACTGAATCGAAGTTGTTCTTACAGTAGCGTTAACTTACATGATTTATAATGATGGATGTGCAGATCACATATGGACTTGTGTTAACGTTACCTTGATAAAAATCAGTGAAGCATGTGTTAGTTTTAATCATGTATCTGGTTTAATATATAAATTACTATGTATAAAGCGGCTCGGTGTGCTATAATTATGAGATAACTTGACATTTTTTTGATAATTGTAATATCGTAAACTGGCCCATCCTCTCTCGCTCATACGGATATCAGCGCTCGAGCGCTTAGCCAGCTAACCCATAAACTACACAAACCTCTACATGTATGACTTCTATCCTAATATTTACCTCACACTGACAGAGGACGAAATATATTTCTTACCTTAGTGAAGTTCCTGCAAGCGTTTTACCCTTTATTGACCTATTCCTGGTCGGAAAGCAAAAAGATTCCCGCACCCGTCTTCACTGTCTCAGCCCAAGGGCGGTAACACAGGAAACCAGACACTTGAAATGCCCTGGTGATTGACATTCGGAACAGCCAATCAGAATATAAGAACACGCCCATAAACCACAGCTCCCGCCTAATGGAAATACGCAACCAATCAGAGAATGTAGAATTTTAGTAGTACAAAGGAGGGATATGAAGTCCACATGTGGCGTCATTATCAACGAGATTATGTTATTGAATTATTCATAGAACACTTGCGTCATTTGTTTTATCATTGTGATTTGTCTCTTAGATTTTGGTCTGATGTTAGCGCCTTTCTATTTTTGCAAAGAAATGTTAATTATATGCTATCTTTAAAAGACGTTATTTGTACTATTTTACAGAAAAGTAAAATGATTCAGTGTGTCGTTAACTTTTACATTTTGCAAGGTAAATATTATATTCATAAACAGAAATTTTCCAAATGCACACCAAAATGTTATATTTTTTATCAGAAATGGATGCTTTGAAAAGCATTTAAATTGAAAAAAAATTGTAATGTTCAATCATTCTTCAATAAAGAAAATATATATTTATTCATTGATTATTGCGTATTTGAATGTTTTTATATTCATTGGTCTATTTGTATTATTGCATTTTCTTGATTGTTCTGAGTTTTTGTAAATAATTTAATTAATTAATTTGAATAAATTAATAAAAAATATTACAATTAGAATGTATGTTATTAAATTAGAATTTCCAAGCTGCTTATATATCAATCATTCTTTCTAGTATTTTTTGGGAGTATTTTTCCAAGTCATTCCATTACAAATATCAGCAAGCAATAAGATACTTGTGGAGGCCTGTAGTGAAACTGGTCAGATCAGTGCACATACTGCTGAATGACGTGTCACCCACATCTCATCCACCTGAAATAAAATCCCCAGAGAGAGGTATGTGGCATTTCAAAGCATTCTTTAAGGAGAAACTCACTCTGCATTGTATAATAGACACAGAAAAGATCTTTCTTCATTTAGAATGTCAGCTGATTAGAGAAATACCTTTTTTTGCCAAAAATAAACATGCAAAAAAAACAACAACACATTGTTTAACAACAAACTACTTATCCTTAATCAGAAGCACTTTTATGAATATGCCTAATGTTATATATTATGTCCATTTATTTAATAGCTTATTAGTTGTTAAAACCTTGTGTGGATGTGTGGTATGCTGTTTTAAATAATGGCAGAAGTCCATTCATGTTGCAGAGTGATGAACAAGACCTTTTTTCAACTATACCCTGAAGCCATCAGCATTACATAATATCTATCAGTCATCAGAGAATATCAGTGCCAGGTACTTTTTCAATGGTGTGTGAGGAAATTATGTCAGACTCAGGAATAGTAACTAACTATGTTCTACTAGCGGATCACAGAAGTGTTGGGACGTATCTTAAATTTTAATAAAATGAAAACTAATAGACTTTCAAATCAAATGAGCCAATATTTTATTCACAATAGAACATAGAGAACATAACAAATGTTTAAACTGAGAAATGTTACACTTTTATCAATTTTAAATTTGATGGCACATGGGCAACAAAGGGCTAAAAAGGCAATACATTTTTAAAAGATTGAACTGGGAGAACATCTAGCAACTAATTAAGATAATTGACATCAGGTCTGTAACATGCTTAGCTATAAAAGGGATGTCTCAGAGAGGCAGAGTCTCTCAGAAGTAAAGATGGGCAGAGGCTCTCCAATCTGTGAAAGAGTGCGTAAAAAGATTGTGGAATACTTTAAAAACAATGTTCCTCAATGTCAAATTGCAAAGGCTTTGCAAATCTCATCATCTACAGTGCATATCATCATCAAAAAATTCAGAGAAACTGAAATCTCTGTGTGTAAGGAACAAGGCCGAAGACTTTTGTTGGATGCCCGTGGTCTTCAGGCCCTCAGACGACACGGCATCATTCATCGACATGATTCTGTCATTGACATTACTAAATGGGCCCAGGAATACTTTCAGAAATCACTGTCGGTAAACACAATCTGCCGTGCCATCTGCAGATGCCAACTAAACCTCTATCATGCAAAAAGGAAGCCATATGTGAACATGGTCCAGAAGCGCCATCGTGTCCTGTAGTGCCAAGGCTCATATGGACTGTTTCAAAGTGGAACATTTTCTATGTTAAGACAAGTCCAAATGCCGTGTCCTCCGGGGTAAAGAGGAGACCTTCAGCATGTTGTCAGTGATCAGTTCAAAAGCCAGCATCTCTGATGGTATGGGGGTGCACAAGTGCATATGTTATGGGCAGCTTGCATGTTTTGGAAGGTACTATGAATGCTGAAAGTTATATAAAGGTTTTAGAGCAACATATGCTCTCCTCCAGACGATGTGTATTTTATCAGGACAATGCAAAACCAAATACTGCAGCTATTACAACAGCATGGCTTCGAAGTAGAAGAGTCCAGGTGCTGAATTGGCCTGCCTGCAGTCCAGATCTTTCACATATAGAGAACATTTAGCACATCATTAAGCAAAAAATACGTCAAAGACCACCATGAACTCTTCTGCAGCTGGAAACCTATATCAGGCAAGAATGGGACCAAATTCCAACAGCAAAACTCCAGAAACTCATAACCTTGATGCCCAGACATCTTCAAACTGTTTTGAAAAGAAGAGGAGATGCTACACCATGGTAAACATGCCCCCGTCCCAACTATTTTGAGACCTGTTGCAGGCATCAAATTTGAAATTTTGTGCATAACATTTTTTACAATTTATCAATTTAAACATTTGTTACATTATTTATGTTCTATTGTGAATAAAATATGGGCTCATGTGATTTGAAAGTCTTTTAGTTTTCACATTAAAAAAAAAAAAAAACATCCCAACATTCCCGGAATTTGGTTGTACTACTCTACTTCTACCTATTTTGTTTATCCATTGGTGAGCAAGTGATATAATGCAAAAGTTCTCCAAATCTGTGCCGATTAAGGAACAAATTCAATTCAAGTTTATTTGTATAGCGCTTTTTTACGATATAATCGTTGCGAAGCAACTTTACAGGAAATTAAGTTTCCACAATATATTTACAAATTGTAATTTACAAATTGTAACTTAATATATTTAACTTATGGCAAACTTTGGTAATTCTGTATATTGTTAGAGGGTTGGCATCCTCTGGGGTCCTCTGAGGGGTTTGCATCATTTAAAGGTTGGATCCAGACTGAATTGAAGCGTGATACAAAACTAGTTAGGTATGCAGGCGCTAAAACGTTTAGGGCCTATAGGTAAGTAATAATATTTTGTAACTATATGAAACTTAATAGGTAGCCAGTGCAGAGACTGTAAAATTGGAGTAATATGATCATATTTTCTTGACCTGGTGAGGATTCTAGACGCTGCATTTTGTACTATCTGTAGCTTGTTTATTGAAGATCCAGGACAACCACCTAGCAGTGCATTACAATAATCCAGTCTAGAGGTCATGAATGCATGAACTAGCTTTTCTGCATCAGAAACACTTAACATGTTCCGTAGCTTGGCAATGTTTCTAAGATGGAAGAATGCTGTTTTTGTAACATGGGAAATATGATTTTCAAAAGACAAGTTACTGTCTAATATAACACCCAGCTTTTTGACTGTAGAGGAAGTAACAGTACATCCGTCTAGTTGCAAATTGTAATCCAAGAGATTCTGTGTACTATTTTTTGGTTCAATAAGTATCTCTGTTTTAACTGAATTCAATAGGAGAAAATGATTGGTCATCCAATCTTTTACATTTTTAACACACTCTGTCAGCTTAGATAATTTAGAAGTTTCATCTGGTCTTGTTGAGATACCCAGCGGTCTCAACCCAGCATTTGGGTTGAAAAAACAACCCAGCGTTTTTTAGAGTGTATAGTATCATCAGCATAACAATACAAACTAATACAGTATTTTCTAATAATATAACCAAGGGGCAAAATATATTTTAAAAATAGCAGTGAACCTAGGACAGATCCTTGTTGTACTCCATACTTTACTGTTGATAATTGAGATGCCTCCCTATTTAAATAAACAAAGTGGTAGCAATCGGACAGGCAGGATCTAAACCATCTTAAAGTCTGCCCTTGAAAACCTGTATAGTTTTGTAATCGATCAATGAGTATGTCATGGTCTATACAGTGTCGAACTCAGCACTAAGATCAAGTTAAACTAGCAACGAGATGCAGCCTTTGTCTGACGCAAGAAGCAAGTCATTTGTTATCTTAACAGGTGCAGATTCTGTGCTATGGTGGGGCCTGAAACCTAACTGAAATCCTTCATAGAGGTATTTTTTTTACAAGAAGAAGCACAATTGAGCAGACTCAACCTTTTCTAAAAGGTTAGACATAAACGGAAGATTTGAAATGGGTCTGTAATTTGCCAGTTCACTAGGATCTAGTTGTGGTCTCTTAATAAGAGTCTCAATAACAAAATCATCTACATCCTTGGCAAAACAATACTGGTTTTGTAAAATGTGTCATTTTCATGAACTCAAAAGAAAAAGGAAGCTCTAAATAGTCAATCAAGCCTGTTTCAATAAACAAATATACCCAGATCATCTGATTCAAAGGTTTACACCTCCCAGTACCTAATGCATAGTATTGCATTAAGCAAATGTCGTGAATTTGTCAAATATTTTTTGTTGTGAAGATAGAAAACATGTCTTTGGGTGGAAAACAAATGACCTGTAGGCCTACCTCATGTGTCTTGTTCTTAATATTTTTTTAATATAAAACCACTGAACTTATTTCAGTCCTATCCCCTGACTGCAGCCACCTGCTCTTGTCTGCGTTGGCTTCTCAAATAAATGATTCACTGGCTGCATGCAATGGACTGTTGCATAGACTGTCTCCAGAGGGGTATTGCACAAAAGCAAGATAAGGGATTAAGCACGTATTTTTCAGTTACCCTGGTTGAATTAGCCCTGACTCAGTTGCATGACTCAAATGCATTAAACAGCACACATATTCGCAGTTTGCCATGGTGGATCGATCTGATCCATGACCGACATTAAGAATAAGTGTGCACGTCACATTATCCTTACTCATTGAACCAGGGGCGTAGCCACGGGTGTGCCAGGGTGTGCCGGTGCGGTGCCACCCACAGTGGCAGCTGGCACACCTAAAAACAGATGCAGAATTATTATTTTTTAATCGTAATAAACATAGGCAGCACAAAGGAGGGGCTAGCAGATGCTTCAGCACCCCCAAGAAAGACCAAAGCACCGCCATTGCACCCATAAGAAATGAAATAAATTAAAAACATTTTACTTATTATTACGCATTCATAACTCTGCATTGCAATATAACGTGACGTGATTAGCAGGCGCACTTTTCGAATTGACAGCATTTTATTTAAAAAATCAATCGGTTCCTTGTGCCAAGAAGGCCTGTCCCCGACTAAAGATTTCACTAGTCACACATAAATTGATTAATATAATAACTTGGGCTAATAACCATCCTTTAATATATAGGCGTATAGCCTATTCCGCGCCCAAGCGCACGTCTAAAGCTTGCAACGGCAAAAGTAGGCTAATGATTATGAATGTTGGGGGAAAGGCCAAATAAAACATTTAAATTATTCGTTAATAAACTAGTGATTTCTTCTCAGTCAGTGTCGGCTGAAAAGATAAAGTTGCAGAATGCGACGCTGACTTTAAAAAGAAATGCACCTTTTCATTCCGACTACGTAATTAAAGATGTTTATTTTTTGGTTCGTTCGTTCGTTTAATAAAGTAGCCGGTTCATTGCTGTGACGCTCCATTTCACGGAGACTGCATGAGACGGCAGAAAGCGCATCTTGTTTCTCTATGTATTGTTTCTCTGTGTAGCCTACATAAATAAAAGCATATATATATATGAACTTGCTGTTGAATTTTGTATTTTTGAAAGTTCAATAATAATATAAAAAACTTGCCGGACGGATTCATTACCCCGCTTTGTTCCGGGACCTCACAATTTACAGATTAAGCAGTGCTTACAATATTTGTTAATTTAAAATTTAATAAAAATTTTAAATTATTTTCTAAAAATATTAAATAATAATAACATAATTGAGGCATTCAAGGCCAGACCACGCTGTCTCGCCCTTTGAGCAGCTAACAGGCACCATTAAATGTACTCTGCTATGTTGTTGGCGATCCTGAATGTAATGTATAAAAAATATTTTACTGCTTTCTCTAATGTGTCTTGCAAGACATCTATTCAAGATTGTTTATTGCACCAAAAGTAATTTAAAAGGAACATTATATGTAGGCCCATGTACAGTTTAAGTCGCCATTGCAGGATGTTAATGATTTAATAAAAGGAGGGATTATTTAAAAGCATTTTGTTTTTATTTAGTACAGCAGCTACAGCTGTTTTTACATAATATATTTTTACATAGCCTTAGTCACTGAAGTCAATGATTATTCTTTGATAAAGTAAATGTGCTTTGCTCACTGTATAATTTGTTCGTTGTTTGAATAACCGTGGAAATGCGGTGTTATAATTAGAAACTTAAAATGTATTTTTATTAAACCTGTGATCATCAGGTTAAATAGGAATTTAGTCTTATTAAAATATGTGACATAAATTGTACTTTCCTAAAAGGGGTTTATGATGTGTGTAGTTAATGACTAGGCTACAGTGAGCGCGTTTGACTAGAGCGCAGTTAAAGAGCTGTTGTAGGTTATACTGTATGTGATTGTCGGTGACCCTCTTGAGCGAGAAAGCTTCGGAAAATGGAAAAAAACTACTACAACAAAAATATAGCTGCACGCAGCGATAACCAGGGTTCAAGAATTTGAAGGCCTAAGGTGGTATGCTTTTAGGGTCTAGGCCAACATAGCTGGATGCATAGCTGACAGTGAAACTCATCGAAAATGGACAATAGGCTCACAGCACACACACACACACACACACACACACACACACACACACACACACACACACACACACACACACACACAAATATAAATGAAATGGTTAAACTATCATATTAATAATCATTAAGCTTGCTTACACAGATACACACACAGAATAGGATAACAGACACATGTAACCTACACAAAAAATGAAATGGTTAAACTAACATATTAATACCCAATAAGCATGCTTTATTTTTTTTATTTTTTTGCATTAATCTGACAATACATGTGGCACACCCAGTTTTTCTGATGCACATCCAGAGTCTCCTTTCTGGCTACGCTCCTGCATTGAACCTAGTTTGAATTAATGAGATTACGTGAACTTTAGTCGCGTTAGTCTCGATTGATTTGTTAGGTTATTTCAAGTCAGATTTTGGACATTAATCTCCGCTTTTCTTAGCGACTTTTATGAAACAGCCCTCGGGGCTTTTACAAAAAATAAATAAATCTGCAGGGCTTTTATTTTATAAAGTGTTACCTACGCTTTTATTTTATCTACTTTCACCCGGACGTTGATCATTATTTACAGGCGGTGAAAATGGCGGACATGGACGAGCTATTCGGTAGTGATGGCGATAGCGATAATGAGCAACGAGGTACTTTAGATTTCCATTATTGCATTAATGGATCAATATGCGTTTCATTTATGTGTTAAGCAGCTATGTTTCTATCAGATGAGCTCTTATATAGCGATATGTGCAGCTGTAAGACGATCAGTCTTTCAGCACTGCACACATTTGGATCAGTATGATTAGATTACGTATTTTAAATGCATTATTTTTATGGAGCGGTTTATCAAACCTTTAGAATAAATATAAAAAATATATATTTTTAAAAAGTGTGCATATATGGTTTTTTTAGTGTCATATTTAATACATTTGGCTTTTATAGTTCATATACAGTAGTATACTTCAAATGTTGACTAGTGTAGTATTCCCGATATGTTATGATATGATAGTAGGCTTTATAGTGTTAATGAAAATAATACACAATTTAATATGATTAATTCCATGCAACTCTACTCTGTTATCATGTGAAATGTTTCTGACGGACAGTTTTATGGTCTGTGATTTCATGTGTAATGAATTTAAACTAAAGCAAACTTTAAGTCAGTTTGGATAAAAGCATATGCAAAATAATTTAGTAAACTAATGTAAGTGTTGATGTGTCTCATCTAGATTCTGGCTCTGGTTCCGGCTCTGATTCGGAGCATGAGAGACCCAGATCTGCCAGCAACGGCTCTGGTAGCGAGAGTGACAGAGATCATGATGAGGAGGAAGATGGTGGAAAGCCAAGCAATAAAGAGCTGTTTGGAGATGACAGTGAAGACGAGCGTGGAAGCCAGCACAGCGGCAGCCAATCAGAACGATCCGGCAACCAATCAGACGCGAG
Source organism: Gymnocypris eckloni scoliostomus (assembly GCA_027564155.1). Lineage (NCBI taxonomy): Eukaryota > Metazoa > Chordata > Actinopteri > Cypriniformes > Cyprinidae > Gymnocypris > Gymnocypris eckloni. The sequence goes on along the minus strand of CM050423.1, from coordinate 7,154,593 downwards.
TATGCACTCGGACAATGAACACAGCGGGTCAGAGGGCCATCATGAGGAGGATGATGATGAGAGAGGCCACAGATCAGATGTGGGTAGTCCAGCCTCAGGAGCAGGAAGCCACAGGTCTGACAGAGGAAGTGGAAGTCCAGGGTCGGAGGCGGGCAGCCCACGCTCAGAAGCAGGAAGTGGGCATTCAGCTCCCGGCACACCTCATTCAGCTCCTGGCACACCTCTTTCAGCTCCCGGCACACCTCTTTCAGCTCCCGGCACACCTCATTCAGCTCCCGGCACACCTCATTCAGATCCCGGGACACCTCTTTCAGCTCCCGGCACACCTCATTCAGCTCCCGGCACACCTCATTCAGCTCCCGGCACACCTCATTCAGATCCCGGCACACCCCATTCAGATCCCGGCACACCCCATTCAGATCCCGGCACACCTCATTCAGATCCCGGCACACCTCATTCAGACGGAGAGGGGTCAGGGAAAGATGTCCATTCTGGAGATGAGAAGTGGGGTGGAAAAAGTGACCAATCAGAGGATGAGGACAAACAGCAGAACTCAAATGATGAGAGGGATCATTCTGACGATGAAGGGGAGAAACAAAAATCAGGTAAGACATATTGGAATGTTATATGTGACTCTGGACCACAAGTCGCTCAAGTCTCTGGGGTATATTGGTAGCAATAGCCAAAAATACATTTTATGGGTAATTATACATTTTTCTTTGATGGCAAAAATCATTAGGTTATTATAGGTGCAATAGGAGATCTCAGAAAACGCTAACTTTAGCCTGATGGCACTGAAAGCGAACGTCCCCCCCTCCTTGCAATCGCTGTTCAAAGCCACGCCCCCTGATCGCTCATGCGCTCAACAAGCAGACTACCAGAGACAACATTAAATTACCACAATAGGCTACATTAACGGTTCCCAAGTACAGTCCTCGCGCCCTCCCTGCTCGGCACATTTCATATGTACTGTATCATATCACGTCCAGCGGTTCTGTTCGACCGTATGTCATAAGTGCCCTGCGAAGTGGACATCACCAGATATTCCACCATGATTCCAGTTCAAAATAGCGAGCGTATACAGTTGCATCTCAAATTAGAATGTCGTGGAAAAGTTCATTTATTTCAGTAATTCAACATAAATTGTGAAACTCTTGTATTAAATAAATTCAATGCACACAGACTGAAGTAGTTTAAGTCTTTGGCTCTTTTAATTGTGATGATTTTGGCTCACATTTAACAAAAACCCACCAATTCACAACAAATTCACTATCTCAACAAATTAGAATATGGGGACATGCCACTCAGCTAATCAACTCAAAACACCTGCAAAGGTTTCCTGAGCCTTCAAAATGGTCTCTCAGTTTGGTTCACTAGGCTACACAATCATGGGGGAGACTGCTGATCTGATAGTTGTGCAGAAGACAATCATTGACACCCTTCACAAGGAGGGTAAGACCCAAACATTAATTGCCAAAGAAGCTGGCTGGTTACAGAGTGCTGTATCCAAAGATGTTATCAGAAAGTTGAGTGGAAGGTAAAAGTGTGGAAGAAAAAGATGCACAACCAACCGAGAGAACCGCAGCCTTATGAGGATTGTCAAGCACAGGATCGTCTTTCGGATGAGATGTTAGACCAAGGTCCTGACTCTCTGTGGTCATTAAAAAATCCCATGGCACTTCTCGTAAAGAGTAGGGGTGTAACCCCGGTGTCCTGGCCAAATTCCCACCACTGGCCCTTGTCAATCATGGCCTCATAATCATCCCCATCTACTTGATTGTCTCTAGGACTCTCTCTCCTCTCCTGTAGCTGGTGTGTGGTGAGCGCACTGGCGCCGTTGTCCTGTGGCAGCCGTCGCATCATCCAAGTGGATGCTGCACACTGGTGGTGGTTGAGGAGAGACCCCCCCCCACATGATTGTAAAGCGCGTTGGGTGTACAACAATACACAATAAATCGCTATATAAATGCATCATCATTCATTCATTCAAGCAAAATCGATTCAAGAATTTGGGTGAACTTCACAAGGAATGGACTGAGGCTGGGGTCAAGGCATCAAGAGCCACCACACACAGATGTGTCAAGGAATTTGGCTACAGTTGTCGTCAGAGGTGTCTTACCTGGGCTAAGGAGAAGAACTGGACTGTTGCCCAGTGGTCCAAAGTCCTCTTTTCAGATGAGAGCATGTTTTGTATTTCATTTGGAAACCAAGGTCCTAGAGTCTGGAGGAAGGGTGGAGAAGCTCATAGCCCAAGTTGCTTGAAGTCAAGTGTTAAGTTTCCACAGTCTGTGATGATTTGGGGTGCAATGTCATCTGCTGGTGTTGGTGTCTCTTGACAAAAGACATTGTGTCTTTTGAAAACCAAACGTCACTTCACCCGTTTACCAAGACATTTTGGAGCACTTCATGCTTCCTTCTGCTGACCAGCTTTTTAAAGATGCTGATTTCATTTTCCAGCAGGATTTGGCACCTGCCCACACTGCCAAAAGCACCAAAAGTTGTTTAAATGACCATGGTGTTGGTGTGCTTGACTGGCCAGCAAACTCACCAGACCTGAACCCCATAGAGAATCTATGGAGTATTGTCAAGAGGAAAATGAGAAACAAGAGACCAAACAATGCAGATGAGCTGAAGGCCACTGTCAAAGAAACCTGGGCTTCCATACCACCTCACCAGTGCCACAAACTGATCACCTCCATGCCACGCCTAATTGAGGACAGTAATTAAAGCAAAAGGAGTCCCTACCAAGTATTGAGTACATATACAGTAAATTAACATACTTTCCAGAAGGCCAACAATTCACAAAAAAAATTGTATTAGTCTTATGAAGTATTCTAATTTGTTGAGATAGTGAATTGGTGGGTTTTTGTTAAATGTGAGCCAAAATCATCACAATTAAAAGAACCAAAGACTTAAACTACTTCAGTCTGTGTGAATTGAATTTATTTAATACACGAGTTTCACAATTTGAGTTGAATTACTGAATGTATGGAACTCTGATTCCATATTTTCAAGTAGTTGTATTTCGACCAAATATCGTCCTATCCTAACAAACCATACATCAATGGAAAGGTTATTAATTCTGCTTTCAGAAGTTGTATAAATGTCAATGATGATACATTGACCCTTATGACTGGTTTTGTGGTCCAGGGCCACATATATACATAGATTAATAGAACAAGACCAAGAAATTCATACATGTGTTGACATTTTTCATGAGAAGTTCTCTTGTATATATAAATATGAATAATCTTCACAATTATTAGTGAATGAGACCCAATGTATTTGTGGCAAAAAATGAAGAACTGCTTCTCAGACAGCCTCTGAAATGTTATTATTGTATAAAAACATGTATCTATAACCTGTTTATTTAAACAAATCTTTGTGTTTGTGGTCATTTATTTCAGAGTCGATGAAGGGCAGTGACAGCGAAGAGGAATTCACTCGCAAGAAAAAGAAAAAAATAGCCTCTGACTCTGACTCCGATTCTGACCTGATGCACAGAGTGAGTGATAGATGATTAAATGAATGAACGATGAAACACACTGTCATACACACAGTAGCTCTGATTAAACTCTGTTTGTGTGTGCGTGTAGGTAAGAAGCCAGCAGCAAATGATCTGTTTGGGGAAGCGGATGATATTTCATCAGACAGCGATGCAGAGAAACCTCTCACACCTGGGCAACCAATGGTCAGATATTTGCCCACATGGCCTCAGAATTTAATTTTCTCAAGGCTGTGTCAATCCATTAGTTTTGAAATATGATCGGTCACACTTTATTTTAAGGTCCGATTCTCACTATTAACAAATCGTTAATGATGACTTTTTTTCTCAAACTCCTAATTTGCTGCATATTAATAGTTAGTAAGGTAGTAGGTAGGTGTTAAATATAGGTATTGGGTTGGATTAGGTATGTAGAATATGGCCATGCAGAATGTTAATAACAGGCATGCTAGTGAGCAACTAGCTAATAGTGAGAATGGGTCCCTCCTTATACTAAAGTGTTACCATATGATTAAATTCAGATTTAATTAACTTTCATTTGAACATATTCCAGTTTTTATGCCGTAACTTTTTCTTGCACTGTGTTTATGCTTGTTATTATTATTACTACCAATCTGGATGTGCCGGAAAAAGAAACTCAAGAAAATCATAGTCACAATTTAACACCATTAGAGGTGGGTGATATGATCAACAAACTATTTCATGACATTAATAAATTTAGATATCAGTGAATATTTGCAGTTATTTATACCAATTTTAAGTAAAAAATGTCAGTACAATAATTGAAGACATTAAGAATACATAACAAACAAAACAAAAGATCAATACAATAGAACAAAGATAGATTTGCTTTGTTTTTCAAAAAGGTCTTTAACAAAATGTAAGTCAAATGGAATTTAGTCATCACTGTAAGTTAGATAAAGGTTAATTATAAGACACCTTCTTATTCTTTTATAATTATTGTTTTGTTTTTATTCAGCCGTTATCAGTCTTTTTACTGGCAATAAAATGCTTACCAAGCCACATTGCTTCAATTCCAGTATACATTATCCAACTATTATCAAAAGTATTTCTAAATAAATACAACAAAACATTGTCTTGCGATCTTACGTGAAGTATTTTGACACAATGGATTAGGAAGAAGAATTTGACCTGTTCTGCAGCTGCATTAAAGCTAACATTAGCATCATGCTTCATAAGACAATTTATGAGGTTAATAGTACACTTTTACTCAGAACTCACTTCAAACCACCATCGAGTGTTTGTAATAACTTCATTTTGCGATCACGTGGTGTTTGATCATTTACTGTTGTTAAATATGCTATTTATAGCCTTTTATATCGCAGCACAAATTAGCATTTCAGATGTACACATTCATCTCAAGAAAATCACATACAAACCATATTCTATCGTACTCGTGTGTTTATCATCTTATATAATCTATAGTGGCTGTTGTCATGTTTATTTATGCTGTGTAAAAGCCTTAACATATATGGTGTGGCTGAAACTCATATTGTTTGTTACAACCGCCTCTCAGTTCTTAAGTTGCCAGGTATACATTCTGAGTATAATACACATTAGTAAAATAATCTATTTTCAGTTTTATTTGTCTATACACACTTTGGGCAGCCGTGGTACATTATAAAAGTAGCCCACGGCTCTGTCATTTTTCCCGCGACTGTATTTTCAAAATAGTCTGCTTGTTGTGCCGCAACACTGGTTCGCTGTACCCTCATCACACACGACAGATAACCTTTCGCTGCGATGATGCCAAGAAGTTGGTGTCAAACCTTATAATGCGATTAATTTGCTGTATGAAAAATTAACGCATTAACATTTTTAGGTTAATGGCATGCGTTAATGTTGACACCCCTAGTTAAATCATAAACCACTGTGTTTACAGGAATATTTGCCAAGACATATTTTTGGTTTGTGTTTGTTTGGCTATGTACTTGCTTGTTTGTGTTCCATGCTATTTAAGAGTTTTCCATTTAATCTCCTGAAAAAAAAGGATGGTGTTTATGTATATGCCATTACTGTTATACATAATTACTTCTACCTTTATATTGGTAGTAGGGGTGTAACCCCAGCATTCTGGCCAAATTTCCCCATTGGCCTCTGACCATCATGGCCTCCTAATAATCCCCATAAACTGATTGGCTTCATCACTCTCTCCTCTCCACCAGTAAGCTGGTGTTTGGTGGGCGTTCTGGCGCAATATTGCTGCCGTCGCATCATCCAGGTGGATGCTGCACATTGGTGGTTGAGGAGATTCACCCCCTTCTATGTAAATCACTTTGAGTACCCATTATTGTTATGGGTTAGTAATAATAATTATTTATTATTATTATAATGTTTGCCATACTGTTAACTCCTAACGTTAGGATGCTCTCCATGAATGGTTGGCTTATAAAAGTGCACTAAAATCGAATGCATTATATTATACACTTCTTCTTTAGGGATGCAAACTTGTAAGGGTTTTTAGTCCACAATGGGTCATCTGTGTATATTTTAGGACTAGGAGTCTGCAAGGAGTCATATTCATTAGGCAATGAAATGAGAATCCAAAAACAAAAGAGCTTTGTGCTTGAAGTGCAGCTTGATTTACATGCGAGCAGCTCAGGATCCAGTGTTTGCATTGCCTGAGGCGGCTTGGTTTCATGCTGCTCCGCACAAAGTTCATCTCTTCAGTGGTTTGGGTCACTTAAAATTCACCTTAGAAAAAGCAAATGTAACAAAATCGAAAGCAAAGAAATTATTACAGCCATGAATATTAGTATTGTAATGTTACTGTTCTCCAAAATATAATGATTATTATTATTTTACAGTGTAATAGTATTATTACTATAGTAATACATTTCTTTATTTTAATTTAATTTAATAATAATTACATTTGTCACCTTTTTCACCCCTGATGAAATTGCATCCCTGTTTCTGTCTCCCAAAACAGTCCTAATTTAGATCTACAAGCATTAGAATGACTTTTTTTTTAATCCTCTCTAACACCTGACTGAACAGGATGCTGAGGACGGTCTGGAGGGAGATCAGCCCGAGGAGGAGCCGGTTCCAGAGACAAGGATCGAAGTGGAGATTCCTAAAGTCAGCACAGATCTGGGCAGTGAGCTCTACTTCGTCAAACTACCCAACTTTCTCAGTGTGGAGCCCAGGTGTGTGAATGTGTCCTGGAACACTGAACTGAAGTTGCTAAATGCTTCATCCAAACAATCATTTGTCTTTCTCCTTCTCACCGTCTCTCCATAGGCCTTTTGACCCTCAGTACTACGAGGATGAGTTTGAGGATGAGGAGATGTTAGATGAGGAAGGACGAACCCGTCTGAAGCTGAAGGTGGAGAACACCATCAGGTGGCGGTCTCGGCGGGATGAGGAGGGCAGTGAAATCAAGGAGAGCAATGCACGAATTGTTAAATGGTCAGATGGCAGGTGAGGATAAACATGTAGATTTTAGTGTTGAAGTGCTGAGTAATGTTCTTAATGAAGCAAAGCTATGGAAATCAGCGTTACTCTCGTTCGGCAGCATGTCTCTGCACCTGGGGAATGAGGTGTTTGACGTGTATAAAGCTCCACTGCAGGGTGACCACAACCACCTGTTCATCCGCCAGGGTACAGGACTGCAGGGTCAGGCTGTGTTCAAGACCAAACTCACCTTCAGGTGCGTTTCTCTGTCTCTCAGAGACACACACACACAAACACACATGTTGGTTTTTATGGTTTACGGGGACTTTCCATAGGCGTAATGGTTTTTATACTGTACAAACTGTATGTGCTATTGCCCTACACCTACCCTACACCTAAACTTAGCCCTCACAGGAGACGGTGCATTTCTATTTTCCCTCAAAAAAACTCACTCTGTATGATTTATAAGAGTTTTAAATTATGGGGACACTGAAAATGTCCTCATAAATCACCTTCTCCTTGTAATACCTATGTCATACCCATGTCATTATACAAATTTGTGTCCTCATAAACCACATAAACATGCCCACACACACACACACACACACACTTTGTATAGACTTCTATTGTTTTATATACACTTCTATTGTTTTATATACACATAGTTATGCATACTATAACCTAACCCACACTCTAACAGAAGATAAACTGCATTTTTTATAAAAATTATTAATAGCACAATTTACAAATTTGAAAATGAGACTTTAGGGACATTTTTTTGGTCACATTTAGCTCATTTCTGGTAGGTGCACACACTGCAGCTGATATAGGATTAATAGTAGTGATGTTTCACTGATTGGACGCTAGGTGGCGATATGGGGACACATTTTAATAAACAAATGCTTTCACAACAATTCAAGGCAGTTTGATTCTACACATAACGATGGATGGATGGATGGATGGATGGATGGATAGATGTTAATTTAATTAAAATGAAACTGATGTAAATGATTAATGCACACTTCAACCAAAAATAAAGAAAACATTTATATATAATTTTTATATATGAATATAGTTTTAATTGTTAGAGAATTGTTTAAATTAAATATAGCAAACTTTAAAATGTGTCTTTAAAATTCTCTTTCCATTCTAGGAGATTTATGATACCTTTATCAGGTGTATAGAAATTTATTATTTTAAACAAATACTGTGGGTTTAAAACAAGTTAATCGTGATTACAATTAAATTCGTTAAAATGTGGCTTGAGGGCCACAAAGACTGCCAGCCTGTCACATAATGACAATATTAAGGATTCAAAGTGTCTAAAAATGTGGTTTTACTTTAGATCAGGGAACACACATTCACTATTAACAAAGATTTTTCCTTCAAACTCTAATTTGCTGCTTATTAATAGTTAGTAAGGTTACGGCAGTTATTAAGTTTAGGTATTGGGTTGGGTTATGGGATCTAGAATATGGTCATTTGGAATAAAGCATTAATATGTGCTTTATAAGTACTAATAAAGAGCCAATTTGTTAGTAATATGCATGTTATTTGCTCCTAGTTAATATTGAGAACTGGTCCTTAAAATGAAAATGTTACCAAAAAAGATTGGTAACACTTTAGATTAGGGACCAGTTATTCTCCATTAACTACGACGTTTCCCTCAACAAATTCCTAATTTTCTGCTTATTGATAGTTAGAAAGGTAGTTGTTATGTTTAGGTATTGGGTAGGATTGGGGATGTAGAATAAGGCATTAATATGTGCTTAATTGGTACTAATAAATGTAAATTAATATTACAATAAACAGTAAACTAATATTCGTTTCTAGTAATATGCATGCTAATAAGCAATTAGTTAACCAAAAATTAAATAATTGATTAATAGAGTGTAACTCAGTGGGAGCTGTGTATTTCATGTTTTATCATGACTGATGCTGCATTGACCAATCAGCATCCAGAACCTCAACTAACATTTTGGTTTAGCTATGGATTATTGAGATGTTGAACAGCCACCAATCCACCAGGAGGGGTCTCTCAGGTTTGTGAAATAGCATAGACATGAACGCTTTGACATGAGTGCCTTTTTTTTTGTCAGCAAGATTTTAGGTTTAAAAGTAGTACATATTTCAAGTTAAGTGTTTTTAATTTTTTTTTTTTTACAGTGTTGCATATTTTTTTAAAGTACACCTGTTTCATGCAGTTTCTCGGGTTAATATGAATTTATAATAATTCTAAAATGTTTAAAGTGGTTTTATATTATTATGCATGTGTCTTTGCAGACCTCACTCCACAGACAGCGCCACACACAGGAAGATGACCCTTTCTCTCGCTGACCGCTGCTCGAAGACACAGAAGATCCGAATTCTGCCCATGGCCGGCAGAGACCCAGAATCCCAGAGAACTGAGATGATAAAGGTCAAACAAATGCATGCATTTTACTCCGCAAAGAGATTTGAGTTTAGCCCGAGACTGGTGGACAATTCTGCAGGATTCATATCACTGCAGAAATGCAGTGACTTTTCAGAGGGTGGTTATATCACAACTTAAATCCTCCTAAAATAAAAACTCTACTTCCTGAATACCTAGAGATTTCAGAGGAAACTAAGTCATAACGCTGTCGTTCTAGGGAGTTTAACTAATATGTTTTGGAACTTAAAAGACAAGATTACACACAGTGACTCAGCTTTTGTCATTTTATTTGACAACATCTCATCATAAATATCTGATAAACTATTGCATAAGACAGCGGACACATAACAGACTTATCGGAGTGTGAAGATCAGGCCATCTCGGCTCACAGCATGTTTCCTAACACACAGCAGATCTTGACAGCAGCGGGTTATGCGTGTACGATTTCAGCCGTGTTATCTAAACAGATTGTCCGACAACTAAAGTGGAGTACTGTAAATGTTTTTATCTATTTCCTCTCTTTCTCATTTATATTCATCTGACCAGAAGTTTAATGTCCAAAGAGCCAGATTTCATATCAGATGGACAACCATAAGTCAGTCCCAAACACCCAGTCACCATTAGACAGCCTTGCTGGAGTTAAAGTGGCGACTGTGCTCTGGATAATTTCTCGTAAATGAAGGGCTATACAATTATTTCACATGTTTTATTGAAAGTGTCTTTCTCAGATAATAATCATGCATAAATAGTGTTTATGCTATCAGGACCTGTATATGTTCAAAAGAGAGTTTTTTTTTTTCTTTTTGTATCTAACAAACCCCAGCTATTTTTGTAAAATGATTGCATTAAAAATTAAACTTTATCTGGTTATGCTTGACTGGAAAGGTCATGGGAAAGACATGGAAATCACTGGGGAAAAGTGTGGGAACTCTGGATTTAAAATTAATATACAAAATTATTAAATCCAATAAGGTTTAATTCGTAAATCCTTTTTCATTACTCAGATAAAATGCATCTATATATATCTCCGTTGACTGATGAATTGGGATGTGGATGTGTTTAATCCTGCAGTGACAGTGAGTTTGTGTGTGTGTGTGTGTATATCTGTGCAGAAAGAAGAGGAGAGGTTACGTTCATCTATCCGCCGTGAATCCCAGCAGAGGCGCATGAGAGAGAAACAGCATCAGCGAGGTCTGAATGCCGGGTATCTGGAGCCTGACCGATATGACGAGGATGAGGAGGGTGAAGAATCCATCAGCCTGGCTGCCATCAAGAGCAAATATAAGGGTGGAGGTCTGAGGGGTAAGTGACATGCAAGACATACATGGAGCATTATGTATACATTGCCCCAAAGGTTTCAGACTGTACGAAGATCCATGCATATGCGTATTTAGCGTACATGCAGTATTGCTTACTCTCTCTTCTTTTTGCATGAAATACCGCAACTGGCCATATCTATTTTTATTATGCTGAAGTTCTGTATATCATCTTTAATGAGGCACCTGAAATGCACTTAAAATGCACTTTTTGCCAAAACCAAAATTACAAATTTTCATTTAGCTGAAAGCCAAAATTAACGTTAATTTAATCAATTAATTAATAAAATTTATTGAATAATCTACACTACTGTTGTACACGAACATTTACATTTCAGAAAAGGTTTTTGTCTACACTTTTTAATTATATAATTGTTTTCACTCTCCAGTTCATTGTTTAAATATTCATCTTCAAATAGTCACGGTAATAACTTTTTTAATGTGAGATTTGTTAATACACACAATGAGACATCACCAGAAAGTTAAATGAAATATTATTGTGATAGGGTTCCAAGCAGTCACCAGGAGAATCTCGTTGAGATGTAAACATGGGAGCGATGGTGGTTCAATAAATGTATTAAAATCAGGTTAAGAGTAATCTAGGATATGTTATTAAAATATTAGAATCGTTGCATGGGTTGAAACATACCTTTAGTTAAAAAAGCAAGCGTTTAAAAAATTTGCTGACACTGCAACATGTGCTAACCAGACAGGACACCATTTTGGAAATGTTGCACATTGTCACATGACTGAACCTGGGTGTTCATTATATGTCACTAATGCCGAGTTCACACTGCACGATTTTCAAAGTCATCGGATCGGCAACAGGAGGTTACACACTGTATGACTTTACGATAGGAAGAATCGCCGACAACCCTGTCTGCTCCTCAAACTACACGAGACATGAAGAAAATAAAGCAAGATCACACTGATATTATTGTCTGTATGTCCTCGCCGATCACACAGTAATTAACAAAGATGATATGTTAACAAACATACTTCTGCTGGGAATTTTTAAATACACAAATCTATAAGTAGCCTACTTAAAAGTGAAACAAACGTGTTGTGCATTTTATAATGAGTTTATTTCTCATAGCCTATAAAAGCCCTCAAAGTGATGACAAAGAAAAATTCAATAAATATTTATTTTATAGAAGATTACAGATGGATATTTCCCATTCACTTCAGAGAAAAGATCTAAGCCTTGAATCACACCAAACAACTTTAAATTCTGTCATTTCCTCACACTACGACTTCCGTTCATCTACAAAACACAATATATTTTTAGTGTTCCCTCGTCATATTTGTCCATCCATTAAAGTCCATGTAACCAAAACTTTCCAAAAGACATTATACAAACTTGACAGATGAGAATGAACCTCAGTGGTTTTAGAATTTGTTTGATCAATATTTATGTGATGAAAAGCCTAAACAAAAATTCATCATCTTCAGAAGACTGTATGAAAGTATGAACTTTGAAGCTTGAACATTTTGGTTTCGTGTACTTTCACTGGATGGAAAAAAAAGTTACAAATATCTTTGTGTTCTGAAGATGAATGACTCAAGGGTGAGTAAATTATTACAGAAGTTTCCGTTTTGCCTGAACTATACCTTGAAGATTATTTTGCCATGTTTTTTTGGCTGAACTTTGTTCTGATTGGTAAATCTTGCGTAAGGATTGTATTGCATTTCTAAAGTTATTATTTAGTCAGTTTAATTCCGAGTCTCTAGGAGGCTAAAAATGGTCAAGAAAAGCTAAATTCTGATTGATTTTGGTCAAAGACACCTTAACAACATAAACAGACTTAGGAGATTAAAATTAGTTTTGGGTATTTATCTTTCTTTTAGGAGGGAGAGAACTCTGGAAAGCGGAAGGCAGAAGAAGATGAGGAATCTGCTGCCAAGAAACCCAAAAAATATGTCCTCAGTGATGAGGAGGAAGAGGAAGACGTGTGATGTTTTTTATCATTTTATGATTGGATAATCACAGTAAAGTAGGTGTCTAACCAATCAAACCTGCAGTTATTTGTTTGTATATTTTATAAAGTCGGAAAATGCTCACCATTGCAACACATCAATAAAGAGCATTAATGACGTGGCCTGCTTGTGGTCTATTAAATGTGTAGCTAAAAGATTATTCATTAATAATAAATTCACTTCTGAAATTCCTCTTTGGAAGTTTGACCTGAATTTGTCAGAACTGACAAACCCCTGAAAGAAAACAAAACAAAAGATTGGGCTCATGTTAACAAAACGGCCTCAGTTAAATTCATACACTGTTAAAGTTGAATATGTCTTGTGTGCTTAACATGTGCAGATGAATTTGAGCCGTACTTTTCATTTACGTCCTGGTAAATAGATCAATCTAATTATAACCTGTTCTTTATGAAGGCTGTTGGGTGAGAGAACATCCAACACAGGTGCAGTTTTATTATTCACATGGAGATTGTCTGTTTGTTTTGGTGTGAGGTTTCTTTGCTGCGACTGCTGAATCTTCCAGCGAGGGAGATTTGAAAGGTGGTTTATGTACAGATCTCGCCCCTTGGCCTCAGAATGACGCACACAAACACACACTTGTACTTCCTGGAAGGTAATACAGGCCGTACTCTGCTTTTGTTCTCTTTTATTACTGCAGAGCTTCTGATCTGTCGGGTCACCTCTCTACACCTGCAGACGCATTTGACCAGTTTGCTGTGTTTAGCTCTGTTTGCGGACATAAGTATCAGTATTATTATTTCTCATATCATATGTAGCATTACTTAACATAAGGCGATGAATCGTGGTGATGAATCTTTACCCCTCACATTTTCTTAAGCTAATTTATCATTGTATTTCTTTTTCTCTCATGTTCCATTCTGTATCCTGCAGAAGGTTCCTTAGGTGATTTAACAGTTGTGATTGCGTAAATGACTTGTTATCAATTCCACAACACTCCTCCGTTCATCAGCACACAGAGGAAATCCCTTTTCATCTACATTTTGCCTCAGGGCTGTACTGGCTCTAGTTATGAAATCAAATAAACATACGTAATCACACACTGCGGCTGTCAAACACACACACACACACACACTCCACTTGTGTCCTTCTTTATTGGTTAATGCACACACACACACATTCCTCGCAGATGCTGACGGAAGTGTTTTACAGGTGTCATGTCTGAACAATCACACACAAAACCGCCTGAGTGAGTTCACATGCAATTATCATTTTAAGAATGCTGTACATACAGTAATAGTCGGTTTATGTTTGATTCTACTCCAAAATGTGGTCTGTTGTGATTGTGGTGTGAAATGACTGCATAAGACTAATTTTTCTGCTGAAGATGTGGAGAATCCTGCAGTGTGTCTGTGCATGATATATTACCTCCCTGACAGTAGCAGTGGCTCTCTCTCTCGCTCTCTCTCTCTGCAGTAGTGTTATGTAATGGTGTGGCAGTGCTGGTAGGCCATAGACACAGACGGCTGTGGGGGTTATCTGCAGCATTTATTTTCTGTCTCTACCCCCCCATCTCTCGGCCCACTGTAGGTATTGTGGCCAGTGCTGCAGTTGTTGGCTGCGTTCAGAATGAAATTAGTTTACTGCATACTGTGTAGTATATGCTGTGTTCTGCTAAAAAAAAATACTGTGAAAGAGACAATGTAAAGGTCTGATTGTTTGTAATGAGAAATAAACTCTTGACAGGAAGCGGATATTTTATAATCACCAAATTTGTTTTTCATTAATGACATAATGGACATGAATGACTAATTTGAGTTAGCATAACTTTAGTTTGTGTGAAACAACGTATGGCAGAGTGATACATGAGACATCTTGCACAGCTAAGCAGGACATATGCTGTAGTGACATTATAAAAACATTTGACCACAGAAATTACACCACTGACCAATCAGAATCAATTACTCCAGAGGATAATGTTTCATACTCTCTTTTGAGCTTCTACATAAGAACACAATGTTTTTTGGATTTCAGCCGTAATAAATTGACTTAGTTTATCAAAGGCCTCAAACTTCATATATATATATATATATATATATATATATACACACACACAAAATGTATTTATATATACACACAAAATGTATTTAGTTTAAACCTTCAAATGCCAAAATGTATTTGAAAGGGCAAGAAAATATATTTATAATATTAAAAAAAACATTTTACAAATACAAAATGTATTTTATCTTAGACAATATGAATTATTTTGATGGAAAATATATTTAAACATGGCCAAACACTATAATAATGATAAAATAAAATTATCCATCTAATTATCTATACGTATCTGTCTTGGACAATTTAAATGTATTTAGATGGAAAATATATTTAAAAATGGCCAAACAATATAACAATGATAAAATATAATTAGCTAAAATTAATTAAAAGTATATATGTAAATACTTGTACGATCTATAGTAATAAAATGTCAAAATAAACAGCATTATTCTTTTTAGTCCCACTTATATTTTGACTTCTCCACTCTTCAATGCTTGCAATTACAAGTACAAAATACTTTCTAAAGTTATATACTTCTGTTTTGTTTTCATTTCACGCACCTTGCTGATTTTGTGAATCTGCACCAGAAAAACTATACTGTCAAACCCAAGGACTGTTTGTGTGTGTTTTCTTCCCTCATGAGCTCTGTTTGACCTAGTTTCTGCCTCTTTCAGTAGTTAGTTCCTGTGTGCCCTTATTTGGTCATGTTCCTGTTCTCGTCATCATTAGTTAACCTCCCTTCACCTGTGTCTAATTTATCACCCTCATTACCCAGTGTATATTAGTTCTCCTCATGTTTTTCTCCTTTGTCCGGTATTGTTGAATGTTACCCCATGTGTTAGATCCTCTTCTTCGTGTGGCTTACCATTAAAAGGATTTGTTATAATCTTCGTCCTGCTTTCATCTCATTTACTGCAGTAGCATGACAGAATAGCGGACCAACAAAAAAATAAGTAAGTGGCGTCTCCCCTTCATTTTGTTTTCTGTGTTTGTCAGTTTTTATTTTTGGTTATCGATTACCCCGCTGAAGCAGGGACATCATCCCGATTACCTTCTCCTGTTGGAGAAGAAGAGGATGCCTATCAAGGTACACTCTGCGATCTTTGTGGAACTCACCAACCATTCCAGCTTCCCGGAGAGCAGCCTCAGCACATTCTTCCTGACAAGCTTCAACGATGACTGCAAAGCGCAGTTGTCCAGAGGTGGACCTCGGGATTCTTTTGCCCCCCTTGTGGAGTGGGTGCTGGTGAGCAACAACTCGCCGTTCACCATCGGCCCCGCCAAGGACCGCCTCACCAGTCCCACTCCGGACTCTGAGCCCAGCCTTCCATCACCCCGCTGGGCGGAGCAAGAGTCTGAGCCCACCACGGCCGACGAGCCATATGGAGCGACAGTGCTGAGGATCGCCTGAAGCTAGAGCCCAACATATCAGACCAGGTGCAAGAGCCGGCTACAGTGCTTGCCACAGGGGAGAACACTATGGACAGCGAGAGTGCGGAGGGAAGCTCTGCCCCATGTCTAAGGGTGAGTCGAGCACATTGGACTATTTTGTGGATCTATATGCAGACATGCCCCCTCTTCTCCCACCTTTTTCTGAACTGTCTGCCTGCCCTGAACTATCTGCCAGTCCTGAAACGACCATGGAGGTCGTTCCCCTATCGCTGGCACTCTCAGTGCTAGAATTGGCCTTGTGGTGTGCGTGTGTGTGTGGGCCGCCAGACTCCGCCTCGGCCCTTCGACCCAGCAGCTCCACCATGGCTCCTAGCTCCCTCCTATCCACCGTGGTATGTCAGTCCACCAGTTCCTCCTTGGTCTGTCATCGACCATCTGCCGCCTCGGGTCTCTACTCCTCATCCCTCTGGCTCTATCAGGCTCCTCCCTCCATCGTCTCCACCCTGGACCCTGTTAGTCATCCTCCTCCTGAACCTTCTCCAATATTGTCTTCTTGCCATCCCCTGTCACTATACCACATACACTCCTAAGTCCCCCTCCGTCCCTCCCTTTGTTCCTGTGGCACGAGGTTGTGCCTCCCGGGAGGGGGGCTACCTGTCAGACACAAGGACTGTTTGTGGGAATGTTACCCTGTGTGTTAGACCCTCTTCTTCGTGTGTATTACCATTAAACACATTTGTTATAATCTTCGTCATACCTTTTATCTCCCTGACCGCAGAAGGATGACATACAATCTATATGCATGTGCTGTCAAATTAATCGCATCCAAAATAAAAGGTGTTTTAAATAATGTATGTACTGTGTATATTTATGTATACATAAATACAAACACATACTGTACATATTTAGAAAGTATTCACATGTATATATTTTTTTTCTTATTTAATATATAATATAAACTTTTTCTTAAATATATATATATATATATATATTATATATATATATCTTATTTAATATATAAATATATAAATATATATATATATATATATATATATATAGACACACAGTACTACATTATGTAAACATATTTTATATTTAATCATTGACAACATTTAAATATATATATATATATATATATATATATATATATATATATATATATATATATATATATATATATATATATATATATATATATATATATATAGACTGTATATTTGTATACTTTTTTTTTTTTTACTGCATCAATAATATTGTAATTTAAACTAACATGTTTAAGCAAGCATATTTACTATGTTTTAAACAGCATACTTGTTAAAAAATGTCTAGTACATTAGATGATATTCTACTTTGCAGGATGTGTTGAATTAGAGTAAAAATTGGGAAATTTCCAAGGATGGGTCCAACTGGGACAGGCCCAAAAGAACAGGGACCTCTGGTCACCCTAGATAAAGCCTAGATAAAACCCGGAGACGGCCTTCTGGAAAGAATGTTCATTTACTGTATGTACTCAATACTTGGTAGGGGCTCCTTTTGCTTTAGTTACTGCCTCAATTCGGTGTGGTATGGAGGTGATCAGTTTGTGGCACTGGTGAGGTGGTATGGAAGCCCAGGTTTCTTTGACAGTGGCCTTCAGCTCATCTGCATTGTTTGGTCTCTTGTTTCTCATTTTCCTCTTGACAATACCCCCTAGATTCTCTATGGGGTTCAGGTCTGGTGAGTTTGCTGGCCAGTCAAGCACACCAACACCATGGTCATTTAACCAACTTTTGGTGCTTTTGGCAGTGTGGGCATGTGCCAAATCCTGCTGGAAAATGAAATCAGCATCTTTAAAAAGCTGTTCAGCAGAAGGAAGTTTGAAGTGCTCCAAAATTTCTTGGTAAACGGGTGCAGTGACGTTGGTTTTCAAAAACTACAATGGACCAACACCAGTAGATGACATTGCAACCCAAATCATCACAGACTGTGGAAACTTAACACTGGACTTCAAGCAACTCGGGATATAAGCTTCTCCACCCTTCCTCCAGACTATATGACCTTGGTTTCCAAATTAAATACAAAACTTGCTTTCATCTGAAAAGAGGACTTTGGACCACTGGGGAACAGTCCAGTTCTTCTTCTCCTTAGCCCAGGTAAAATGCCTCTGATGACAACTGTAGCCAAATTCCTTGACACGTCTGTGTGAGGTGGCTCTTGTTGCCTTGACCCCAGCCTCAGTCCATTCGTTGTGAAGATTTTGCTTGACAATCCTCATAAACTGCGGTTCTCTCAGTTGATTGTGCATCTTTTTCTTCCACACTTTTCCTTCCTCTCCACTCTCTGTTAACATGCTTGGATACAGCACTCTGTGAACAGCCAGCTTCTTTGGCAAAGAATGAATGTTTGTTGCTTACCCTCCTTGTGAAGGGTGTCAATGATTGTCTTCTGGACAACGGTCAGATCAGCAGTCTTCCCCATGATTGTGTAGCCTAGTGAACCAAACTGAGAGACCATTTTGAAGGCTCAGGAAATCTTTGCAGGTGTTTTGAGTTTATTAGCTGATTAGCATTTCACCATATTCTAATTTGTTGAGATAGCGAATTGGTGGGTTTTTGTTAAATGTGAGCCAAAATCATCACAATTAAAAAAACAAAAACAAAGATGTAAACTACTTCAGTCTGTGTGTATTGAATTTCTTTAATACACGAGTTTCACAATTTGTGTTGAATTACTAAAATAAATGAACTTTTCCACAACATTATAATTTATTGAGATGCACCTGTATACTGTGTCAGAATATATGGTTACTTTTGATTGGGCATCAATGGAGAACTCCATTGATATAATAATGGGGTTATTCCCACCAAAATGGGACTAACCCCCATCTGATCTGGATACGGACTGAATCTGTTGACTGCAGTGACCATCTGGGCTGGATAAAGACCGGATCGGGTGACTACGGTGACCTCGGAATAAGAAAGAAACAGACTAATATTAGCAAATATGTCAATCTTCTTATGATGTAACAAGTACATCGTGTTGTATGGGAAGTGTTCCCGGTTCTGGTTGACCTAATTAATGCAGCCTAACAATCCTTAAACGGATTTTAATATTAGAAGCGTATTAGTGTGTTAAGTGTACTGTGTCTGCCTCCCGAACAGCGTTAGGTAGATTGCTCCAGAGTTTGGGCGCTAAATAGAAAAAGGATATGCCGCCAGCAGTTGATATTGATGTTCTAGGTATTATCAAATGGCCTGAGTTTTGAGAAAGCAGTGGACGTGGAGGACTATAATGCGATAAGAGTTCGCTCAAATACTGAGGAGCTAAGCCATTCAGGGCTTTATAAGTAATTAACAAGATTTTAAAATCTATTCGATGATTGATAAGGAGCCAGTGCAGTGTTGACATAACCAGACTAATGTGGCTATATTTCCTGGTTCTAGTAAGGACTCTAGCTGCTGCATTTTAAACCATTTGTAGTTTGTTTATAAAGCGTGCAGAACAACCACCCAATAAAGCATTACAATAATCTAACCATGAAGTCAGTAACGCATAAATTAACATTTCTGCATTTGACATTGAGACCATAGGTCTCAGTTTAGATATATTTTTAAGATGAACAAATGCAGTTTTACAAATGCTAGAAACGTGGCTGTCAAAGGAGAGATTTCTATCAAATAGCACATCTAGGTTCCTGACTGATGATGAAGAATCGACAGAGCAGCCATCAAGTGTTTGACAGTGTTCTAGCTTATTAATTGTGTGGTTTTTAGGTCTGATAAATTACACCTTTGATTTTTCTGAATTTGGTAGTAAGAAATGATTCGTCATCTACTAAATTTAACTCAAGGCTAACACATGATATATGTGTGATCTCAATCCATTGTGGATTTTTGAAAGATTTACGGGAATATTTCAGGTTTAGTATTGTTAACTAAAACCATTTAAATATTTTCATTACTTGAAAGAAAATAAACACTGACTGAAATAAAAAAAAAAGTTAAAAATCATAAGAAATGTTTTAAAAATTAAACTAAAAACAAACCTTTTTACGCATTTCAGCTGTTCATTTACACAACAACAGCATTTTGGGGGAGTAACCTTTTGAAATGGATTTCAAAGTGCACGTTTTTGAAAATGACACATTACAGTCTCCATATAAATTATGTGAAAACGTTGATGCCATTTGCACGTGTATTAGTCTATAGGCATGTGTGCAGAAACGTGTTTCCTTACAAAGTGGCTTCACCAAGTACTGGCCTGGCATGAATAATAAAAAAAATTGAGTCATTTTAGTGGATCTGTGTGAACAGGGATCATTTTGACAACATTATTGTCTATAAATGAAACTTTTCAAAAACACAAAGGATTGTTTTTTAGCTAATGTAGTTTTTTTCATGTTTGTTTTATTATAGCTGTTTGCCAAGGCAGCATTTCCCAATTTTTCATTTAGTCTAAGTTGAAGTACTAAAATAACTAAAACTTAATATAAACAATATACACATATAAATAAATAGATACAAATTACAAAAACACCACAATTACTAAAACTTCAATATTAAAAAAGAACAGAATTATAAAAATTCAATTATAAATTAACTTAATGTTTTATTAATGGTTTTACCCTATTATTTTTGAGTTCAATTTATGTCTGTACCTGTGTCATTAGACATATTTACTTCAACCAAATTGAATAAATCCACAATCCACTTGGAACGAAGCTGATGTCATTTAATGCACTTGAATCAACACTTTAAAGTGCTTAAGGTGGGCTTGCTTACACAGTGTGTCTGAGTATATGCCTGCTTATATGCCTTGATTATGACTTGATGAATTACTGCTGCCACAATGACTAAAGTAAATGTACACAAACATCACTTCATTCAAATGATATTTACAGCCTGCTTTCTGTGGGTGTTATAAAAGTTATTTGAGGCAGGCAAATTGCCTTCACTTTCGTGAACAAGGTACAATATTAAGTTTAATTTGCAGTGGTGTGAATTTAAAAGACGTAATATGCCTGATGTAGCTCTTAAAGCACTATGACTTGGTTAAGTTGTTCTGTGGGTGGTTTTGTGAATTAAATAGAGGTTATTGGCTAAGTGTCTCAACTGTGTGATTAATTCAGCCCTGAATGTATTTTCAGGCCTATAATTTGGCCCACAGACTAATTAGTGCTTGAACTCAATGAACTCAAACTGAACTGTATATTGATTTTATATTTCCACAGCTTCCTCCCTAAGCCACAAAACTTGGCATCTTTTGATTGTAATTTTTGTGTACAAAGAGAGAAAAAGGCCATTACTTTGCTTTTGAGTACTTCATGATTATTTATATGTATTTGCGTTTCTTTGTTTAGTTTTTTCAAATGAGTATAATTGGACCTGGTCTCTTGTATCATGTGGCTAATAGAGCTTTCCATCCCAGTAATTCCCAGTAGTTATCTGCTGCCAGGCTTTCTTGGAAAGTCATATGCGCTCTGTATAGACACCACAAGTGTTCCTCATCTGTCTTGTTTTCCCTGTGTTCATCAAGCTTCTGGGGAAAATATAATCATGCAGAAACCAAACTAAGAGCCTATTAATGCTGGAAACATCTCACTGTCAAGGGTTGCCTGCTGCATTCGATTCAAAGTTGGATATGGATTAATCATACTTCAAATCTTCTTCCAACCATAAAAGCATTCCATTAACTGACAGCTGGAAGATGATGATAAACAAAATCCCCATTCTGTTGCTAGCTTTGTAGCAATCAAACTAATATATTAAATCATATCATTTGTCATGCTTTATTTTGATGTGACAAAACATGTAAAGTACTTGATTTTAATTTGAACTGTAGTGTTTTTTCAATATTACATTTAAATGTACTAAATATCAACTTCACTATAACAAATGTGTATTTACAAATATATTTAAATAAATGACACAAGTTTCAATAGAAGTGACATTAAAGTATTTTTAGTTTACAATACCTTTATATTACAAGTTATTGTGAAAATAAAATGATAGATGTACCTAAGTACACTCCAAAGTTACTGATAGATGTAATATAAATTGAAATTCTAACACATATTCATGTAATTGTAAATAATATGCAAGCGTTCAAAAACATTACATTCAGTTTGATCTATTATTTTAAGTGTGTTATTTCAATTATTAGTACTACATTTAAATTATGCTAAATCCACAAGGGAAACCATTGCCCGTTGGTGTATTTTGGATTCTCACTGTACTTTGAACATTAACACATTTTAACGGTTGAAAGGCAATAATCTTGTGGAGAACTGATTTCAAATCGCAGATGATCAAGCTATAGAGTGCGCAATAGATTACGAAGCACCCGTGTATCTGATTATATTTTATGGTTTAGTTAACGTGTAAATCAGGTATAAAATAGGTGCCGGAATATTACTGTTTTTTACGGGATTTCTTTTTTTTACAGTGTACCCATCCCAGCAATAGAGTCACTATCATAAGGTCCCACAGTAATTGGCTTAAGCTTGGTGCCTGCAAAGGAAGAGTTCAGAGGGTTACTATTCAAGGACAACATCATTGAATGTGCGTCAGAGCCAGATGCTTTATAAGTCTTACTTATCAGATGATAGCTTTACCAGGTGGGTCACTTGCGGTTAATGTTTTCAGGGAATCTTCACGGGCATCTTATCAACATATATGATCTGTGCTAGAATCAAACCATTCTAAACAGGATTAACTTAATGCATGAATTGTCCAATTAGGTCAGATGAATTTCTTACCATTGATTTTTTTACTAGCCAAGGGGAAACATGGTTTAAAATAAAATGTTCCTATGAGAACAGTAACAAAAACATGAAGACTTTGTAAAGTTGTGAGAGACTTTTCAGTATTTATATTTTAAATGTTCATGTTATTTGCTGTCTTTGTAATTATTCGTGAAATTTACTAGCAATTATAATTTTCTCCAGGTTTCTGGAGAAAAATATAGATTTCCTAAAGAACACTGAGTTTCCAATGAGGACAGACATAAGAAGATGCACAAGTTGCAACAGATTCTTTGATTCACAAACATACTTAGATTAGGATCAGACTGTCAGTCATAGTCAGTCAGTTTGGGAATTGCTCAACTTGTTCTTTCATAGCTCAGCAGACATAGCCAAGGATAATTTGGATTTGGAAGAGTTTGATTGCAGCCTTCAGTCTTTGCATTACATTGGAGGACAGGTTGAAACTCTAGAGGAAATGACGGGTTCTTCCCTGGAGAAAAATCTGAGAAGCAGGAGGCGAAAGCCAAGACGGTGGATCTTGAAAATTATTTATGGGGTGGCAAGGGGTGGCATGACAACTATGAGAAGTGGCAACACCAAAGCAACTGTCAAGGCAAAGAACATGGAACATGCATAGAATCATGCCCTGACTCATTAATGTTCATAAACCTGTGATACAGCTGCATTTACACAGATGAACCAGTGTATATAAATAACATAATATCAATCTTTATTAACCATATTAACACATTCTAAAAGTCCCTGAGCTCGGTGTATAGGAATCTCTGTTTATTATTTATTATTAAGGCATGAAACTACAGGACAGGTGAAACAATGTTTTTCATGGACTGAACAATTTTGGGAAGTTGGGATATTTGGCTTTTCGTCGTAGAAACAAAACATCCAAAATACACTTTTTTTAGTTAACCAAAAAATGACAAATACCCCACGATTTACTCACCCTCAAGCCATCTTAGGTAATTGACTTTCTTCTTTCAGACAAATACAATCAGAGTTATATAAAAAAATGCCCTGGCTCTTCCAAGCTGTATAATGGCAGTGGAAGTACAACACAAGAGAATTTGAAAGGAAAAATCTAGGAGGATTTCGAGTTTTCGTTTGCTCTAAACAAAACTTGGTTCTCGCAAGCTTTCTTTATGCCTACGCCCTATGTCATCCGCTGGAACGCCACTCTCTCATGAACATGTACGACAGTTAATAGAAGCTAGAGACAGTTTATACAGTTTTAAATATAATTTTTTTTCTTACACAAACGCATTGCTTGGCCTCAGAAGGCCTTTGTTAACCCCCAGAGCTGTGTGGAGTACAGTATTGGCTTGTTTCCACAGAGCGGTGTGGTTCAGTATAGTACTGTACGGTACGCAGTACCGTTTCTAGGCATAGGCGAGCTAGGCGGTCAAATTGGCTAGAAACGGCCCTGAAGGTACGGTACACAATTATGTCCATTTCCATTGTCAGAAGTTGTGAATGGTACCAAAATAGCGAACCGTACTGTACCACTTTTTGGTACCCTTCCATTGGGGCACCAAAACGGTGGCGCTAAACTCACTACAGAATGTTGATTGGTTGACTAGAATCGTCACTTTTGCTTTTCCGCTCTGCTGTCCATGAGTGTTGGGCTTATTTACATCAGAGATCGCAAACACAAAGAAATATAACCGTGTATTTTATAATTTTATATTTTCACACAGACAATAGCCATTTCTCAATATGCGTTCTTGTCTGTTCTTGTGGACTTGTGAAACGTCATTGCTATTGCACAATTTTCCAAATATTACTGTTAATCTGTCATGAAATTTAGTTTTAAGAGTTTTTCAAGCGAGAATGTAGTTGTTTAAAACTCAAATCTGTGGTTTATTTATAAATAGCCTATTTGCAAAATGCAGATTTGCCATAGAGCAGCCTTACCTAGGCTAGTCCTTCCCACATTTGCTGCTGGCTCTGATGTCTCTGTAGTGATTAAACATATATTTAACAGGCATAAACTCCATTTGTCTTTGGATCAAGGACTTCCTTACTGATCGCTCACAGAGGGTAAGAGTAGGATCTTGCATTTCCTCAGCTCTCAGCCTCAGCACCGGCTCTCCTCAGGGCTGTGTGCTGAGCCCCTTACTGTATACCCTCTACACACATGATTGCACCCCTGCCCATGCCAGTAACACTATATTTAAGTTTGCTGATGATACCACTGTGGTGGGGCTCATCTCTGAGGGGGGAGAGTCCACCTATCGGGATGAGGTGGAGCAATTGTTTGTGTGGTGTTCAAAAAACAACTTGATCTTGAACACCACCAAGACCAAGGAACTGATAATAGACTTCAAAAGGAAGAAAACAGACATTCAGCCTCTTTTCATCAGCGCTGACTGTCTGGAGAGGGTCTTGGACTTCCGGTTTTGGGACATTCACATGGAGGACAATCTGACCTGGAGTGTCAACACCACTAATGTCATTAAGAAGGCACAGCAGAGACTGTATTTTCTGAGAATACTCAGAAAGTACCAGCTCACACAAAACCTGTTGGTGCCCTTTTACCGTTGCTCTGTTCAGAGCATCCTGACATACTGTATGTGTGTGTGGTTTTCTAGCTGCACTGCTGCAGAAAAGAAGGCTCTCCAGAGGATCATCACCACAGCCCAGAAGATAATCGGTTGTCCTCCCCTCTATGGAAGAGTTACACAGTTCCTGCTGCCTCTTGAAAGCTCAAAAAATTCTTAAGGATCCATCTCACCCAGGACATTCTCTTTTTCAATTGCTACCTTCGGGTAGACGGTACAGGGTTCTAAATAATTTTTATGCCAAAGCTATTTCTGTTCTGAATACTGTAAAAATGTAAACTAAACATCATGATTATATAGTTCACATGCCAAGCCATATCTGTTTTAAATACTGCATTAACTTAACTGATCATTATTTGCAATATTGAATGAGTCGTGCAACTCTGTTGAATGTGAGACGTCTTCTGTGTGTAATGTTGTGTTACAGATCCTGTACTATTTATTATAATTTTTTGTCTCTTTTCATTACTACACTATGCACCCAAAGGATTGCATTCAATTTCGTTGTACTCGTACAATGACAATAAAGTTATTCATTCATTCATTCATAAAGGCATAAATACATAACAGCAAAAAGTTATGTTTAACTTTATATATTTATTTTGAATTTTACCATAGTACAGCACTGACATTGTAGCATACGTTTGACTGAATTGTTTACTTTTGTCTTTATTTACTGTTATATAAGCCTCTTATACGTTGTACTTATACTTTTATAATGGCTATTATTGTTAGTTATAAATGACATAAAAGAGGCAGAGTTGTGCTTATTGTCATGCTTTATCGTCGATCACTACTTTCCGGCATACACCACGCCTATCAAGTAAGGGTACTGTTGGCGGTGGAAACGCAAGCTGGATCAGGGTGTTTTGTCCCGAACCATACCATACTGTACTGTACTGACCCGTACCGCTTGGTGGATACGAGCCATATGTGATGGATGGATGAACTTCAAAATTTCGATAACACAGATTGTATTCTTCTGAAAGAAGAAATTCATATACACCAAGGATGGCTTGAGGGTGTGTAAATCATGGGGTAATTTTTTGTTTGGGGTGAACTGTCCCTTTAAGTAGCAAAAATACACAAAACTACATTTACATTTAGTAATTTAGCAGATGCTTTTATCCAAAGCAACTTACAAATGAGGACAACAGAAGCAATCAATTGTAGTATTAAAACAACTAAAACTGATCCAAAACAAGCTAAAACTTTATACAGTAAATACTACATATACACATTTTTAAACCAAAGCAATTTAATAAAAATGACAAATGCATACAACTACATTTCAAAACTGAACATTTAAATGAAAAACATTTGATGTGATTCTAACATAACACTAAGCCAAACACAAAAAATAACGAAATATGTGTACGTGTACAACCACAAACACATACATATACAATAACTTACAATATAATATAATATAATAAAAATATATATATATATATATATATATATATACGATTTAATATCCATTTAGTTTGTTTTAGTATTAAAATAACTCAAATTAAATTAAACTAAAACTTAACAAAAGAACTATTAAGACGTAATAAATTCAGACTTAATCTAACTAAAATTTAAATAGATAACAAATTCAAATCAAATGACAGTAGTTTATCAGTAATCCTAAAAAATAGAGTCGATGGTCTTTACACTCTTTGGTCTGCACACGAGGAGGCCTTCATGCGACGGCAAATGGTAAACTGAGCTTTTTTTATACCCGTCTAACAAAATACTAATTGAATTCAGCTGAACACACTTTCCTTATTTTTCTCACAACAAATGGCCAAGCAAGCACAGACACTGACTACATACGCAATACAGAACGAGACCGAGATCTACATATATTAGCTTTAAAAATATATTCAAGATAAATTTTCTGAAAACAAGACTTGCTTTAATAGATCTTATTTATGTTTTTATCTCTTAAAATGGTTCAGAATATGCTGGCACACATTCTCAGGGTAGTTCATAACCTACAATCTGTGGAATCTCGGACTTAGTTGTGATCAGTACTCTGACAGAACCATTAATTTGAGTCAAACAGCAAGAGACACATATCAGCACTCTCCCTGTATCCCTTCCTCTGTCTCTCTCAAACTCATGTCGACAGGGAGATTAAGTAACAGGAGAAACATAAAGAGAAAGTTACACAAGAATCAGATTGTGAAGCTTCTCTGTTTGTGTTCACACAGAAAAAAAGAGAGATGTGCCATTTTCCCATGCAGCTGTGAGATCAGCTCAACATCTATCCGATCATCCAGATAATAGACTCAGACTATGTCCAAATAAGAACATAACGATGGTAACAGATGTCTGCGATAAGTCTTGATAATGTGTTTTTACACGCACATTTCAATCAATCTGCACCATAATCATGATAATTCAAATGAAACAGGGTCATTTATGACGCATTTCGAGGCTGCGTGTGTCCTTGTAGCAGCTGCAGTTCCCGATTTACTCGGATGTGGAAGCAGCTCTCTTGTATAGAGAGCACGAGTCAGTCGTAACTGGCAACCAAGGACTTGAGAATTTGACAATTGATGCACAAAAGCTCTAGCTTTGTCTGTTTCCCTTTAATTTTGTTTAATTCATGTTTTTTTCATTTTAGTTGCTTTTCTCTTCAGTTTTCTGTGACTCATTGCATTAGCTGGTTAATGTAAAAATTATAATCTCAGGGTTGTTGTGTGTCTCCTTTGGAATATATGGTATGTCCCAACCAGCTTTCAATTAAAACGTACTCCATTGGGATAACATATCTCAGATAATTCGATCTTGGGGAGAATATGATGAGAAATATATGAGATATGTTGATATCTGTGCCTGCAGATTTTGTACCTTGGTAAATTTGATCACAATTTGAGACATTCTTGATATTGCTTTTAAATTTACAAAGAATTGTGTACTACGAATTTTATAAGATTAATCATTTAAATGTGAATATTTGTAAGACTTATGAGTCATACAGTTAAAACATTTTGTCAGCGTAAACATGTCATGCATTATGCATCAGTTATCCATTCAGAGTTACATAATACAAGACTAAAAGGCTTAATAAAATAATACAAGTCACAAACACCTGAACATTTTATAAATTCTCACAAAACCCCTCCAGAACAATAGCTTTGGTTGTTACTCACTGAAAATGTTGTTTTGCCTTTGCTCTCCTTGGTGTGTTCTTTAGATTTGTTGAGAGAAACAGCGGTGTTCAATTTGTGAACAAATCACTCTTTTTAGTCAAACCTTTTCGGGGAATCAGTTGATCAGGCATAAATCTGGTCTGATTGAATTTTTCACTAATGTATTCATTCAGCTTTCAAGTTCATTCAACTGTTGTTGAAATGGAAAAATAACATAACCACTATATTTCCGTCTGAACTATTTGCAACTAAAAATAGAGTTAAAAATCAAAATGCCCCTTCAATACCTATAAAGTTTACAGCCATCTGGTGAGAAAGTCTTCTAGACTACTTATATTGCAGGAGACTGTCTAAAATTATACAGAAACCAATAGACCAAGGTTTGTATTATCCCAACTTGCCCATCAAGGTTCAAGGTTCTTTATTATTCGTCACATACACAATCATACAGGGTATAATCAGTAGTGAAATGTAAGTCAGGACAGGTCCGCTCAATGGAAAGTGCAAAAAATAAATACAAAAATTACATAAAAAGCAATAAAACAATGGAACAT
The DNA here is from genome assembly GCA_027564155.1 of Gymnocypris eckloni scoliostomus. NCBI lineage: Eukaryota > Metazoa > Chordata > Actinopteri > Cypriniformes > Cyprinidae > Gymnocypris > Gymnocypris eckloni. The sequence goes on along the minus strand of CM050423.1, from coordinate 7,125,560 downwards.
AACACAAGAGAATATATATATAAATATAGGTGAGAATGAAAATAGGAACAGATAATAAAATAAAATAATGAGTAAGATGTGCAATGAGATAAAATGTGCAATACAGTATACTGTGGATTAATAAATATTAATATAAACACGGATGTGCAAGAGAATGTGCAAATAGGTTGTACCGGGTATGTAAACATAGCAGCCGTGTGGATGATGGAGAATAATGGATGTGTTTACAGTTTATTAAATTGAGTCCTGTAGATGTTATGATGTTATGAGACTGAGTTTAGGAGCCTGATTGCCTGGGGGAAGAAACTCCTCCTCAGTCTTTCAGTTTTTGCCATCATGCTCCTGAAGCGCTTGCCAGATGGCAGTGAAATGAAAAAATGGTTACCAGGGTGATTCGAGTCCTTGATGATTTTAGCAGCTCTGCTTTTGCAGCGTTTGAGGTAGATGTCCTGCAGAGAGGGGAGAGCAGACCCTGAGATGCGCTCAGCTAAGCGCACAACTCTCTGCAGAGCTTTGCAGTCCTGGTTCAAGGAATTACCATACCACACCGAGATGCACTGAATCAATACACTTTATATGGCCCCTGAATAGAAAGTTTTCAGGATAGCTGGTGAGACCCTGAATTTCCTCAGCTGTCGCAGATGGTACAGTCTTTGCCTGGCTTTCTTGACCTGTGTTTGGATGTGTGCAGTCCATTTTAGGTCCCCGGAGATGTTTACACCGAGGTACTTGAAGCTACTCACCCTCTCCACAGGGTTCCCACTGATCATAAGAGGAGTGTAGGGCCGCTGCTGTCTCTTCCTGAAGTCTACAATCAGCTCTTTAGTTTTGCTCACGTTCAGAGAGAGACAGTTGTTGCCCAGTTGCCATGCCCACAGTTGCCCATGAGCAAAATGCTAGCATGCAAGTCACATGCAATGGCAACTGCCATTGGGTTAAATTGGAATAGAAAGCTTTATCCAAATCACACACACACTCGTGCACTCAGATTTCACCAGTCCATTGTAGGCTTAATAATCCAGATGATTTATTAAACTCATAGTAATATACACACCAGTTAAAAAGTCATTCAGCACCATTTCAGTTGCATTTGTGTGTTTATCTAAAAGGCATTTAATGGAGTAATCTGCCCCCTCTTTTCTGCAGCTAGGGACATCTGTAATCAAAAGCAGCTTTTAACACTAATACAACTAATTTCCAACACACTGGCTCTTGCAGAATAAGAGCCGATGACAGGCTGAACAGAGCCTGCTATTGTAGCTCTGAGCCTGGATTCAGATCTCTTTCATAACATGCAGGTGACTGTTAAGCCCCGTCTAGGGGTAGAGCACAGCATGGAAGGAAAACGAGTGTGAACAGTCAGCTTCTTTTGAGTTTTTATTTGGGAGTCAGGAGCCGACAGTGCCAAAATGATTAACAAAACGTTCAAAATATTCAACTCTAAATTCCCTTTCAAAATAAAGAAACAAAAATACAATTCTCTACCCTATCTGCCTAATCCAAAAACAAAGATCCAAACACCACGAAAACAGAAGATGGCATCTGACTCCTTACTTTCCCAATAATGGCTATTTACAGTATTCACAATGAATATTTCATAAAGTTCAAAGGGATAATCCAAGATCAGAATATACAACAGTCAAGGGTCGGAGTACTGTTATACAACAAACTATTATCCAAACAATCTCTCTCACAAACAAACAATATCTCTAGGCATACAAACAGGGTCAATCAGCACAAGCACAACAGCATAGTTTACAAAATGGCCTCCCCCTAAAGGAAATGCTGTCATCTCTTTAAAGGGAGAGAATAACAATCAGAGGACGACATCAATGAGTCTACATGAATCAATCAGCAGCAACATGGGTAGACACGCACAAAACATCAGAACAAAACACAACAAAACTATAGGGTCGTAACATGACCTTCTGCTCGACAGTTAATCTCACATTCAACATGAAACTGCACATTGGCAGTTTAAAGTGCTGCTTTAGTAGTTTTAACAGTTAAAGGAAACTTTCCTGCATCTTTGTAATTTGACTCATTTTAAACATCATCAGATATATGCATAACCTTCACTTAGTTTCACAAAATGTAAACTTTTACAAATATTCTAGTTAGAAGTTATAGAATATGCTATTGTATGTTATGGAAATAGAAGAGACACTCATATTATACACGTAATAGAACATCCAGAGAAGACAGAACAAACTGTTTTCTGGCCAGCTCAATGTGTTAATGCGTTACAATATTTGAGGCTGAATATACTGCAGTCGTTGAATCCACTTCTCACCTTACTGAGAGTAGAAGCATGTTGCAGGCTCAGTGGGTAGCACTATTTTCTCACAGTGAGAAGGTCACCGGTTCAAATAGATGCTGAGCCAAGAGGTTTATCTGTGAGAAGTTTGCACGTTTGCCCCATGTTGGTGTAGATTTCCTTTGGGTGCTCTGGTTTCTCCCTCAATCTAAAAACGAGGACTTGAACTGAAGACACTTATTTGCCCATAGTTATGAGTGAGAGTATGTATCAATCCTCATCTGTTCAGTGGAGTATTTCCAAAAGCAACTATGGTCGTAAATTCTGTCATTAGCAACAGAGAACTTGTGAAGATAGTTTGTCAAGTCCATATTAATACATCTCTAAATGGACTAGCTTCTTAAAGATCAATGCAATAATCTGTCATTAAGGTGAAAGACATCTAAATTCACAAAAGGATGTATAGCCTTTCCCTTTATGGCTCTTTGACTTTGATTGTACCTTCCTTGTAATGTTTGGGACATGGACACACACGCTCAGTTTAAGTTTAGACTAAAGATATATCTCCTTAGTTAGACGTACACCTAACATATCCCTCATACGAGCATTCTCTCAGTTGTTTTTGACTTTGACACCCGTCAGATCTTGTGTCACTTGAATCTGGTTTCTTTTAAGAATTTAATCCCTCTTCCACATACTGGAGATGGCGAGCACACACTGGGGATGGGAAGAGTGGGCACATGTAACCTGCCTTCTAGTTCTTGCAGCCAACACAGTTGATTAAGAGGCTGTGAAGGGAGAGATATGGCCAAATGACTGGAATGTCCAAATCAATCAAGACCACACAACCATGTCGACCCATCGGTTACTTGCTGGAAAGTGCAGCAATATCAAGTTTGCCAAGTGTATTGTGGCAGATAAACCTAGTGCAAGGTTTTCAGAATGAGAGCTTCACTGTTCCTTGGACAGTTCAGTGAAGCTAAAGATGATTCAACTCACTAGTGCTATTTATTTCTGTCCCTGAAGGGCCACGACTCAAATAATTTAGTTCCAACCCCAATTAAACACATCCACAACATCTAATCAAGGTCTTTCAGATTAATTGATTATTACATGCAGTTGTGTTCAAATTAAGGTTATAACTGAACTCAGTGGGTCGTGGACCTTCAGCAACTATGATGGCTTTCTTGTACAATCTGCTGATAGTGGAACATCTGTGCACCAACGTGACCTGCAGATGGATGATTCAAAAAAGGTGCTGTGCAATGTGGTGTCTGTGGATGGTCTGGGACGTCGTGATGAGGTGTAACTTTTGGGATCTGAGAGGTACATCAATCTGTATATATTTATTTCTAAGTTGTTGCTTAGAAGATAAGCTTTTGGGTGTCATCAGCATTATTAAAAAAGAAGCATGGGACTATCCCTTGAAACACATACTTACGCAGTAAGTAGATTAGCCATGGTAAGTCTTGAGGATATTCCAGCTGGGAATAATCAAGGAGTTTCACAGCCCTTGTCAAGTCCTAACTGTATTTTCATTAAAAATATTATGAAGTTAGCCAGATTTATTCTAAAATGTTGGATGTGCTGTCACCAAATGATGTTACCCAAAGTAACCATTTAACCTCAATGCCATTTCACTCTTGCCATTTCAGTTTCACACCATCTGCCATTTAGCCACCTCCTCATTATCTGTCTCTCTCTCTGTCTGTCCTTATGGAGCACCCTTCCAAGCAAACACCAGAGCAGCTATAAATAGCAGCAGGCTTTTAAAGGCCTCATTTTCTCTCTGTCTCTCTGCTTTCCTTTCTCTCTCTTTAATGTTGCTTCATAGATAGCAGGTGGAATAAATAGCTCTCTTCCACCCCCCTCTATCGAGTTTTCCACCCCAAATGGATCACCCTGCTCCTAAATGATACAATATCTGTCTGTGACCTAATAACTCATACATTTCAGAAGAAGTATTTATATCCATGCCTGTTTCAGAGTGAGGCCAAGGCAGTGGATATTTTCAAATTTCAACATACTGTTTGTATGTGTGTTCTGCATAAGCTAGTATTCCATTCTGAACATCCATAACATTTACTTGCATTGAATAGATTTTTCAACACCAATAGTGTGTAGTTTTGAAGAAAGGTCTCAGTGGGTGTGTTGCGTGACTGGGTGTCCAAGAGTGTGTGCATTTGTGTTTTACTGGTGTTATTTTTGATGTTGCTATCAAACTCCTTTAGATATCAGTTCTTAGTTTTATGTAACTGGTCAGCAACGAACTGTGACTAAACTACAGCTCAGGCCCAACCCACACTGGATAACACCACACTATATTTATGCATAAACACCGCTAGCTATCTAGCAGGCTAGTTTATCCCTGTAACACTGTCTATAATACAGAACATATGAAACCTGTCCTCTTATGTTGGCGTACAGGCATATACACAGACACATACCGTATGAGTTAAGAGTCAGATTAGCTAAACTCAGCTGTGCTAGACAGTACAGAGAGACTGCAGTTTTAAAGACATGCCAATAGAGATAAAGACAAATGAATAAAACAGGGAGGTCAGAGATGCACGTGTGGGTGACCTGAGTTTGAATTCGGGCTGGGGTTTACAATTGTTTATTTTTGTTTCTTTAATTTTCTAATATGGGTAAGCCTCAATAACATAAAACAGTAAGGAATGTCATTTTTATTAATTTTCTTAAACTAAACTTACAGTGTGAGAAGGTAAAAAAAAAGATAAATGCTGTTCAACCTTTAAGTTAACAAAAAGTGCCAAATATTGATTGATTGATATGCACGTGGTATTATGATAATATAAAATAATATTTATTCATTTATTTATAATTCTTTATTTTTCTTTGATTTATTTATTTGCATATGCAGCTTTTAATACCACGTAAATAACATGGTAATTTGTTATATCTGTTATCATGACTTTATTGTGTATTGTGTTGCATAAACAAGTTACATGTTTCATAATAATAATAAAAATCCACTTTCAGGCTGTGGTATATGTCTTGTTGCTGTGAAATCTTTAATGGTTTTTATAAAGTAAGCATAAGAATAAATTGAATATTGTTAGCAATATTTCAAGGTGAACATTTACTGGACTGAAGCAACTTATATTTATTTGATTACTCATACATCATGTTTAAATGCAAGTATCAAATATACTTAATCATTAGTGTATTTACTGCGTTGCATTAAGTATTTTGCCCCCGCAATTAAAAATACAGAGCTTTGATCATACAACTTAGCATCAATCATTTTACCAAAACATATTGGGAGAGATATTTTATGTATTTATTTATATTATACAGTTTTGATAAGCTTGGGCCTATTGAATAATTAAATATAGATTATTTTTTGCTCCTCGAGTTCAATATTTTAACAAAACAATTTTTGCAGGGTTAATTTGTTTTCTCAGTGTGCATAATTCAGTGCTACACCTTATATATATATATATATATAAAAACATCTGCTGTCAGAATGTAAACTTTCTCTGCCTCTGAAACAACTTTCCTATATGTCTGACATCACCAAGTCCTCTTATTATCCAGCCCCTCCCCTTTTTACTAGCCAATCAATTCCTAATAAACATTCCACCACTTTACAAACAGCAATGCTGTTTCACTTAAAATACTGTAAATCACATTACTGAAGTATGGGTTGTGCATGCCATTTCATTTGGGCTACAAAGAAGTACTCTCTTGCATCATGCAACAGCATCCTGCATGTAACTGAAGTGTGCAATAGGTTTCAATTGATATGTAAAAGATTGGTGTGTTTCTCAAGTGGGTGAGAAAAATCTTGCTTCGCTACCTACAAATGTATCCGAGACAGAGACAGAAAGAGAAAGACAGAGGCAGACAGATAAACATAGAGTGTGGGAAGAATATCTCAGGGTATGGAGGAGGCCCCTGTGTACAGAACACGTGCTCACACACACACGCACACACACTTCATCAAACACACAACAAAACACTTAAACACACTTATTATTCCAACAGGCCTTACACAGAACATACGTATAAAAACACACACATGGGACAGAACACACTCAAACCCAAAAGACCAATTCGTCTTATACTCACGGGGAAAGCGGGAAAAAAATATCTGTTTGTTTGTTCTCTTGAATTAACAGGAGATGGTTGTTAAGCTCTATTCGAATGGGACTGGTTTACCTGAGGAGGGCAGATACATTTATCTTTCACAGACGTACTTTGTTATTTTAATCCCATCTGATTTGAACCCATCTGTGTTTAATAGCTCAACATGGCTTAATCTTATGGAACAAGTTACACAGTGTGTTTGTGAATCCTGCTCTAAAGCACTATGGATGATAATTGTTTTTGAAGGTGGCGTCTGTAAAATAAAATTTGCTTTGTGAAATTTTCTAAATTAATTTTGGGTTAAGTAAAATGTTTAAGATTTGGATAGGAATTAAAATACGACAAAAAGAGAATAATTATTTTTACAAAAAAAGTAATTTGGCTGAGAATTTACTTGCCAGAAAAACCCTAGCTATGTTTCCAGATACCTATTTGATGTGCATTTTGGGATATTGCATAAAAATGCTGGATGGAAATGCCAAGATGTGGATAAATTCTAAAACATATAATTTTGTGTTAAATTGGATGGAAACATGAAATTTCTGAATCGAATGGCACTGAATAATTTATCCCTATAAATGCCCTAATTAAAAAAATATTACAGACTTATTACTTCTATACGTTTTTTATATTTATGGCCATAACATTCAGTGGTCACAATACAATCCAAATTCTCCACATAAAGTTCCCTGCAATTATAATTAATTTAATTATAGTTAACTTGTTTATTTTCTGAATTTGGTTTACAAAGCCAATAACTCAATAACCTTAAATAAACTCAAACTCTCAGCCTGTGATTTCCATTATTACTAAGTCTTAAAGTTACTACGGCCTCAGCAAACTCCTTCAGCCATATAAACACATTTTCATAACCACACAAGAAAAAGAGGATCCCAGTGTTGGAAACAAAAAGGCTGGAGGATTGTTTATAAGTCTGTCCCAATTTAATTCAGGCTTTGCAAAGATGAGGCTGAATGATGGAAAATGTAAAAACTGTTTTTGACCTGACAGCAAACCCACAGCTCACAAACAGATGCAGCAAAGCACTGTTACTCATTTCATATGTGACCAGTATGTTTACACAGTTTTATAGGCACAGTTAAATTGCAAGGGTCAGAGAGAGGGCAGAAAATTATAATGAACAAGTCAATTATGACTGTTATATGGATGTTGATACTGTAATGATTTAGTCCACTGAAGGCGAGCGTAGTGAGAATCAAAGTGCAGTTTATTTACAAAGTGATCCAAAATACAAAAATAATCCAAACAGACGAAGAATTGACTTGACTCGAACAGACTTGCCTTGAAATGAACAGACTTTAAATGAACAGACTTGACTTTGCCTAAACAGACTTGGCGTGAACAGACTTGGCATGAATAGACTTGAATAAACTTGACTTGGCTCCCCAACAGCAGGTTACAACTTCAATACACGGCCTTACATATTCCCCCATCAAAAAGACGGCTCTAGACGCCTAAACCACCCAAAACAACAAAAGTCCAGGAGGGTGGTGGAACAGAAAAAGTCCAGGGGCGGGATGGAGGGCCAGGCCCGTGAAGGGGAACAGGACCTGGAGCATGGAGCAATGGTGGGCCTGGAGCATGGGGCAATGGCAGAAAATGGAGCAGAGGGGTACCTGGGCCATGAAGCAGTGGCAGACTGTGGATCAATGGAGGACATGGGCCATGGATCAGATCCAGAGGAGCATGGAGCCATGGCGGAGCCATCAGAATAGAAATCCATGGCAGAGCAGGGAGCCATAGTGGAGCAGGCAGAGCAGGAATCCATGGTGGATTCCTGTGAGCTATTAAGGGAGCTATTATACCAAGGGAGCTATTATGAATAGCTCCCTTGGCAGTGACAGGACGGGCAAAGTGTTAATGGACAGCCTTCATGGCTGTGGCAGGACAGACTGAGAGTTCATAAACGGCCTCTGTGGCCATGACAAGACAGGCAGTGAGTTCTGCAGCAGAAGCCGCCACCTCTGGAGGCACTGGAGTGGAAACATGGACAGGAGAGGCCTTCGGAGCAGATTCATGGACAGGAGAGCTCTCTAGAGCAGACTCGTGGACAGGAGAGGCCTCAGGAGTGCAGTGAGCAGCCCACACGCTCAAAATGGCGACCGCCATTACAGGAAGGGCAGCAGAAGGTGGGACCAGTAAGATGGTGGAGCTTGAGAGATTCATTACATCTGAATCATCAAGTCTAAGTATGTTCAGTTCAGTAAGTTTTCATCTTGAAATATTACAAACAATATACTGTAATATATATATATATATATATATATATATATATATATATAGGTGCATCTAGATGAATTAGAACATCATGGAAAAGTTCATTTATTTCAGTAATTCAACTCAAATTGTGAAACACACGTATTAAATAAAATCAATGCACACAGACTGAAGTAGATTAAGTCTTTGGTTCTTTTAATTGTGATGATTTTGGCTCACATTTAACAAAAACCCACCAATTCATCTCAACAAATTAGAATACTTCATAAGACCAATACAAAAAAACATTTTAGTGAATTGTTGGCCTTCTGGAAAGTATTTCCATTTACTGTATATGTACTCAATACTTGGTAGGGGCTCCTTTTGCTTTAATTACTGCCTCAATTAGGCGTGGCATGGAGGTGATCAGTTTGTGGCACTGGTGAGGTGGTATGGAAGCCCAGGTTTCTTTGACAGTGGCCTTCAGCTCATCTGCATTGTTTGGTCTCTTGTTTCTAATTTTCCTCTTGACAATACTCCATAGATTCTCTATGGGGTTCAGGTCTGGTGAGTTTGCTGGCCAGTCAAGCACACCAACACCATGGTCATTTAAACATCTTTTGGTGCTTTTGGCAGTGTGGGCAGGTGCCAAATACTGCTGGAAAATTAAATCAGTATCTTTAAAAAGCTGGTCAGCAGAAGGAAGCACGAAGTGCTCCAACATTGCTTGGTAAACAGGTGCAGTGACGTTGATTTTCAAAAAACACAATGGACCAACATCAGCAGATGACATTGCACCCCAAATCATCACAGACTGTGAAACTTAACACAACTTGAGCAACTTGGGCTATGAGCTTCTCCACTCTTCCTCCAGACTCTAGGACCTTGGTTTCCAAATTAAATATAAAACATGCTCTCATCTGAAAAGAAGACTTTGGACCACTGGGCAACAGTCCAGTTCTTCTCTCCTTAGCCCAGGTAAGATGCCTCTGACGACAACTGTAGCCAAATTCCTTGACACATCTGTGTGTGGTGCTCTTGATGCCTTGACCCCAGCCTCAGTCCATTCCTTGTGAAGTTCACCCAAATTCTTTTTTGGATTTTGCTTGACAATCCTCATAGGGCTGCGGTTCTCTCGGTTGGTTAGGCATCTTTTTCTTCCACACTTTTTCTTCCACTCAACTTTCTGTTAACATGCTTGGATACAGCACTTTGTGAACAGCCAGCATCTTTGGCACTGAATGTGTGTGGCTCACCCTCCTTGTGAAGGGTGTCAATGATTGTCTTCTGGACAACTGTCAGATCAGCAGTCTTCCCCATGATTGTGTAGCCTAGTGAACCAAACTGAGAGACCATTTTGAAGGCTCAGGAAACCTTTGCAGGTGTTTTGAGTTAATTAGCTGAATGGCATGTCACCATATTCTAATTTGTTGAGATGAATTGGTGGGTTTTTGTTAAATGTGAGCCAAAATCCTCACAATTAAAGAACCAAAGATTTAATCTACTTCAGTCTGTGTGCGTTGAATTTATTTAATACACGTGTTTCACAATTTGAGTTGAACTACTGAAATAAATGAACTTTTACATGGCATTCTAATTTATTGAGATGCACCTGTATATAATATATCATATGTGACCCTGGACCACAAAGGCAGGTATAAGTAGCAGGGGAATATTTGTAGCCATTGCCAGATACTGTCACAATGAGAGCCAGAAGACAACAGGTAAGTATCACACAGGAATGTTTATTGAGTGAGATGCAGTGAATTAGGAGAGTGATGAGCTGGTGAGTATCGTGGGGATGGTAATCTGCAGGTACATGGTGCAGGAAGAGTGGAGTCCGGGTGCTCAGGAGAGCAGGGATCAATGCTGGAGGATCGTTGGAAACGCGGGAGTCCTGGAATATCCTTTGGAGAATCGCTGGAGAGTCTAGGAGGTACGCAAACACAGGTAAGAGTGTAGGGAGTCTGGTATAGATCCGTATAGTGAACCATAGACAGAACGATGAGTGTCAGAGTCCGTGTGGAGTTTATAGGAGTGTTGATGAGGGACAGCAGGTGCAGGTGATCAGAACTCAGGTGACTGGGATCTGGTGATTGCGGTTGACGGCAGCGAATGTGACTGTGACTCTCTGACAAATTCATTGTAAGGGTCAAAATGATAGTTTTTTCTTTTATGCCAAAAATCATTAGGTTATTAAATAAAGATCATGTTCCATGAAGATATTTTGTAAAATATCTACCGTAAATATCGCTAAATGTCATTTTTGATTAGTAATATGCATTGCTAAGGACTAATGGCATTAAAGATGATTTTCTCAATAGTTAGATTTTGTTGCAGCCTTAGATTCCAGATTTTCAAATAGTTGCATCTCGACCAAATATTGTCCTATCCTAACAAACCAAACAACAATGGAAAGCTTATTTATTTAACTTGTGTAAAACAATTGACCCTTATGACTGGGTTTGTGGTCCAAGGTCACATATATCATTTACCATATCTTATCATCATATCACATCATATAACATTATATTATATTATATCATATCATATCATTTATCATATCTTATCATCTATCATATTATATCATCATATCATATCACATCATATAACATTATATTATATTATATTATATCATATCATATATTTACTTGATAAATAAATTCACGTTTACCACTTTGAAAGTATAAACTATGAAAGTATAAACTATCTATGTAAAATTGTGTCCAAGGTTTTTGAGCAATGTTTCTATTCTGTTTTTAATTTAGAGGCCTTGGAAATATATGTATCAAATATAATGCAGTAGACTTATAAGGTCAATCAGAAGTTGCTAAATAAGAACACTATCAAAAACATTAAATGTTCTCATTAAAACCACAGTGGTTTTAAAGCCTGGGCACATAGAAATCCACCAGACTTTTAACTCTCCGTTTTAGAACATTCTGGAGCTTTAAAGAATCCTTAAAGAACATCAGAAGTTTAAATCTCTAAATAAATATATCAAATAAACTCAAGATAAACATGTATGCACAAGTACCAGCTAAGAGATGAAAGAAGGTTTACAGTAGGCCTGGATGTAGAACTGACAGTGTATTACATTGGCTTTTACTCTGTTAAAGGAAACATATTAAATGCATGTTCAGTCTCTTTGCTGGTAAGATGATGTTGTCTAGGTTAAGACTGATCATCCATTAACATTCTGTGCCCTGTATGTCTTGTTGTGTTAAATTTGTTGTCTTTTCTGCCAACAAATCATGTGTTTGTTTCAACCTATATGCCACAATGATGTCTGCCCACATCCTTACTTTAACTGAAATCTGTATAACAATGAGGAGGTAACTTCAGGGTAGACTTCTCGAATTTCTCAGGACTGTTAAGGCAGTGTTAAGGAAAATTCAGCATGTTTCCATTTCCAGAACTGACTATCCATTCTTTGAATTTCATAGTGTGACTACCACTAACCCCATTAGACTGGATATTGTCATCTACGGCCTACTTGGCCTTCTACTTGGATGAAGTAAGTCTTCCAAGCCCCTTCTCAGAAGCCAGACACTGCATCCATTCTCGTTTTACTTGGTTGTTTTCATAATCAGTGTGGTGACTCTAAATAAACATCAAAACTGGCTTGTGATCTTTTCAAGACCTCATAGCCAACAACACTTTTCCAATGTTCCTTGTTTGCCATCTTGAGAATAAACTTCAATTGCTTAAAAAGCAACCTGCAGCCACAAAGCAATATCCTTTGATTCCCTTCCTCTCTTTTTTTCTACTGTCATACATCCAAAGTCTACAGCAGGGATCCCATGAGATTTTAAAATAGGCCACATATCCAAACAGCTCCCTTTGATGTAAAAAGAAAAGAACAAGTCTTGCTGCACTCTTTTTTGATCAGAGCTTTAGCTTTGCAATATTCTTGTCAACAGATGTCATCCATTCTTAAGTGTAACAATATGTGTGTATTGCAAAATCAGAAGGTTATTATGCCCATAATACCATTTTGGACGTCATGCTGTAGTAACAATATAAAACCATCAGTCAGATCAAACAATGGTGCAACCGCCTTCAAAGTTTCCTAGAAATGTGCTTCAAATGACGCCATCACACCCAGAAGTCTACAGTTTAGTGATGATTAACAGGAGTTATGCAACTTTTTCAAAGAGTTTTGTTGCTCATAACAACCTATGATAGAGGTCACCTAACAGCCCAATCCTGGTCATTTCTTAGAATGATTACAACCTGTGTGAATCAGGGAAAATTTTATTCTAGGTTATTACATAAGCACTTTCAAATGAGAGCCGCCAGAACAACGTCTGTATCGGACATACACTGTTACATCACATATAAAACAATCAACCTGAGATCATATGGTGCAACACAACCAGTTTATACCTGTACATGTAGTTTCATGTTAAAAGCATAGGAAAACATTTGCATTTGTCTTCAATTGCATTCATACATTACATACATGGGTTCAAAAATACAATGCGGCATTAACTACAGGAAAAAACTTTGACAAAAAGTTAAAAAGTTAAAAAAGTGAGCAATGTATGATGATAAATGTTATGCAAATATAAAAGGGAAAACATATATTGTTATATTAATATGTTAGTAATATGTCATATAAACATATGTTTGGGGTAATTCCTTTTTTTAAGAGATTAATATTTATCAATGGTGAATTAAATTAATCAAAAGTGACAGTATAGACTTCTACATTATTACAAAAAATACATAAAATAAACATTTCAAATAAATGCTGTTCTTTTGAACTTTCCGTGTAACAAAGAATACTGCAAGAAAGAATCCTTTGTTCTATGAAAGAACGAATCACAAAAATATTAAAAAAAATTATAAACTGTTTTCAAAACTGTTGAAAATGTTAAAACATTGCATGAGCTCCATATCAGCATATCAGAATGATTTCTGAAGGACCATGTGACACTGAAGACTGGAGTAATGGCGGCTGAAAAATCAGCTTTGCCACCATATACTACAATTTAAAATATTATAATTTAAAATATACTTAAATAGAAAACAGTTATTTTAAATTGTACCAATTTTTCACTATATTACTGTTTCTACTGTGTTCACTGACACCAAATGTGAGAAAGGTAATGAAAATACAGTTTCACTTCCGGTAAGCAATATTTATGACCATTTAACCCACTATTGAGAGGTTAGTATTCTGCTTACATTGGTTCAGGTTTCTGTAACTCAGCTGATGTATATGACCAGAGCAGGAAGAATTCAATTCATGAGCAGCTAAAAATAGATTATGTTCCATGTCCTGTTTACCCATTATTGATCATTTATGACAGTAATGGCACAGGCCCCATTGCTGAGAGCGAGAGAGACTTGCACAATAACATCCGCTTTTGTGTAATCTAGCATAGTAATCTGGATTGTTGTAACTTTGAAGCAGTCATGTTCAAATCAGACAAGAAGTAATTCACTGTACCACACAATTGTATCTTTTATTACGCAAGGAGGAGAAGGAAAGGGAATGGCATTCGCATTTTGCCTGTGGATGATACATTCCAGCAGGCTTCTTGGCTGGCTAAAGCAAAACTTTATTGCTGGACTTCCTTCACCAAATAAATGTTGCTGTATGAACAACTTAGCTGATTCACTAGTTAAACCAGCACCTAACAAATCTGACCCACCATGAAAATTGCTGGTCTAAGATGCTGGTCTAAGCTGTTTTCCCCCAAGGTTTTTCATAGAATTACAACCCAATCTCATTGTCAGGGTTCTGTCACTTCGGTCTAGTGTTATTCATGGTTTTGTGACAGAGCCCTGATACTCCCGTCATGTCCTGTTTTCACGTGAGCATGCAGCTTCGAGCGCGATCGAGCCGTGCTCTCTCTCGTCTGCGTGCCTTGTTTCATGTTGGAGCGTGGTGTTCCGATCCTGGACACACTGTTTTTCATTGGCTGCGTGCTTTCATGTTGTCATGTCTTGTGTGAGCACGTGACTTATGAGTTTCTTCATTGGCTGCGTGTTCGTGTCCTGTTTTGCACATGGCTAGTGATTTGTTTGCTGGCCATGTGCTTGTGTTTTTGTTTTGTGTGTGCCATGTGCTCTCATGTCAATTTTCTTGACCCCACCCATCTTGTTACCTGATTATTGGTTAATTTGCCCCACCTGTCTTCCCTTGTTACCCTCCTCATTTGCTTCCTTTATAATCTCCTTGTGTTTGCAGTCCTGTTCCAGTTCGTCATCGTTTCACCCTGGATGTATCCTTCCCTGTCTTGTCCTGTCCTGTCCAGCCTTGTCTTGCCTAGCCTTTGCCTTGTTTCTGTTTTCCCCCAAGGGGTAGTTTTTGTTGTTGTTTTTGTTTTATGTTATTAATAAAAGCCCATCTCCTGCGCTATTGAGTCTTCACCTCATCCTTTCCCCCCGCAACCCTGACAGTGCGAACTGACCAAAAGAGGACTCAGCAGAGATGGGCATCTTCCTTTTTCTATCTCCCACCACCGGATTGTCCACCTACCAGCTAATGGTCCAGCAAGTGAACGCACGCTATTTCTGTCAGCAGGGGGCTGACGTGAGGGACTTCGCCTGTGATTTCCTTATTGGTGGACAATCTGTACTACAGTGAGGCTGATGTTAAGGAGGTTTTCAACATCTGCCTCGATCTGCCTCTAAGCCTGTGGGAGAAGGAGAAGCTGGGGAATGTTGCTTTCTGGGACTTTGTTTACCATGTCTACCATCGTGGGGAGCTTGAACCCCCACCCCAAATTAAGTCCCACTCCACTGACTGTCTCCCCTTTGTCAGTGGAAGCCCCAGCCCTCCGATGACCCGTAAACATAGGAGGAGGAAAAATGGGCCTGCTGTAGTGCCCCGAGAGGCGGCCGACGACACTGCAGCTGGGCCCCCAGAGGCGCCTGAAGAAGCCACAACACCCCAAGAGGCAGCCGATGATGCCGATGTGCCCCCGGAGGCGGCCGATGCCACTGCAGCTCCCCCGGAGGCGGCCTAAGATGCTGCAGCTCCCCCAGAGGTGTCCCAAGACGCAGCACCGGCTGTTAATCTGCCGCCTCGCTCTCTTCGGAGGAGGAGGAAGAGGGAGGCTTCCTCTGTCCAACATGGCCTGGAGGTCATCCAGGAGCTCGCTGTCGGCCAAGAGGCTGTTCCAGAGCCCGTTGCAGTCTGGGAGCCCACAGAGTCCGCTCCAGAGCCAGCTCCACCCAAGCTCCTCGCCCTGTCGGCGCCACCCAAGCTTCCTGTCCTGCCGGGGTCACCCTTGCTGCCTGCCAAGCTGCTGGCTCCGCCCTGGCCTCCTGACGTGCTAGAGCCCGCCTGGTCTGTCCCTCCGGCCCTGCCCTGGCCATCCTCCAGGGTTGCTCTTTAGCCGGAGCCTCCCTGCTTTGTCCCTCCAGTCCCACCCTGGCCATCCTGCAGGGTTCCTGTTTGGCCGGATCCCCCCTGGACCGTCCCCACCCTGGCCGTTCGCTGGGGTTCCTGTTAGGCCGGAGCCTCCCTGGTTGTCCCTCTGGCTCCGCCCTGGCCCCCTGGTGGGACTCCTGGACTGCCTGAGCCTCTCTGGCTCAACCCTCCTGCCCCTCCCTGGAGACTTTTGACTGTCTGGGCTTTCACCCCGCAGCCCTGACACTCATAAGCAAATGTAACTATTTTACAAGATGATGGTTTAGTGTGAATTCGTATGTGAATCAAAACAAAATCAAATGTGAATTTTTTATTTTATTTTTTGAAAAATCATGAAGCATTATGATCCACCCCAAAATAACCATCAATGTGGCATGTGGCTAATTCACCGAAATGTAAAACAGTTAGAAATTAGTGGTGGGCATAGATACATTTTTTTAATCTAGATGAATCTAGATTAATCTTGGAATTAATCTAGATTAATCTAGATTAAAATGGCTCATTTGAATTCTGCGAAGGCATTCAGAATATGTGTGCTACCAAAATAATGACTAAAAGTAAGTCTTTGAGAACGGGTTTCTCAAGCCAGGTGGCGCATTAGACCAGGGCTCATCTCCTGTTTCCAAAATGCATCACAAACTTTAATCTCTTCCGTCCCAATCCCACGAAAAAACTGGAGGAAAATCCGTTCCACTCCCGGAAGAATGACTCCCATTCCCTCCCACTCCGTGTTGTGTTTTTTTTTTTTTTGCCGATAACTGTCAATTACAGTAAAAATATAGTACAGATCACAGCGTGATTATTAGTTGAATAAAAAGCCCAAATGTCGTTTTTTGTTATTATATTGAACTGAAAGCCATCTTATGCACAGTGTTGCACAGATTAAATTTCATGTAAATCATCCATGCTAACACACACGTCTTCTATTTGTATTTTTTGTAAAAGTGCAACGTTTCGTTGTTATTCTGAGTGCACACAAATAAACGTAGAGTCTTTACAGATTCGAAGATGTATTCGGGTACTTTTATCTGTATGACCAAGAATGACGGAGATTTTAAGAGCAAGTGAGCACCGAGCCTGTCCTGCAGCAAACGCGCTTCACACAAACACTTCAATAGCGCACATTTCTCTAGGTTAACATCATATTGAGCGCCATGTAAAGTTGCTACTACATACATCTTTCAGATGAAAAGCCATATTTGAGGTTGATGAATGATAGGTGAGCGTTTGGATGTCCTGCCCGATTGTATTACCACATAGACCAGCCGTTAACAATCTGTCCATCACGGACTGCGAGCCTCTAGTTCAAGACTCGTTCTCGCCCCTACAGTGCAATTCGCTAGGTATACATCCGCGTTAAAATATCAGGGTGAAAGTCATCATAGCTTGTAGTATAGACCCAGCTCCCAACCCAACTTTGAGAATAGATTAACGGCGATATTTTTTATCGCCGATAAGAGTCTCACGTTAACGCAGCACGTTAACGCGATAACGCCCACCACTATTAGAAATTAAGATTCTTTAAATAATTCTGTAACATCTTAGATGTTAAATGATGTCTTTATATGAAATTGCTATAATGTTACTAAAATAAAGTAATATACATTATTATTATCCTGTTATTTATAAGCTATTTCTGTTTTATATCTGAATACTATATTAAGAGGAACAATCACAGCAAATGGTTAAACTTAAGTTCAGACACCAATTCTCACTATGAAGTAGCATAGCTTATTAGCATACATATTACTAGCATATTGGCTGTTTATTAGTACTTATCAAGCACATATTAATGCCTTATTCTGCATGACCATATTCTAGATCCTTTAATCCTACCCCACCTAAGCTTAACAACTAAAACATTACCAGTTACCAGAATTATGTTTTGGTGGTGTGTGGATAGACATCACTATAGCAAAATTTCCCTTGTGAAACTGGGCTGACAAGGATGATTTGGAGTATAAGATTACAGAGGGATTGAGAGTGACAGCATTGTGTCAACATATCAATCAGTAGTATACTATGGCCTAGACATGCCAGTGCTTCTAGGAAAACGTCTTAACAAACACTGCAATGTAACAAACTGCAACACTAGTATGTTTCTATCACTACAGTCAAAGAGCAAAGGCCACATGAAGTAAAAAAAAAAAAACAAGTAAACTAAACAAGGCAAATTACCTACTGAACCTGTTTGTTATGTGTACGAGAACTTCATATCAACTTATGGAACTTCAGGAGAACACAACAGTGTCACAAAGTCACGGATATGAAGAAATAAAAGAAAAATAAATGAAAACAATATATTTTTTTAAGTTTTCTGTATACAAAAAGGCTGAAATTGAGAAAACAGCCAAGCACAGCAGGCTCATGTGACTGACACACACATATTCAGACCAATGCTGTGAAATCTCAGCTCACTCCAAGACAGCCTGTATTTCCAAAGCTGGTCAAAGTTTAGTCATTCCGGTATATAAAGCTTCCTTTCTTTTACACTTTCCTGTCTAAGTACTCTTTTTCTATGTATTGCACCTATGATGTAAATGTAATTTACCAGGATAGGTACTCTTAGCAGGTAGGTGAGATTATGCAACATATGAAAAACTAAACTTCTAAAGTCACTACTTGTTACGGAAAGTAGACCCAACACAGAGGATATGGAATAACATAGCAATGTTTATTTGAATTCAGCAGTCGGGTAAGCAGGGAAGAATGGTGAGTAAGTATCTTGAAGTACTTAGAATGTTAAAGGATACAGATGATGGTTTTCTTGCCAGGAACTCGTGGATGACGTGGTTGAGCACACACCTCGGACCAACACTGAAGATGAGCTGGGGTGACGGACAAAGACAGGTAGACGTAGGAGACACGGAGGACCAATGAGGAACAGGAACAGGAGGTAAGCAATCTTGAGGTAAGTAACTGTGTAGAGTAGGTATGAGTCCACTTCGTGTAAGCAAGATCGGACAACTGACTGAGGTGAGGTGTGTGCTTAAGTAGTGCTGGCTTAATTGAGTGTTGATGAGGTTCATTTGTTCTGCCACCAGTAACAGTCTTTTAGTAGCGAGAGGGTCGCGTTGGCCCCAGGGTGGCCAGTGCCCAGTGAGGAATGCACTGAATGGATGAGTTGAGTGCGTTGAAGTCGAGGAACATATTGTGCATCTGGTGGACAGCCCGGCGGGGTGGCCGTGGAGACATTGGAAGAGGGAGCAGAATCTGGATTGCATTGGATGGGGCAGACAAACATACTTTCTGGGATGATGGAATTAGGAGGGTCCTCTTCCTCCTCAGGAGCATGAAGTCGTGATAGGGCATCGGCTTTGATGTTTTTGGGACCTGGGTGATAGGTGATCTTGAAATTGAAGCGTGTGAAGAATAGTGCCCAGCGTGCTTGTCGTGGGTTGAGCCTCTTAGCTTCCCTTAGATATTGCAGGTTCATATGATCCGTAAGAATGGTGAATGGGTGTTTGGCTCCCTCAAGCCAGTGTCTCCACTCCTCGAGGGCCAGCTTAATAGCTAGGAGTTCCCGGTTGCCGATGTCATAGTTACGTTCCGCCGGGCTGAGTTTTCAGGAGAAGAAGAAGCATGGTTGGAGTCTAGATGGATTCCCCTGCTGCTGGAAAAGGATGGCTCCCACACCGTGGTGGAAGCATCTACTTCAACAATGAAGGGTCTTTCTGGATCCGGATGAATGAGGATGGGAGCTTGTGTGAAAGACGTCTTTAACTTCTCGAAAGCTTCCTTGGCGGCTATGGACCAGGACAGAGACTTGGGCTTGTTGCGGAGTAAGTTCGTGAGTGGATTGGTAAGGGTACTGTAGTTCTGTATGAAGCGGCGGTAGAAGTTGGAGAATCCCAGGAAGCGTTGGAGTTCTTTGATGGTTGTGGCCAGGTCTTAATGGCCTCCACCTTCCCCCCGTCCATCCGAATGCCACTACTGTCAATATGATAACCCAGGAATTGTACGGATGGTTGATGAAATGAGCATTTCTCAGCTTTGAGGAAGAGGCGGAGCTGCCGCAGACCTCCGCAACGTGGTGGCGATGTTCGGCCAGGCTCCGAGAGTAGATGAGGATATCATCGATGTATACCAAGACGAAGCGATGGAGGTACTCCCGGAGCACCTCGTGCTTGAAGTCCTGAAATACGGAGGGGGCGTTGACTAGGCCATACGGCATAACCAAACATTCGTAGTGGCCAGTAGGGGTCACGAAGGCAGTCTTCCACTCGTCCCCCTCACGTATTCGGATGAGGTTGTACGCCATGGCGGTCCAGCTTGGTGAAGATAGTGGCACAACGGAGATGTTCCAGGGCTGCAGGGATGAGAGAAAGTGGATAGCGGAATTTCCCTGTAATATTATTCAGTGACCGGTAATCGATACAGGGCCGCAAGCCTCCGTCCTTCTTGGCCACAAAAAAAAACTTGAAGCAGCAGGGGAGGTAGAAGGGCAGATGTAACCCTGTTGGAGAGCCTCTTCTATATGCTCCTCCATGGCCTTTTGCTCTGGGAGTGACAGGGGATAGATTTTCCCTTTGGGCACTGACTCACCCGGTAGCAGATCTATCGCGCAGTCCCATGGCCGGTGTGGAGGTAGTTGAGTGGCCTTCTTCGGGCAAAAGACGTCCCTGAAGTGGGAGTAGTATTCGGGAATATCCACAGACTGCTGGTCTACAGGACTCTCGATGGATGTGGCATTAAGAGAGAGGATAGGCTTGGCGGGTGGAGATGGTCGAGGCAGACTTGGGAAGCAATCTGGGAAGCACTGGTTGCCCCACTTCAGGACGTCTCCTGTACGCCAGGCTATTTGATGTTCATGTACTGCGAACCACGGACGGCCAAGTTCGCTCGGGCAGTGCGCTCCTCTGTCCGTGTGCATTCAATTGTCTTCATTTTGCTTTCTTGTTTTGTCTTGTTCTGCATGGCTTTCATGTTTGTCATGTTTTGTGTGAACACGCGGCTTATGAGTCTCCTTATTGGCTGCATGTTCATATGCCGTTTTGCACATGGCTAGTGATTCTGTTTTGCTGACCATGTGCTTGTGTTTTTGTTTTGTGTGAGCACATAGCTTTTGTTATAGTTTCTGTGTGCCATGTGCTCTCATGTCAATTGTCTTGACCCCACATCTTGTTTCCTGATTATTGGTTAATTTTCCCCACTTGTGTCATCTCATTACCCTCCTCATTTACTCCCTTTATAATCTCTTTGTGTTTGCAGTCCTGTGCGAGTTCGTCGTCGAATGTTGTGTGTGCCCTGCCCAGCCTTGTCTAGCCTTGTCCTGCCTTGCCAGTTTGTTTTGCCCTATGGGGTAGTTTTTGTTTGTTTATTTTAGTTTTGTGTTAATAAAGCCCTTTTCCTCCAGCAATTGAGTCCTCGCACTCTATTCCCTCCCACAACCCTGACAGTAACCTTATAATGACAAAGGTATCCCTATAGTTTAAAGCATTAACTGAGGTAGATTTTTATAACTAAGACATTTTTACATTATAACTGAATGTATTTAAAGAAAGAGCAACTTGTTCAGTAAACCACTGTTTATGAAAAAAAAAGTTTTGTTTTCCCCCTGCTGTACCAAAATCATACCGAACCGTGATGTTAAATGGGTCATATGATGTTTTTTTATCAATCCTTATTTTGTGTATTTGGTGTAACAGATTATGTAGACATGCTTTAATGTTAAAAAATCACATTCTTTTTCAAATACTGTTCATTATTGTAAGTCCTCTATGCCCCGCCTCTCTCAAACGCTTTGTTTTCTACAAAGTCCTTCCTTCGACAAGCGCAGTCTGCTCTGATTGGCCAACTGGTACAGTGCATTATGATTGGCCGAACACCTCAAGCCGAGTCGGAAATTTAATGCCCCTTTCCATAATCATGAGCTTCAGCTTTTAAAATAAAAGTAAAGACAGTTAATAATGTCCTTATAAGTTCAAGCCCGAAAGGGGAAAAGATTTGCTTGACAGACACAGTGATTATGCTGGTATGTGTTTGCACACAAGCTGCGATTAAGAGCTGACTCTACTGTGACTCTCTCTCTCTCTCTCTCTCTCACTCTCTCACACACACACACACACATACACAGGATGCGCAAAACTCCGCATTTGAACAGTCAATAGCAAATACAACATACTTATAGTTGCTGATTCAGAAGCGCCAGATTGTCATAGAAAAGTCAGAATTACCTCCTTTCCTAGGTTCACGAAACTGTCATCCATAAAATTAATTGCTGTTCTGTTGTAAGTTATCTTAATGATTCCTAAATGCATCTACTTTCATAAGGTCAAATAAAGTGCATTTCTTTCACCTAGAAACACACCGCTTTGATAGGGCTGCATCAACACTACTGCGGTTACTGAAACCATGCCATACATAAATATTTCCACATCGTGACATAGACATGTGGGGGCATGTCCGAAAGAGTTGTTTTAGGGGGGTGTGGAAGACTCTTAACTTTGATAAAGAATATATCTTTGGTTTTGAGACTTTAGTCTTTGCAACTTCAGGGATCTTATTTATGCACAATCAGCTTGTAACACTTCAAAGAGAAAGGAAAACTTGAAATCGCATCATATGACCCCTTTAAAACCGAGGTATGTACCGAACCGTCATATTTGTGTACCGTTACACCCCTAGTGTACAGTGTTTGAAATGTAATCTTACACATACAGTATGTATAGATAGAGACTGCATGAAACTAAAATAACCGTAACATAGCCCTCTCTGACTTAACTGTTTAAAAACTTTCAATGAGCCTTAAATATAGTAAATAGCTGCCAAATTCACTAGATTCAAACTGCTCATCCCAACCACAGTGACTCTGAACACATATGCATGCATTTAAGCTTTGGTCTATCAGCTTTGTTTTGCATTAAGCATAAAAGACCATTACAAAAGCATGACAGAATAGAACACACTGTTCTAGGCCCAGTTCTACATGTTGCTTATTGGTTTAATCTATTACTATCTTGCTTGTTCCCATCTGTCCTGGGTAATGTGGCGTGAATAATCCAAATCCATACAACATATTGATACACTCCAGGCGCTCCATAGATGGCTCTGAATACCAGGCTATGACCCAGTCACATATTGTTCAGGGCAGTAAAACATTCCTTTAATGGATGGCAGACAGACGTGACAGCAGTGTTTACTGCACAGCCAACTGGGTTCATTCCAATCTGTACCATTCTGAAAGCACCTAAGGTAATGTTACACATTAGCTAAATTCAAAGTTTTGCTCGTGGATAACTAACGGTCATGTTACGAATAGACTAGTTTAAACTAAAAAAGATTACCAATTAAGTTTTCCCAGAGGACATTTTTCGTATTCCTAAGTTGTTCTTTCTCATAGCATGAGATATAGGATATATTTGATTATAAGGAAGAGTAAACAGATATAAAATGAATGTGTTTAGGTCATTTAGTCTTGTACGAATTGGACGAAAAAGGTTTGACTTCATATTAAGATCTCTTAATAGAGAGAGAGACACAGAAATCTTGGTTTCAGAAATAGATGAGCAATATTCATTCAAGTCCTCAGCCAGCAAACCACTCTCGATAATCAGTATTATTTGAGTTTGTTTCCCTGTAGTGTGTTGTATTGGCAGTAAAACGGGTTTAAAAGAAAAAGGACAGACCATGGAAGCTGGGTAAAAGGGCAATGCCAGTGATAACAAGAGAATTATATAACTGGCCCACCAACAGGCACTTTGGTGCAGTTAACACAGCAATGCTGCAAGCATCACCCACATTTACATGTAGACACACACTTGCGTAGAGGTTTCAAGCTCAAATAGAGAGGCCGCTCTTGAAGCTCAAACAGAACTTCTATATAAAAATAACACCCAAAATCTTTCATTTCCATTTCCATTTAGTCATTTTGCGGGAGCTTTTATCCAAAGCGACTTACAATTGGGGAATACATAAAGCAATTCATCTTGAAGAGGCAAACAGACAGAAGAAGTGCTTGTAACACCAAGTCTCAGACATTGTTCAAATAAGTACAAGCTAGCAAGCTAGCTTTCATTTATATCTCATACAGACTTTAAAACTAAATACATATACAAGACTAATAATGTGATCTGTCTCATACCATACACACATTTGGATGTACTGGTGACACAAGTTGCACACTGCAGACAGGTAAAGCCGTTATATGAGAGCTAATTGTTAATTATATGTGTGTGCTAACAAAAGGCTAAAAGAGGCCCATTTTGTGTCCTTTATCTACGCATGAAGAAGTTTTATCAGTCCTCATCTTGTGAGAAAACAACTGTTTTACTGCTTTGACAATAATCACTCAACTTTAAACTCTTCCACAATTTATAATGTTCTGTCTTTATAGCCTTAAAAGGAGTCAAATTCCATAATTGCTTGACAATAAACACTGTCAATGTTTGATTATTATTTTTTTTAAACGTGGTAAATTATCTTCTCTGTTGATTTTCATACATCTGCTAAAGACATACTTGCATAAAAAAATGTACCATTCACAATTCAGTATTATTTGCCAGGATATTTCTTTGTTGAAGCATGGTATCCACTTAACACGGTTTTGGAGGCAGACACACTCTGTCAGTTTAAATCTAGATTAAGGACCCATCTCTTTAACCTGGCGTACACATACAGTATCTCACAGAAATGAGTACACCCTCACATTTTTGTAAATATTTTATTATATATTTTCATTTGATAACACTGAAGAAATGACACTTTGCTACAATGTAAAATAGTGAGTGTAAAGTTTGTATAACAGTGTAAATTTGCTGTCCCCTCCAAATAACTCAACACGTAGCCATTTATATCTAAACCGCTGGCCACAAAATTGAGTACACCCCCTAAGTGAAAATGTCCAAATTGGGCCCAAAGTGTCAATATTTTGTGTGGCCACCATTATTTTCCAGCACTGCCTTAATCCTCTTGGGCATGTAGTTCACCAGAGCTTCACATGTCGCCACTGGAGTCCTCTTCCAGTCCTCCATGACGGCATCATGGAGCTGGTGGATGTTAGAGACCTTTTGCTCCTCCACCTTTCGTTTGAGAATGCCTCATAGATGCTCAATAGGGTTTAGGTCAGGAGACATGCCTGGCCAATCCATTACCTTTACCCTCAGCTTATTTAGCAAGGCAGAGGTCGTTATCATGTTGGAATACTGCCCTGCGGCCCAGATTCCGAAAGGAGGGGATCATGCTCTGCTTCAGTATGTCACAGTAAATGTTGGCATTCATGGTTCTCTCAATGAACTGTAGCTCTCCAGTGCCGGACGCACTCATGCAGCCCCAGACCATGACACTCCCACCACCATGCTTGACTGTAGGCAAGACTAACTCGTCTTTGTACTCCTCACCTGGTTGCCACCACACAAACTTGACATCATCTGAACCAAATAAGTTTATCTTTGTCTCGTCAGACCACAGGACATGGCTCCAGTAATCCATGTCCTTAGTCTGCTTGTCTTCAGCAAACTGTTTGTGGGCTTTCTTCTGCATCATCTTTTGAAGAGTCTTCCTTCTGGAATGACAACCATGCAGACCAATTTGATGCAGTGAATGGTCTGAGCACTGACAGGCTGACCCCCCAACCCTTCAACCTCTGCAGCAATGCTGGCAGCACTCATATGTCTATTTCCAAAACACAACCTCTGGATTTGACGCTGAGCACGTGCTCTCAACTTCTTTGGCTGACCATGGTGAGACCTGTTCTGAGGAGAACCTGTCCTGTTAAACCACTGTATGGTCTTGGCCACCATGCTGCAGCTCATTTTCAGGGTCTTGGTAATCTTCTTATAGCCTACACCATCTTTATGTAGAGCAACAATTCTTTTTTTTTTCAGATCCCCAGATAATTCTTTGCCATGAGGTGCCATGTTGAACTTCCAGTGACCAGAATGAGAGAGTGAGAGCGATAACACCATTACTTAACACATCTATTCCCAATTCACACCTGAGACCTTGTAACAGTAACGAGTCACATGACACTTGGGAGAGAAAATGGCTAATTGGGCCCAATTTGGACATTTTCACTTTTTGTGGCCAACGGTTTAGACATTAAGGGCTGTGTGTTGAGTTATTTCGAGGGGACAGCAGATTTACACTGTTATACATGCTGTACACTCACTACTTTACATTGTAGCAAAGTGTAATTTATTCATTGTTGTCACATGAAAATATTTACAAAAATGTGAGGGTGTACTCAATTCTGTGAGATACTGTAACACACTAATACACTTATAATATTCAAATCTGTTAAAGGATTTTTAGGCTGCATTAATTAGGTTAACCCGAACCGGGAACACTTATACCCATAACACACTATGTACTTGTAACATTGTCAGAAGATTGACATCTACACTAATATTAGTCTTTTTCTTTCTTATTCTGAGGTCACTGTAGCCACCCGATCCAGTCCGTATCCACCCCAGATGGTCACTGCAGTCACCAGATCCAGTCCATATCAGATCAGATGGTGGATCAGCACCTAGAGATGACCTCTACATCCCTGAATGTCAGCGGAGACCAGGCCACCTAGATGAGGCCTAGAGATAGATCCCCAGTGAGGACCCCGTCACCTAGACAGCTATCAGGAAAAAAACACTATCGGGAAAAAAACACAGGAACAAATTGAGCCCTTACAATCTGACTTTGCTGCAGTTGGAACAAACTGCTGGTTCGTCTGGCCAAAGGAGGACATGGTCCCCCGACTGAGCCTAGTTTCTCGCAAGGTTTTTTTTTTCAAGGTTTCCATTTTGTCACCGATGGAGTTTTGGTCCTTGCCGCTGTCGCCTCTGGCTTGCTTAGTTGGGGACACTTCATTTCTAGTGATATCGTCGACTTGATTGCCCAGATACTATTTAAAATTAACTGAGCTGAACGATGCCATCACTTAATTCAACAACGAAATGCCTTCAACTGAATATTGAGTGTTTAATCTTGTCATTTTACATTATTGACACACTATTTTCCTATTTTTATATTGTGCAGTTGCTTTGACACAATTTGTGTTGTTAAAAGTGCTATATAAATAATGGTGAATTGACTTGACTTGACTTGAAGTATCATGAAGAATGGAGATGTCTGGATTAGCCACTTCTCCAATATTTTAAGTAATGCAGCCTACAAAAAGCCTTACACAACAAACTACATCTTTTGGAGTCACCTATCAAAGACTACTATAATCCATATTCTCCAGTTAAACTGTCTAAATTATGAGACAAATATTGACCCTGAAATCCCAAGAAGCACCATCCTAAATGATGTTGGCACCATCCTAAATAAAATAAAAAAAATACAGAAGCTACATACATTAACCATTCTAAAACGTATCCCGACATCTGGAACCAGGGCTTCATTACCCCAATTCATACAACCCAAATTCCGGAAATGCCGGGACATTTTTTAAATGTGAATAAAATGAAAACTAAAAGACTTTCAAATCACATGAGCCAATATTTTATTCACAATAGAACGTAGAGAGCATAACAAATGTTTAAATTAAATTTTACATTTTAATGAGCTAATTTCAAATTTGTTGCCTGCAACAGGTCTCAGAAAAGTTGGCACAGGGGCAACAAATGGCTGAAAAGAAATGAGTGCATCACTCATCGGCACGATTCTGTAATTGACATTAATAAATGGGCCCAGGAATACTTCCAGAAACCACTGACTGTAAACACAATCAGCCGAGCCATCTGCAGGTGCCAACTAAAACTCTATCATGCAAAAAGGAAGCCATATGTGAACATTGTCCAGAAGCGCCGTCGTGTCCTGTAGGGCCAAGGCTCATTTAAAATGGACTGTTTCAAAGTGGAAAAGTGTTCTATAGTCAGACGAGTCTAAAATTTGATTTCCTTGTCGGAAATCATGGACGCCGTGTTCTCCGGCTAAAGAGGAGGGAGACCTTCCAGCGTGTTATCAGCGTTCAGTTCAAAAGCCAGGATGTCTGATGGATTGTGGGTGCATATGTGCATACGGTATGGGCAGCTTGCATGTTTTGGAGGGCACTATGAATGCTGAAAGGTAAATAAAAGTTTTAGAGCAAAATATGCTCCCCCCAGACAATGTCTATTTCAGGGAAAGCCTTGTGTATTTCAGCAGGACAATGCAAAACCACATATTGCAGCTATTACAACAGCATGGCCTTGTAGTTGAAGAGTCCAGGTGCTGAATTGGCCTGCCTACAGTCCAGATCTTTCACCCATAGAGAACATTTGGCACATTAAACAAAAAATATGTCAAAGACGACCACAAACTCTTCAGCAGCTGGAAACCTATATCAGGCAAGAATGGGACCAAATTCCAATGCAAAAACTCCAGAAACTCATAACCTCGATGCCCAAATGTCTTCAAACTGTTTTGAAAAGAAAAGGAGATGCTACACGATGGTAAACATGCCCCCATCCCAACAATTTTGAGACCTGTAGCAGGCATCACATTTGAAATGAGCTCATTTTGAGCAAAAAATTCTGTTATCTATGTTCTATTGTGAATAAAATATTGGCTCATGTGATTTGAAATTCTTTCAGTTTTCATTTTATTCAAATTTAAAAACTTCCAAACATTTCTGGAATTTGGGTTGTAATAGCAGATACAAATCTGACCCCAGCTGTGGTATAGCATATGTGTAAACAGTAACCAAGGAAACTTTTTCACAACATTGTGTTTTGCTTAAACAGCAGATTCCTCCACTTTCTCACTCACAAATATGTTCAGAGTAAATGCCGAGATATTGCGTATCAGATGTTATATTCCCCACATACACAAATTGACAAGCAAATCAACCAGAATGACGAGAATCTTGTCATGCTTTGTATATTTTGACATAATTTGGCATGAAGAACTTTTACTTCAGTTGCCTAAGGCATTGGAGGAAAACCATGATATCGTCAAATCAATACACAAACAACAAATTTGCATTAAATTGGTGACAAACAGACAGTTTCCCTCGGAGTCATGGATTGAGGCCCATGCTATTTAATATACATAAATGAACTAATGAGGGCTCTGGAACAGTCTTACTCTACTAGACAATGACGTCAATTTTTTTGATTGTTTGCAGATGACCTGGTGCCGCTGTCTACCAAAACAAAAGGGTTACAGCAGCATCTCCCTGCACATTCGGTCAGAAAAATAATGATATTATGAAAAGACAGTTTTTGTCAAAACGACAAGACTTGTTTTGTCTTAAACAAAAAGACACGAAACAATCGTTGCAAAGCAACTTCACAGGAAATTAAGTTTCTACAATAGATTTATATATCGCAGAAACTTAATATATTAACTTTTGGAAGAAAAAATTATTCTGTATATTCTCTGATGGGTTGGCATCATCTCTTCTCAGTTCATCTCAGATCATTTAAGGGTTGGATCCAGACTGAAGCTTGTGTAATTCCTAGTTACCACAGGATGTTAATCCCGTGGCAGAAACAGAGAAACAAATAGAGACATAATTAGCATAGCTGTTGTTCCATCCAATCAAAAATTATTTGTTCAACCCAAGCTAAAGCATAAAAATGTGCGTTTGATCAGATATAACTGCAGTACAAGATTATGAGATGCATTATATGAATGCTTGGCTAAAGAGATGTCTTCAATCTAGATTTAAAAAGAGAGAGTGTGTCTGAACCCCGAAGGTTATCAGGAAGGCTATTCCAGAGTTTGAGAGCAAAATATGAAAAAGTTCCACTTCCTTTAGTGGACTTTGCTATTCTAGGTACTACCAAGAGTTTTGTAACCTTAGGGAGCGGGTTGGATTGTAGCGTGATAGAAGATTAGTTAGGTACACAGGAGCTAAACCATTTAGGGCCTTATAGGCTAGTAATAATATTTTGTAACTGATACAGAACTTAATAGGTAGCCAGTGCAGAGACTGTAAAATTGGAGTAATATGATAATATTTTCTTGACCTGGTAAGGGCTCTAGCCGTAGCATTTTGTACTATCTGTAGCTCGTTTATTGAAGATGCAGGACAACCACCTAGCAGTGCATTACAATAGTCCAGTCTAGAGGTCATGAATGCATGAACTAACTTTTCTGCATCAGAAACTCTTAACATGTTCCTTAGCTTGGGAATGTTTCTAAGATGGAAGAATGCTCTTTTTGTAACATGGGAAATATGATTTTCAAAAGATATATTGCTGTCTAATACAACACCAATATTTTTGACTGTAGAGGAAGAAACAGGACATCTGTCTAGTTGCAAACTATGATCCAAGATATTCTGTGTACTGTTTTTTGGTCCAATAAGTAATATCTCTGTCTTATCAGAGTTTAAAATGAGAAAATTATTGATTATCCAAACTTATACATTTTTAACACACTTAGCTTAGATAATTTAGAAGTTTCATCTGGTCTTGTTGAGATATATAGTTGAGTATCATCAGCATACTAATGTAAATTAATCCCATATTTTCTAATAATATTACCAAGAGGCAACATGTATATTGAAAATATAGATGTTGCCAAGAACAACATCATAATTTCAAATTAGACAAGGTCATTGGAACCCATTCAAGTTTTTACTCTATGAAAAATATCAAAATTGACATTGGTTCCAGAACCCATCCTGCTCTGTGTATTTAAGGTCTACTGTGGTCCACTGACTTACCAAGAATGCATTAAATTGGCCAAACATCCAATAGAGAATCTGCTGGCTGAATACACTATAAGAATATCCAAATAATGCCTGCAGAGAAGAATTAGTACTGCACCCACTAATTATTAAAACTGAAAATAAGATTCATTCAATTACATTTTTTTTTTTTTACAAATCCCTAGAGCTGACCGTAGGGAGAAGCCTCTTCAGTCAGCTGGTCTGGTCTCCTGCAGTCTTCGTTATCAAGATTTTTCAGAATGTAGCTGCAAGGCTTCTGACTGGGTCTAAAAAGAGGGACCATATTTCCTCTGTTTTAGCATCCCTTTGAAGGCTTCTGGTTAAATTCCGGGGTAAAAAAAACAAAAACAAATACTATGTAAGGTGCTGTCCGGCTTTGCACCAAGGTGCCATGGTGTTGCTTCAAATCAAAGGGTGATTGGGCCTTTTTTTTGTGGCTGGGCTCAAGCTTGGAATAGTCTCCCCTTCATTGGATATTTTTCAGTTTACTCTTAAACCCTATTTTCATTCTTGAGCTTTTAGATGGCTGTAGCTGTTGTTTTTACTGTGTTGACCTGCTTTTGCACATAGCATTTTAGCATTTTGAATGAATGAATGAATGAATGAATGATGCATTTATATAATCAAATCAAATCAAATCAAATCAAATCAAATCAAATCACTTTTATTGTCACATCACCACAGCACAAGTGCCTTGGTGAGTGAAATTCTTATGAGCGTGCTCCAGACAGTGCAGAAAAACAACAGACAATTTACATATGGACAGACAGTGCAAAAAAACAACAAACAATTTACCTATGGACAGACAGTGCAAAAAAACAACAAACAATTTACCTATGGACAGACAGTGCAAAAACAACAAACAATTTACCTATGGACAGACAGTGTAAAACTGCACTGGAGCATTTACAGTGCTCCAGACAGTGCAAAAAAAACAACAACAATTTACATATGGACAGACAGTGCAAAAAAAAAAACAGCAATTTACATATGGACAGACAGTGCAAAACAACAGCAATTTACATATGGACAGTACATATTTACAGACTGTACAGAAGACAATGTGCAAAATACACATACATATACTCAGTACGCTTAGTGTACTATAGAGACATACTCAATTATCAACGACACATTATACACCGTATGTGCACATCTACATTATGTACAGTATCTATACATAATGTGGTCTATACATAGTAATAATGTGAGGTGCAACAGATTATAAATTAACAGCAGATTGGTTGAGCAGCAGATAGATGTGCAAAGGTGCAACAGATTATTCATATGCAGTGTCGTGGATGTGCATCGTATGGTGTCCAGTGATAGCAGATAGGTTGTGTTAGTGCAGTGTGCGTGTAGTCCAGTTGAACGGTGTTAAAGTGCAGTGCATGGCATGTTGTGTGAGTGGGAGTGTGATGTAGGTGAGTTATTTGTGACTGTTCATTAGCCTGATAGCCTGAGGGAAAAAGCTGTCCCTCAGTCGGCTAGTGCGGATCGGATGCTGCGGAAACGCCGCCTGAGGGCAGCAGAGAGCAGTCTGTGGGACGGGTGGCTGGAGTCTTTGATAATCCTCCGGGCTTTCCTTGTACACCGCCTGGTGTAGATATCCTGGAGGAGGAAGCTCACCTCCAACAATGTGGCGGGCAGTTCGCACGACCCTTTGCAGAGCCCTGCGGTTGCCAGCGGTGCTGTTTCCATACCAGGCGGTGATACAGCCGGTCAGGATGCTCTCCACAGTGCAGGTGTAGAAGGACCTGAGGATTCTGGGGCTCGTTCCAAACTTCCTCAGCCGTCTCAGGAAGAAGAGACGCTGATGTGCCTTCTTCAGCACTGCATCTGTGTGAGCAGACCATGTGAGATCCTCGGTGATGTGAATGCCGAGGAACTTAAAGCTGGTCACCCGTTCCACAGGTGTCTTGTCGATGGTGATGGGTGTGTGTTCTCTGCTCTGTCTCCTGTAATCCACCACCAGCTCCTTGGTCTTGTCGATGTTGAGTGAGAGGTGGTTCTCCTGACACCATTTAGTCAGGGTACTCACCTCCTCTCTGTAGGCCGTCTCATCGTTGTCGGTGATCAGGCCTATCACCGTTAATGTCATCAGCAAATTTGACGATGACATTGGAGCTGTGTGTAGCTGTACAGTCGTGTGTGTACAGGGAGTACAGGAGTGGGCTGAGGCGCAGCCCTGCGGTGCACCAGTGTTGAGGATCAGGAGATGATGTGTTGTTGCCCATTCTGACCACCTGACTTCTGCCGGTCAGGAAGTCCAGGATCCAGCTGCACAGAGATCTGTTCAGTCCTAGAGTCTGGAGCTTCGCAACCAGTGTGGCAGGCACTATAGTGTTAAATGCTGAACTATAATCCACGAACAGCATCCTCACATAGGTGTTCTTATTTTCCAGGTGGGAGAGAGCAGTGTGCAGGGTGAAGGCAATAGCATCGCGTCTGTGGAACGGTTACTGCGGTATGCAAATTGTAGTGGGTCCAGTGAAGCAGGCAGCACAGAGCAGATGTAGTCTCTGACAAGCTTCTCAAAACACTTGCTGAAGATGGGGGTCAGAGCAACGGGCCTCCAGTCATTCAAGCATGTGATTTTATTTTTCTTTGGTATGGGCACAATGATGGATTTTTGAAGCATGAGGGAACCACAGACAGAGAGAGGGACAGATTGAAAATATCTGTAAAAACCCCGGCTAGCTGGAAAGCGCATGCTTTGAGCACACGGCCTGGTATGCCATCTGGGCCCACGGCTTTACGGATGTTCACCCGTTTAAAGGATCGAGTTACATCCGCGACAGAAAGGGTGAGTGGACTGACCTCTTCTGCGGCAGCAGCGGCAGCGCCTCTGTGTGGGCGGTGTTATCAGCCTCGAACCGAGCATAAAAGGTGTTGAGCTCATCCGGTAGAGAGGCGGCGATGTTCACAGTAGCTGGTTTACTCCCTTTAAAGCCTGTGATGTTGTTAATGCCCTGCCACATGCTTCTTGGGTTATTGTTGTTGAAGTGTTCTTCAACTTTGTTTTATAAGTTCGTTTGGCTGCTTTGATGGATCTCCTGAGATCGTAACTGGCTTGTTTTCGATCGTCAGTGTTTCCGGATTTATAGGCAGATGTCCGCTGACAAGGCTGATCGAACATCGCTGTTAATCCACGGTTTTTGGTTGGGGTAGATGCGGATTGTTTTGGTCGGAACTACATCGTCTATACACTTCCTGATGAAACACGTGACCGTATCTGAATACGCCTATGTCGTCTTCAGACGCTGCCCGGAACATGTCCCAGTCCACGTGATCAAAACAGTCCTGTAGTATAGCATCCGATTGGTCTGACCAACAATGAACTGTCCTGAGAGCGGGTGCTTCACGTTTCAGTTTCTGCCTATAAGCAGGCAGGAGCAGAACGGAAGAGTGATCCGATTTGCGAAAGGTTGGCGGGGAGGGACTTGTATGCGTCCCGGAAGGGGTGTAACAATGGTCGAGTGTGCGATCTCCACGCTGCGTTGATGGTGACGTGTTGAAAGTATTTTGGAGCTATTTTTGAAGTTGGCTTTATTAAAGTCCCCTGTGATAACAAAAGCTGCATCTGGGTGCGTGGTTTCTTGCTCACTTATATTCCTGTACAGTTCCCTGAGTGCCTGGTCTGTGTTGGCTTGGGGGATATAAACAGCCGTGATTATGATCGCTGTAAATTCCTCGGTAGCCAGAATGGTCGACACAGAAGCGTATGAAATTCCAGATCAGGGGAGCAGAAGGATTTAATAGAGTGTATGTTCCTTTCATTACACCATGAGTTGTTGATGTAGAAGCAAACACCCCCGCCTCTGCTTTTCCCTGTGAGCTCTTCCGTTCTGTCCGAGCGGTGCGGAGAAGCCCGTGAGCTCGATGGCTGAGTCTGGAACAATAGCAGACATCCAGGTTTCTGTGAGGCAAATAACACAGCAGTCCCTTGTTTCGTTGGTATGAGATCCGCGCAGTTCACAGAGTTTGTTATCCAGTGACTGAACGTTGGCCAGTAAAATGGTTGGAAGAGGAGGTCGGAAAGCACGGCGTCTCAGTCTGACGAGAACGCCAGCTCGCTTTCCTCGTTTTCGTCGGCGGCGTCTCCTCGCCAACCCACAAAGGGCTCTGATGCGGTGTCTTTGAACACTCCACCGGCGTTCAGAAACTCAAAGTCCGGTTTGCGCTATGACGGAGGAACCAATGTTCAAAAGCGTGTCTCTATCGTGAGACAGTTATACTAACAACATCTAACACGTAAAACAACAAAAACAAATAAAACATACGAAAAAC
Organism: Gymnocypris eckloni scoliostomus; assembly: GCA_027564155.1. NCBI lineage: Eukaryota > Metazoa > Chordata > Actinopteri > Cypriniformes > Cyprinidae > Gymnocypris > Gymnocypris eckloni. The sequence goes on along the minus strand of CM050423.1, from coordinate 7,090,694 downwards.
TGCAAAGTTTTCCCGGAGCTCGCAACACGGCTGCCATCCTCGGCGCCATCTTGACGCCAGCTTTGGCAGTCATATAGCGCATATAGCGCTTTATTTTGTATTGCTGTACACCCAAAGCGCATTACAATCATGTGTGGGGGGGGGTTCTCCTCAACCACCACCAGTGTGCAGCATCCACTTGGATGATGCGACGGCTGACACAGGAAAATGGCACCAGTGCGCTCACCACACACCAGCTAGGTGGAGAGTCATAGAGCGAATCAAGTGGATGGCTCTTTGGGGATCTATCTTTGTGTTTCAAAGTGCTTTATAAATGTTGTTGTTGTTGACACACCAAACCGATATCATAGAATGACAAAAATTGACTCTGTTCTTGGTCTCAAGTTGCCTGATTGCATCTGGGCCAAAAAGCTGCATCTGAACACAAAATCTACAGCCAATGGCCAGTGACCAACTTGCATACATTCTGCGCCTGCGTAAAAGTCTATACCAGGGCTGGCCAAAGTCACCAACCGTCCTGCAGAGCTTAGCTCCAACCTTGCTAAAAACTCAATTGCCTGTAGCTTTCTAATAACCCTTAGACACTTAAATCTTGAACATAGCTTAAAACTAAAACAAAAACATTACTATGACAAATCATGTCATGTTATTTGTTAGATTTTCTCATCTGTCATATTGAAAACAGTAGGGTTAAATTAAAATGATTACAGCAATTAAGCAGTTTTGGTTCATAAGTGCATTTGCTGTTGAAGCTAAGCTAGATTATGGTGTGTCAGCATCACATGGCAGTGCTGTCTGGAAGGGTGAACACTCACAACAAACAACCAAATCAGGCGTCCAAAGGGAACAGATCAGATAAAGCCTCCCTGGGCACGACTGCCAAGCGCTCTCTCTCTCAATCTCTGAAAGGGGATTGTCCAAAGGCTAAAGGAGCCGGACTGGCTACCTCTATTGTCCCCTCTTGCTTAATTCCTGTTTATAAATTGCATGGTTAGCGAGTGCAAATCCAGTTACATCACAGAAATCCCAGATTCTGCTGTATCCTAAACTGCACTCGGCTGCAATTAAACGCACGCAAGGACATGTTGTGATAGTCATGTCTGTCCCCAGGCAAGACAGATAGTAGAACAGAGTTACATCACGTAACCCAGTATGTATCCAACAACTCTTTCACACAATTCACTGTCCACAGTTCCTAACTGAAAGAGACATCTACCTCTGACCCAAGACCCGCCCTTACTAGAGTCTCACCATCAATATTATAGGCTCAGACAGCTAATCCCTGACCCAAACCTGCCCTTACACAATCATCCTCAATTCAGACTTTAGCATAGAATCTGGACCACTTTCCATATTATGGTAAAAACCCAATAACCTTACCATACCGTTGTTTTATGTTCAGGAGAAAGCGCACATGTGACATGGTACTCTCCAAAATGACGAAAGACGGTAACTTGTTGTTTAAACAGTTTTTTTTTAAAGGCACATTTATAAAAAATATTTAAATGTCCTAATTAAACTACAGAAAGCACTGTTTGTGAAACCAGGCCTAAAATTACTATTTCCCCTGGACTGGTTTAAGCATGTACAACCTGAGTCTGGGAAACTAAGTAAAGCCAGCCAATCAGATTTGAGCCTGCTGTTTTGAGAGACCTACTGCACTTTTTACATTCCATTTACATCAGTTGGTGGGTATGCTGCCAGAGGCCGAATGATGAGTCCAGACATGTGACCCAAAAGTTATATCTGATTGGTTGGTAACTTTTCATTGCAATTGTTCATGGTTCTCAGAACACTCTGAAAACACAATGCTAACCTGCTGCATTTATCATGCAAATCTGAGCATATCAATAAATGAAGTTAACTGTGTGTGTGTGTGTGTGTGTGTGTGTGTGTGTGTGTGTGTGTGTGTGTGTGTGTGTGTGACCTTTGCTCTAGTTGATGGGAAGAAAAACATTAGAACTGGTAATCCTTCACTCATCCTTTGACCTCCTTAAAAATATGCCAAAACACTTACATTCGCAGAAGCTCTCTCTTATTCTTGGGGACCTATCAATCAGTCAAAGTCTGTGCTCAATCAAACCTGTGATGTGTCATTCATTATCAGCAGCGGTATGCTTTGAAAGATAGGCACAAACAGTTTAAGACTGAAACATTGACTCTAATTCCTATGACCTTGAGGGTATCAGCATATTCGAATATGGGATGTGATTATAACCTTTTTTTCTGAGAAGGAGATGAACACATAGGCTGCGCGTGCACTTATTTCACATATTTGCATGCTGAAAGCTTTGTGTTCTCTGATCCCTAATGATCTTAAACAAGGTTTTGAATCACTGACAGTCTGAATTGTAATGAAGAGCTGGTGCAGGCCGGTACAGACATAACTGACGCAGCCCCTGCAAATGAATGATTCACCGATGTCACCGGGGTCCTGAAAGGGCAACCTATTTCTGATGTCAATGCATAACACAGCCACATGAAGTGCTTACTCACCCTCATGTCGCTCCAAACCAGTAATAATTTATTTCTAATCTTTTGTCAATTTGTTTTGTTATTTGTTACTTTAGCATAATAAATTAAAATTAGGTCTGCATGCAAACAGAGTAAGAAGCTTTCAGAATGTGTCATTTTGATTTAAATCTATTTTTGATGACAGTAGCTACTAATACTTACTTCAGTTTCAATAATCTACTAATACTGAGTCACCCTAGTTTTATTCATAGAATAATGTACCTGTGATATTTTGGCAGACGGGATTGGTAATGTTTTTTTTTTCAAAAGGTTTCTTGTTAAGCATATTCATTCAAACAACAACAACAAAATCCTCATTGTTTAATTTTTGTTATGATATATATATATATCACTGGCTATATAACTTAAGTGTTGCTACTTTTTGTTATTAACTTGTAGCTTAGATATCTTCAAAATAGTTTAGTTTAGTTTAATCACTGCACTTTCGATTATGCCTTGTAGCTTGGCAAACTAGCAGCTATGGAACTGTGTGTCATGGCTAACCTTACTTGTTTTTATTTGTCATATAGTGCCTGGCTCTCCAGTGCCCCTAGAAACAGAATGCAGAAATCCAGATGGTAATAAGACTAGTAGACACACATGTCACAGGCCCAACGCCAAATATCTAGAGCCTTTTATTTTGATGACATCACACCCTTGATGCAAGCATCTGTTGGTGGAAATGTTGACCTCATGGACACACAAAAGACATGCATGCAGAGCTCACGGCATGACAGGAACGGAGAGAAAAATAGACAGATGATTAGCGAGAGGTATAGCGAGAGGAAAAGAGATGGATTTCTGCAACATGACACACAATGACACTCAGCCCCCCACATATAACCTGTAACTTTATCACACCCAAGTATTTCTCTCCTGTAAACACGTGGCAGACGTTCAGAGTCCCCTCTGTGGACATACAGCCCCAATGCTCAACCAAATAACAGAACAACCTCACAAAAACATATTGTGGAGGGACCATTGATATTTATATGGTACTGAATCATTTTCACATGGATACCATTGTAAATGGTATTTCAAGAAATTACTAAAGTTACTACTTTGAAATTAATTCCTAGTCTTTTGACCAATATATTTCCATCAGCAGATTTCACTTTATATTGGAATTAATAGATTTAAAAGTTACTAGAAATTACTAAAAGTGCTAAGTAATGAAAAACACTTACATTTTAACAGCCTAATGATCAGTGTATATATATTTATGTATTTTATCAAGATAATGAATTGGTCTGTACACTTTATAGTGCATCATAGACATGCACGTGTACACTTAAAGCTGATATGAACTAAATTCAAAACTCACGTACAGTATTAGAATGGGAAACCTCAGGAACTGAATCACAAAAATCAGTCTTGTGACAGGTGGTTGGAATGAAGTGGTTAAAAAAAATAAGAGGGCTTAATAACCAAAGCCGAAATTCTGATTGGAAGATAACGTGCATTGAATCAGACTAATTTATTATGTGCACTAATAATAAGTCATGCAATATTAATCTATTAAAAGGTGTGTCTGAATAATTAGTCTGAACCTTGCTACTTAAACAGCACAATCAGCTGAAATAATATTTTGCCATGTCATGTTGTATTAAAGTAATTTTCCCTCCTGTTTGATTCACCTCTAACTCAAACAGCAGTCAGCCTGCTGCTGTCTGTAAAAAAAGTAAATTCTAATAATCTTAGTTTGTGCATGTGCACCGAAAACCCAAGTAATTTGAATGACATAAAGAAAAATGGGTAAAAGTGTAAGAAATAAGAAAAGATTGAAGGAGCAGGAGAGATAGTTGAGCAGAAGAGAGAGAGAGCTTGTAGAGTGACCTGTAATAGGACTAGAGTTGGCGTTGACTGACAGAACCATACACAGAATAAACTCCGCCTCTTCTCTCCCAGCCTATAACAGCCCACTATGGAGCCCGAGTCCAGATCAGATGAGTGTTCTTCCACACCACTACCGCTCTGGACTCCCTCTGGCTTTCTGTGTCGACCTGCTTTTAACCTCTCCGTACTGGATACTGTCTTTTGGATAATTTTCTCACTTTTTTGACACTTTTGCATGGATTACTGATTTAAAAATGCATTCCCAGCTGCTGTTGGATGAATTCAGCCATGGTAAGTTACCTGTTCTTACCTGACCTCACTTGTTTGAACCTTGCTGCTTAATTTTTAACACTAACTAATAAGGTGACACTTATAAGACCGCTGACTAAGTTTCAGAGACCTTTTCTCCTGGTGTCCTTCTCTCTCTGAGGACATATAATATGGACACTGAATGTTTCGGACGATTTATGATGACAGGTTGCGAAGGCTCCCAGAAAGTGACCCCTAAACCAGCACAGTTACAATTTAAAGCAGAGCTTCATTGGAACATCATTAAGTGAATAGACATGGCCCGAGTACATCGTAAAATAATTATAGAAGATCTAATGGTAAGAAGAGCACTGATTCCCCAATAAAACTCTAGACAGCATGTGCTCACAAGCAGTAAACAGAATGTGGTACACAGGCGTCCAGCAAGGAGAGTCGTGAGAGAGTGTAGGAGGACCTTAATAACTGGCTCACTGGATTATGTAAACTATAGATCATGGAACATTGCTCTACGGCTTTAAAGTTTAGTTTCTCAGTGATGTCTGCGAAAACTAAGATAAATCTCTCTGCAGGAGGGAGGGGTCAATTATCTGACCGTTATGTAATTAACTGTGATGTGACAAGTGGTTGCCTGCTGGTTAATAATATGGGCTGTTTTCACAATGCTTGCATATTGAGGCCAAGCAGCCGTGACCCAGGAACTATAGAGTGACTGGCCACTGTGCCCTTGATCAGCAAACCATGATTTCCCCCAAGGGAGCTCCTGTACTGGAAGATGTTTTGCATAAAAAAGCATGTTAAATGGTGTGTAAATGCTTAAAACATTACACATTTATTTTGCTGTTGTGTTCATATTGTGGATGGATAATCTTGGCTGTGTGATTCGTCTAAATAAGTTCACATTTTTGCTGGTAACTTCCAAAGGTGAAAAGGCAAAACCTCACTGAAATGTCGTCATTTTATACATTTTAGGTTGTGAGCATTTGTTTGTTTAAGAATGTCTGGGGACAGAGAAGGTAATAAACCTCAATGTTCAACGTGGGTGAGGGATTGACACACCTCAGCTGTTATCCAACACCTACTGTTCTCTGTCCACATGCTGCAGGTAGACACAAAGTCCACATTATCACACCACTAGCTTGTGTTTATATTTATCCCTATTCAAATGAATCTCTCTACAATCACAAACGTTTGCATGGGGCACATGGGTTGATCTGGGCTTCAAGACTGGCTGACCTATAAGATGTTAAGTGTGAAACAAGCCTGTGTGAAACTCTTCCATCATAAAATGTTAATAAGCAGTAATACTATACGTCTCCGCATTACACAACATTTTTACCGAGATGGTAACCTCTTAATATTCCCTTATATGAATAGTTTGCACCTTATATTAGAATTAAATATTTATTTTACCCACAAAAATTAAGTCTTGCAGAATGTGCATTTTGCCCTTTTCCATACACTGACTGACTGGAGTGCTCAAGTGTTATTTTATTATCATTGATATACTATTCTAGTTTTGTTAACATTTTGAATTATACTTTTATTTTGACATTTTCAGTTTTTAATTTAACTTTTTACTAGAATAGTTTTTTTATATATATATACATATATATATATATATATATATATATATATATATATATATATATAAATTGTTATTTAGTTAGTTATTTTAGTACTTCAAATTAAACTAAAGTAAAAATATTGGTTTGGCAACTAGCTGAAATGAAATAAGCTAAACATGGTTTATTTGACTTAATGTTTGTTTTGTCTCCAAAAAAAGAAAAAGAAAGTTTCAAAAAAATTTTAACCCAAAAGTAGGGTTAGTCCACATTGACCCAAAGTTTGGTTGAAACAACCCAGCATTTTATGCTGCACGGCATTAATAAATAAATAACGTTAGCCTAAGTGATTGATCAATAATACAAAATCCATAATAAACATTATAGGCCTATTTTGTATTTAGTACAGTAATCTATCAAATGTTTTCTGCTGGGATACAGGAGTATATAAAGCGTGTGATATGATGAGTAGGGCTCACACGTGGACATGGCAGTGGCAGTACTCTAAAGCGCAGTCGTAGTGCGGCATAGACGCGAGCACATTCACATGCGCGCCTCCGCCTCAGCCGCATCCATCCATTCATTCAGCTGGCGCAGGACATGCAGTCCTGATTATCCGTTCCGCCTCATGCAGCTCAGTTTAGCTACATTTACTGAGCATCATGGTTTTCAGACAGCTCATCTGCAGCATCATCATGCGTCCTGCGGTCAGACTTCTGCTCATAGCCATATAAAGACACTCGGATAATAACCATAACGTGCTCTCTGGAAATAACGGGGACGGAACAGGGAGGGAGAGACTAATCGACCCAAACGCAGTGAGTAGAGCTGGATCAGAACATGCTGTCTGTACATCAGATAAGATCCTAAGAAGGATGTTGTTGTTAGGCTACTCTTAAAATGCTCATGGGTAGTTTTGTCGATGATGCTGTCGTGATCGTGAAGATGAATAACATGCACATAGCCTACAGTACATAGGACAAATTAATTAACAAAGTACATAAGTAAGTAAACCCTGAAAGTTCAAGATACATCTCAAACTATTTACATCACCACAGACCTTGAACTATTAGGGAAGTAGCTTTAATGGCAATACATCTTGAATGATGGGAACATTGAGATCTGAAGCAGTCTGCCCCTACCGTCAGATCTGGTGTCAGCAGAGACTTGTCATTCATTGACTATCACAGGACAAACTAACCCGACCTGGACAGAACAAAACCATCCTGCTTTATCGTCGATGGACGAGAAGTGTAAGCCAGCATCTGGAATTAAAGCACCCTGAACCATAACTGAAGCAAATAAGAGAAGGTTATGTAACACCCTGCAGCAGGTTCTGCATTGACTCTAATTTAGAACATCACACACAAAATGCACTTGTGATAACAGTATAGGATACAGATTATTACAAATATTGTTCAAGGAAACCTGTCTGAACACATTATTTTTGCAATTTCATTTGATGCGTTAGTGAACAAAAATAACCCCAAATATAATAATAATAAAATGCTAATAATAATAAAAGCTTAAACTAGCCTATATAGCAAGGATTTTTTATTGTTGAATGTTCTGATATTTCTAAAAAAAAATGAAAAGGATGCTCGTGGTATGCAAATATAAATCAAGCTTATTATTATAAAATATGTAATACTTAAACTACTTATGCTAAAAAATGTGTTTAAAACATTTAGTAATACAGTAGTTTTGTTGTAGTAAAAAAATATTGCAACATAGATCATAAATTGTTGTATTTGGATGTGCTTGGTAAATTTAAACACATGTTTTTGACCTAATTATTTTTTGATTTCACAATTCCTTGTTCACTGTTATAAATTCAAGTTATCTGGCCCTTCGTGGATTTTGTGGTTATTGCAGTGAATTTCTATTTAATGAGTTTGAAAACGGCGCGGTTCCATAGCAATAAAAGAAGCGGGAGGAGTGCAAAGCGCGTTCAAGGCCCATGCGTAGTGACGCTTCAGATAGAAATAGAAGCGCGCAATGCGCATGCGTAGCAGCGCTAACTCACAGCGCTTCAACACAAGAGCTTCACACGGCAGTGTGCGAGTGGAGCGTGCTGGTAGCGCAAACCTGACCAAGAACGGTTAGGAATACAATATACATGACACCCGTGAGGAGAGTAAGTACATGTTTTATGTCTTTGCTTTCTATATGAGCCTGTCAGGGGCGTTAATGTGGCTATTTGGATCGGTTAAAGGGGTTATTTTAACGGCAAAGTCTGGCGTGAAGATCAGCCATGGCACAATAACCTTCTTTGTTTAACGTTAGGTAACGCGTTGAAGCGCCTTAAAACATTAAGATTTGACACGTAAATCATTAGATGACACCGTTTACTCATATGTAAGACATTAGTATGGTTATTAAGAGTTTTATTTCACCATCACCTCGGTTATTAATCTTTTTAAAACACGGCTTTAAGGTGACTTGACGTTTATGTGAATCATGTCGTTATTTATTGTTCGTTATATTTTAACATCAGTTTTATATCCGGGTTCCTATTGTTTTTACTGGGTTATTGATTGTTTTATTTAATTGAAACATTGTTTTGACTCCGTGCCGGTTCAGTTTTAGCTTTAGCATGTAACCTTAACAGTTAACGTTAGCCCGACGACAAAATGGAGGACCGAAAATGACCAATAAAACCCTAAAAAACACGTCCTGATTAACCGTCAACTTTACATGACTGCAATATAAACGAACCACGTAACGTTATATACAACACGTTAGTTTATTAGTTTGCCTCGTTATTGTATTTTGTTAATCAAGTCCTCACCCTATTTACTTTAATGTGTAACGTTAATTATTAACTAATTTATTTTATTCCTGGACAGCCTTAATATATTTACTTTTTGAGCGTTGAATGTTGTAGTAAACGTTGTCATTGTTGTGTTTAATGGAGTTTATGTGGTAGATCAAAACATATAATAGGTTTGTGTTTATTAAGTTACACACTTTCACTTTTATAATCGTTTAGATGTGACTTATAGGTTATGGTTTAATATCAGTATAAGACTGATTTAGTGTTTGTTTGCTCCCTCCTTCAGTTAACAAAATGGTTGGCAGCCGGTCAGCCATCATTTCCCTAGCACACTACTGCAACGTGGCTGAATCTCCCCCAACCTTTGTGTCTTCAGACACAGGCTGGGACCCTTGTTAATCCATTACATGTGCGTTACGATCACTGCGGTGTCTGGTGAGGAGAAACAGGAACCCATGACATCAGACCGCGTAGATGCGTCAGAGTTCAGATTCATGAACAATCACACACAGGAAGCATGGCCCAAGAGGGCTGTCATGAGTGTATAAGCATTTTACCGGAGCGATTTCTATGAGAAAGTTCAGAACTGAATAAGGGGTCTTTTGTGTAGGCTACTTGTGGGCTTGTCTTTTTAAATGAGTATGTCACGTTAAGATTATATTATGTTCTTTTCAGTATCCTTTATACAGTTGAACACTGCTCAGATTCATTACATTTTCAACATCTTAGAAAAGAGAGAGCATATTTATGAAGTGCTCCTAGCAAATGGCATTCTAATTCGAGTTGTGGTCTTCAGACCTATGGCACATTGCTAATCAGTTGTTTTTCTGCTCTGTTTTCCAGGGTACCCCAGTGTAAAATGGAGGATAGTTTTGATTGCGACTGCGGTGAGCTGGAGCCGCCTGATCACTGAGAAGAAATCGTCTTTCTGAGATCATCAGCCCTTTCAGTTTACCCACATCAGGTGCTTTAAACAGAAAAATAAATAGAAATACCAATTTACTTGGACCGTTAGTAATGCTGCTGCTCAGGGCCAGTCATACACTGAAAATTTCTGCACTGTGATGATGGTTTTATAGGTAGTGACTTAGATTTTTCAGTTAAATTCAGAGATATTTGATTGGCTTCCAAATTCATTCCATTTAACATTGAAATTAAAAGTAAAATCTCCCACAAACTACATTTAAAAAGAGCTGTGGATGATGACATCATACCTTGGTAACATATCCGAATCAGTTCCAAGCCTCTCAGAATACACAGTAACAGTCGTTTCGAGGGGAAACGCTCAAGTCTTCATAGGCTTGAGTGTTTGTCTCGTCTTTTGTTGTTAAGTTAGGTTTGCTTTTCTCGATTAGCTCTAGTAGTTGCAACTTAAGATCAGCTGCATATCAGTTAAATCAAAATCCTTCCTGCTATAATATCTGCACAGAGCTGCTCTTGTAGACCGCAAAATGGCAGAGAAATTTGAAAGCCTTATGAACATTCACGGCTTCGACTTGGGCCCTCGCTACATGGACCTAAAGCCTCTGGGCTATGGGGGCAATGGACTGGTCTTTTCCGCTGTCGACACCGATTGTGACAAGAGGGTCGCCGTGAAAAAGATTGTCTTAACTGACCCTCAGAGCGTCAAACACGCATTGCGCGAAATCAAGATCATTCGCAGGCTTGATCATGACAACATCGTGAAGGTGTTTGAAACGCTGGGGCCCAGTGGCCGGAGGCTCACGGAGGACGTGAGCTCTCTGACGGAGGTCAACTCTGTATATATCGTACAGGAGTACATGGAAACCGACCTCTGTAAAGTCCTGGAGCAGGGCTTGTTGTCTGAGGATCATGCACGGCTGTTCATGTACCAACTGCTGCGAGGACTCAAATACATCCACTCTGCGAATGTGCTTCACCGAGACCTGAAGCCTGCCAACCTCTTCGTCAACACTGAGGACTTGGTACTGAAAATCGGGGACTTTGGACTCGCCCGTATCATGGACCCCCACTATTCCCATAAGGTATCTATTTTTTCTTATTTATCTCTTTTGTTTGATGTCGGTTTCTTCTCATTGACAACAATCCAGATGGCTTCTTTGATGGTGTTTGGTTGAGCTATGAATGAGCTTTCCTTCCATTCACTGATTCGGTGTATCATAGGAAGTAAACAGTAGTGCCACAGTCCTTGAAACGACACCCCTGACTTCCTGTTTCTGTGACACTCTTTCCTGTATGTTAACATCCAGTACAGTTTCTGCATATCCGGTTGTATTTTGAAAGGAAGTCGATCCAGACACTCCAGAAATAGTAAGAAAGAACAACACGGCTGTTTCTTTGTGAATCAAGAGTTGAATACCCAGTGTTTCTTCATATCCTGAATGGGAAATCTGAATGTTTCTTAATTCTGCTGTTGACTTCTGTTAATGTTAATGAGTTTAGTTTTGTGTGGGCTTTTGCAAGCATGTTGTGGAGAGGTGATTTCACTGGGCGATGTTAGGAGATGTGGCTGGATCCATGCGTACACGTGTCCCAAATTTGTAATAGTTTCTTTTCTGTGGGCTCACATGATCCATATTCCAGCCAGATCTTCTCTCACACATGTATTCAGATGCCTCCTTCAGAGTGTTTTAGAGAGGGCTGTTCCTGCTTCAGGTCTATGAATAGCTGCTGTCGCTCCTCGGCACATACTCTGCTGGTCTGGGTTTGTTCCACAAGGAACAAGACAGCTGTGAGACAATATCAAGCTCTGGTCCTGTAATTATGGAGTCAACCGTTTTACTGACGTGTGACAACTTGCTTACGTTTTAGAATGGAAAGTTGGAGAAATCAGACTAGCTGACCATGTCTACATGGGTATAAAAAACTAAAATGATTCGGAATAAGATTTGATAAATCTTATGAAAAGCTATTAGTCACTCTTATGTTTATTTCAGCATTGACTTTGAGTAGAAACATAATGATCATTAAAAAGGATGTATAAACTTCATTTTGTACAGTTAACTTTTTATATTTTGAGTGTTGCTTATTAAATTTGATTAATTCATTATTTAATAAACTTTTATTTTTGGTTTTCAGCTTAATGAAAACATGTTCTTTTTCCTCTGTTCTCTTGGAAGCATTTAAGTTTGTTTTTAGTAAACTTGCATGGTAGTTTAACCAGCTCATTAATTTTGATCCACATAAGCACAGGGTATTTCAGAAAGTAGGTCATGAAACTCTTATGATGATTTTACCCATCTGTGAATGATTTGTTCCTTGTGCTGTAATGTTGTATGGAGTCTCTCTTCTTTACGTTCCAGAAATGCAGCTGTCTTTAATAGCTTAACTTGTCTGTCTCTTTCTCATAGTGCTCATAAATAATTTTAGACACCGATATAAGGGAACTGTGGATATTCCAATGACGGTGTTGAAATGCCACACACTTCTGATCAAAAGAGGAACATGTAACACATTTGTGCATACACAGTCAGAATACAACCAGATTTAAATATTAGGAAAGTTAATGTAAACACGATTGCTAATTCTCCAGAAAATGTCAAGTTTTTGTAAAGAGGTAAAGAGTCATGGTTGACTTTCTCACTTTGCTTCTATCATTCCTCTCTCTCTTTGCTGTGTGCTCACTTTTGCTGACCTGTTTAAGCAGTTCTGTGTATTGATAGATGGAGAGCGGGAGTGTGTGTGATGACCCTTTTCTGCAGTCAGCACTTCAGTGGTGGTTTATGGAGGATTGTGGGAAGCAAACCTCAGCCATTTCACTGTCTCTAGTTCTATTCATGAACCTTTTTTTGATGCATCTGTTTTTTCTGTTTGTGTTCTCTAGAATATATGTTTCTACAAGATTTAAGAAATAGTTGAAACACTTTAACTCTTACCTTTTTTTTTAAACCTTAAATTGTATGACTTTTTCCCCATTTATATACAAAACGTGGCATGGCCATAATGAAGATAATATCTGAAGACTGTTATGATAATCAATGATAAAAATGACATGAACACATGATGATTAGATGTTAGATTATGATGCAGCAATTTTATCAAAAAAGAATAGCTGCCTGACGTGACGCTGACTTTATGCCAGTAAACTGAAATCCGTTCCATGACATTTCCTATGATATTAATCAGATAACATAAACGTAACATTACAACTTGTATCTGCACAAAAGAATGCATATGCCAGTAAACTTTAAGTTACGCTCTATAGCGAGAGAGAGTTCTCATTATAATGCTGTTTATGAAATTCCAGTGAACTTTTTTATAATGCTTATGTCTTTAATGTTTATGGCAGATTTGTGCTATATTTGCATCTACATTATCAAGTGATTCCTAAAATCACCTGCGTGTTTTCGAAGCCAGAGTATGAAAGTATGCCTACTGTTGAACAAATATGAAAATCATCACCGCTGCATTATTATAGGATCAGTATTTTTGAAAGAAACATCTAAAAGCAATATGACCGTCTTAAATAACTCTGTTAATATCGGGCATTGCATGAGAACTAGTATGAAACTAATCACTGGAAATAAGCAATGCATTCAGCATGTAAATAAATGTTAATGTCCCACTGCATTCTCTATTAGATTATTCATTATGTACCCAGACATCACTACGTGACTTCAAAGCCAAGCTTCTCTCTTCTTGCGTCTATATTTTGGACTGCATGCTGTGGCAAGCTAAACCATCAGAGCTCAGGATGCCGCCCAAAGTGCTGCTATAACCAAGCAAAATTTTTTGCACACGATCATCGTTTTTATGATCGATCATCGCTGTCACTGCAGAGTACTCGATCGCTGTTGCACATCCCTATTTGTATCGTGACTGTCACTGACGTCAGATGTGGCTGGATGCTATAACATGAAGGACCTTGTCAGTGAGTGAAGGTAATCCAGTAAAGTCTTTAAAATGGCCTGCATTCTGAAATGTTAAATATTTTCATTAAATAAATATAAACATCAATTTGTAAATGCACCAGTGTGCAGGCATTTTGTGTTTTATATACATTAAGATAAGATAGAGTAAGAACATGAACAAAGAAACAAAGTTAAATAAACTGAATATCTGAAGACTGTTATGATAATCAATGTAAAAATAACACAGTGCTTTCATGTTATCTATGATGGTCTACTAACATTAATGTTCAGGTAAATAATAGCTGACAAAATAAATCTAAAGTGATCAAATGTAAATTAACTCTGCAGAGTTTTCACTGTATATATTGATAGATTAATGCTTATTAAAGCTATTACTTTATTCAGATTAAGAGCTGTGAGTGATTTTCTCTGTGTTTTGTTCTTTGATTAACATTGAAGAAGCTCCAATCTGTCACTGAGACAAAATATTGACACAATTTTCTTTAACTGTTCTCGCCACTTTAAGTGCTATATTTGCATCCATACATTATCCAAGTGAATTGGAAAATCACCTGTGTGTTTAAGCATATTGTGTGAAAGTATGCCTACTGTTGAACAATGAAAATCAAAGTGCTGCATTTTGCTTGTCTCAGTTTTTTGAAAGACACACATCTACACAATATCTTTAAATAACTCTGAAACAGCATCTGAGGATTGTAAACTAATCAAGGTTTTATTATCAATGCATGTCCAGCAATTTAAATAAATGTTAATATTTTGCATCACAATTAGATTATTGATCTGATTCCCAGACATCAACATGACTTCAAAGCCAAGCTTCTCTCTCTTACGTCTGTGAAGAGAAGGAAGTTGTGCTAGAAGAAACACGGCTATAATCTTTAGGCTAAAAACATTAAAGTGCTGCAGTTTAATAACCAAGCTAATTTTGTTTTAATGCGGTTTTCTCTTCTATCATAAACAGGGCTTATGTTGCACATCCTATTGAACTCATCCACGTGACTGACGAGCTTCAGATGTGGCTGGGAATAGCAAAATGCAAGGACCTTGTCAGTGAGTTTGAATAATCCAGTAAAGTCTTTAAAACAGCTGGTGACTCTGCATCCAGTAACAGGGCTTCTGTATATATATATATATGGGCTCATAATTTTCTCCAGTAGGCTAAATATGATCCAGCTTTCAAGCTATAATTCAGACAGGCTGTTGTTTAAGCACTAAACATAAGTTAAAGCTCTGTGGCTGAAAAATCATTGTTTGGAACATGGTTGTACTAGTCAGGGCTGGGAGAAAGTGTAATTAGGGAATGTTTGAACGAGGTTTCTCAGACCTGGAGAGGTAATGATTCACCCATGACTAGAAGCTTTAACTTGAACACCTCCACCTTCAGAATAAGCCTTGTGCGTGGAAGAAAGCAATGGGATTTGTGTTTGGTGGTTTATTGTCATTTTATAGGTAATTGTATTTGGTCTTTTTGTTCTTGCACAATTTTCAGAACTTGCTGCACCAAAGATAAATAATCTTTTGAATGGGACATTTTCTCAATGTTTTGATTATTCGGTATTGCATGGACCACGGATGTTAATTTTGGTTATTTTTCCCAACCGGCGCTCATTAACCGATTATTAGCTTTTAACCCACAAGTTTATTTGAAATTAGAACTGAATTAAATTCGAAAGAATAAGTGTCTGTGACCCATTAAAAATACTAACATTTGTTTTCCGGGGATTAATTTTACATGCGCAAACAGAACATGAGGATTCATTCACATGGTCATCAACTATCACATCACGCACCTGCAGCGCTTCTGCGAGCGGAGAAAAACATAATAAAGCTAGTTGATATATATTTATTAGGGCTGCAACAACTAAACGATAAAATCGATTATTATCGATAATGAAAATCATCAACAACGATTCTCATTATCGATTAGTCGGGTCTGCCCACAGTGCACGTCCAACTTCAGCCGGTTACGTCAAATTACAGCACTGAATAACGTATTTCTATAGACAAAATGCATCTAAAAATAGTGGAGGAAACCGAATGAGATGCTGCGGGAGACTGCGGGAGAAGTACGTGATCCAAGCTGCTCAAAACATGAGAATTCTTTATTTTAATGCATTAGCGTAACGGCTTGCCCTGTCAGGCTCTTTGACAGATGCGTGTGCGTCCTCAGTGCAAAAATTTTCAGTTTACGGTCATATCCTTATCTATAAATGTCACATTCACGCGAGCATTTCCATTTTTGTGTACAGGTCCGTCCTGACAGCCTGTGTTAAATTTAAAATACCGAATGAGCACCGGGCGCGTGCACGCGCGTCAGACAGACGGAACACAGAGGGACACAATTAACAGGATATTCAGCGCAAAAATATCCATTGTGCTGAAATATATGTTGTTGAAAGTTAAATTAAGACTTAAGTCAACATGCCGTGCGAGTATTTTATGAGAGTAGGAACTGTTTGGGTATAACAGCGTGTAATTCTGAATATAAATATCAGACACTTCATAGCTGCCTTATTACAGGATAAATAAATGACACGTGACTGTGATCAGTCTGTAATAAATAATAAATGACTGTGGAGTATTACATACATTTTGTTCATCAACAGCATCGTTCATTTACATGTTGCACGTGTCTTAAAGGTACAGTAGCAAAAAAAGGCCTGTTCAATTCTAAGGGCAAAACAGAAGGAAAATCATTTAAAGCCAAGTTCTGTTCTCGAAAATAGTTTATGTTGAACATGGGCTTTTAAAGTATTGTGAGAGAGATCCTGTGTTGAAGGGCAGCTGCTTATTTTTAGACAGTCTTTTTATCTTGAGATGCTGTGTTCTAGAAATAAGAACCAGTCGGAGGAATGTTTGGAATTCACATGCAGAGCGGATCAACCCCCTTTCTTACCTTCCCCCTCTTCTCTTTGTCTGTGTTTGGCTGAGCTCTCTGGATTCTGGTTTTCTTCCAAGTCCTGCTTTTGATGCTTGCGTGTGTCATTGGGTTCAGACTTGTTCTGCCTCGTCTCTGCAGCCGTTTAAGGTTTTAGAGTTTTTGTGAAGTTACCAGAGGCTGTTTTTCCTCCCATTGATCTGCAATGGGGCTCCTCTGTTCGTCGTGTGTATGTTAAATGTGGTGACTGGAGACTGTGTTTCTTGTACACAGGGAACTTTTAGGGGGCATACACTGGGCCTGGAGTGTTTCTCACTCCTCTCAGCTGTCTTTCTCACATTGACTCATTTTACAGAGAAGCTCTGAAACCAGTCTGAATTTCCATCACCAGACTTTGACCTACTTTTGTGGCCTCCGATCACCTTAGAACTGAAGATTGGTTGGTTTTAAGTTCACCCTGCATTCTCATATGAAAGAGCAAAAAAGAAGATGCTAATTCCTTTTGTGAATATATTTTTTACAATAATGTACATGTTGTTTGCAGTAAAATAAACCCACCCACTCCACCCCAAATGGTGCAGGATAAATTACGTGCCCTAATTATGAGCGGTAATGCTTGCCTTAGCAAACAGATAAATATGAGCTGTGATGGAGTCTGTCTGACATTTAAACTTCCTACTGGTTGGAGCTCCTCTCACGGTTTGCATGAGTCATCTGCCACCTCACACCACCAGTGAGGGTGGATTTCTTTAACATTCAAATGAGTTGCCTAAATGTGTCATGACTGGCTAGGTTTGACTCCTCCTCGTGAATTATTTATGCAGACGTTTGTATTTCACTGACCCTATTAAGACTCTGCTTTCTTCAATTTCTGAATGAGCACATGCTGTTCTCTAGGAATATAACCATTTACTCAACTCATCTCTTGATATAAACAAACTAAGGTTTTCCTGTGCTCTTTTTACTTAAAATTAGAGGCAACCACTGTATTTTAATCAAGATCCAAACAAAGATGCTGCAAGCAGTTTTTAATCTAAATTAGATAATTAGAACTTTGTAATTTGAAGCAAAACCAGAAAGTCTGACTTTTTAATTTTGTGAAACTACACTAAAAACGGCATGAAACAAATGGCAAATAAGAATTGCAGTCAGAACTATCAGGACATTTGTGTGTGTGTGTGCTTGGGGTGTCTTTATTGCTAAATGCTTTTTAAAAATAAAATGTATATTCTATTTATTTTATACTTTTTATTATTTAATGGTTTTTAAACTGCAAACTGGACTAACTACGTGTACAATTAGTTCCTTACCTGTAAGTATTTAGTGCCATGCTTTACTCTGCAACAGGTAATTATCATTAATTTGATAGTTCACCCAAAAATGAAAGTTGTCAATGAATTTACTCGCCCTCATGTTGTCACAAACCTGTTGTTTCAAGAGCATCATTCTGCGCACTTGATGTGCATTGCACCGCGCTGTATTTAGCCTTTTGTTTTACAATACTTTAGCGCAATTAAATATAATAATAGTCTCTCATTCTGTCATATCTATCATATGTTGCTGCCTTACTACTGTGCTATACATAAAAAAAAAATGTATAGTATACATTTATATGTAAATGTATTTGCTTGTTTTTTCATGAATGTATTTTACAATACAAAGAGCAACGTGTGACATTTTTACCAGATTTAGTCGTACACTTATTCACTTTTATATGCTTATAGTTTCTGCGTTTTGAAGTGATGTACAGCGTGGCGCAGTGTTCGCGCATGCTATAGAAGAGTGCGCGCTACCAGCACACTATAACATCTGACAGGACAGGATTATTTCATATCGTGTTACGAAAATAACGTGGAATAATGACACGGACATTAAATTCGTCAACATCTCATCTGAACGCAGATACTGAATCGGGACAGAGCATTTTTCTCAGGCACTCTTTCTTTACTTAAACTGCATCTGAGTCAGATGATCTGACAGTGACAACAGCTTTTCATGCTCTTTTAAAATAAGTCTCGCATCAGAAAAGCATTTAGAATTACTTTTTTTGTTGATGTCTCTTCAAAGTGGTTGTACTCCGATGCCATATCACAGGTGTTTCATTACAGGTCGTCATTACAGTGTTTGGTTTTCTTTTTGGATTGGGCTATGGTCTGGTGTCTTTTGAAAGATGAGGTTTAATGTTAAATTAAGCAGGATCTTTTTTTTGTAGTCTTTGAGTAGAATGTGATCTGAATGTTGGTACTCATTGCATTATGTAACCCTGCACAAGACCTTTTATACAGAAACTATGACTGACGATTGTTTTGTAATCCTTTAAGTTGGTGTTCTTCCAAGCATCTTGCTGTTTTAAGAGGGAGTGAAAAGTCACTGAGGTCAGTCAGGTTGTGATGGTGTGAAAATTCTCAGTCTGCCAGGCTCTGATGGTATTTGTTGCTCCTGAGAAGGTTTTTCAATGGCCAATTGTGAACACATGGTCTGCTGTAATCTGGTTTTAACAGCTTGACACACACCCTGAAAAGAACACGAACATGGAGTCAAAAATAGCTCTCTCACTGAACTGTTGGGAAAATTCTGGCCTCAAGAATCACTAGACTGTTTGTTTTGGCCACTGGGTGTGTACACGGTGTTTAATATAAACGGTGACCCATACGAGCAGGTTGATGTCACTGACTTGTCTGACCACCGTCTGGCACGAGACGGATTATCCTGGTTCTTTGTCCAAAATAACTGCTTATCTCTTGGTCGGTCTCTGTTCATTTGTGTCATCCTTTCATTCTCTGTTTATCCTTCAGATGTTTCTTGGAGCAAGTTTTGTATATTAGGGTACAGCTGTAGACTGACTGTCTTCTCATGATGTGAAACTGGGCCATTTGTTGGAGCTGGTAGCTCTGCTTTAGTCAGGAATTTCTAGTACAGCTGTCCTGATTGTTTGTGGCGCATGACCTCGTCAAAATGAGATGAGCAATGTGAATTATTACATTCTCAAGCAGTAGGGGATCTTATGTCACAATATATGTGAATTACAGTTTCTGCAAGCCTTTAAATGATGTTTTGTAACTGCAGTGTTATTGCCAAGGATCTTTGTTTGAGACTGGTTGTAAGAAATGTTCTCCATCTCCCATAGGGGCATCTGTCTGAGGGACTGGTCACTAAATGGTATCGTTCTCCTCGTCTGCTCCTTTCCCCAAATAACTACACCAAAGCCATTGACATATGGGCCGCAGGGTGCATCTTTGCTGAAATGCTGACTGGAAAAACTCTCTTTGCAGGTATGAAAGTGTGTGTGTCTAAATAAATCCTATAATCTTGTATTATAGCAGTTTGTCTTTTTTATACTGCCCTTTTTTGTAGTTCATTTCTTTGACACATTTCTTTATTTTGCACATACAATGATCAGGTAGCTGAAGGTCATTTCCTGTATTCTTAGTGCATTCTAAAACTAGGACAAGGTGTTTTATTTATTTTTTGTAGTAGTAAAAGAGAGAGCTGTTTCTGTGAACTCCAATCTTTGGAAACTAGGGCAGAATTGTTAATGCAATTCAGTGGATGCAAGTTTAGGCACAGCTGGTTGACAGGGTTGCCACTGCTATGGAAATATCTGAACTTAGAGTTCAGTCTATACATTTATTTTAACGAGTGCTTATCCAGTAATCCTGTACAAATGGGAGAGTCATGGAAATTCATTATTCAAATGGTGTTTGGGACCCTGAGATTAATATTAACTCGCAGGCTTGCCAAACTCAAACATGCACACTAACTAGGCCAGTTTCTTGGAGTATACAAATGTCTCTTGTGCCAAAATTGGCAGTGCAATTTCCTTGACACAGTTTCTGAATCAAACTTTTGTATGTGCGCAGGAGCCCACGAGCTGGAACAGATGCAGCTGATTCTGGAATCCATTCCGGTAGTCCATGAAGAAGACAGACTGGAGCTCCAAAGTATAATACCTGTCTTTATCAAGAACGACATGTCTGAACCACACACGCCGCTCGCCAAGCTATTGCCTGAAGTCAGCCCTGATGGTTAGTTGCACAAGGATTTTTCCAGAATACATGCAGTTTTTAGAAACTTTTATTTTATAGACTCTTTAATTTGCATACCATTCTCTCTTGCGCACTCCCTTACCTTTACCCAGCAGCAATCCATAGGATTCTGGGAATTTTAGAAATGTATCTCAGTTACATTTTATATATCTGCTACTCTTTATATTAAAACAGAGTTGGCAGTCTAAATCTCATATTATTGTTAATTTGTTCACTAGCTTTGGATTTCCTGGAGAAGATCTTGACGTTTAACCCCATGGACCGGCTCACTGCGGAAGAGGCTCTTGCTCACCCATACATGAGCGATTACTCCTTCCCTCTAGATGAACCAGTGTCCTTGCATCCCTTCCACATTGAGGATGAGGTGGATGACATCTTGCTCATGGATGACAGCCACAGTCACATCTACAACTGGGACAGGTGAGCCTCACTTAATGTTTAAAAATGCCAGTATTGTTTCATCAATCTATGAGGTCATGAGTTTTAGAGCAGAGAGGGTATAAGGAAGCTACTTTTTGGAAAGGTTGTTCTCCTGGCTTCCATCTTGCCAATGCCATCATTTTGTTTTTCCCTTCACCCTGTAGGTACCATGAAAGTCAGTTCTCTGATCAAGACTGGCACCTGCACAGCACCCATGAACTGGAAGATGTGCAGCGTGATCCTCGAGCGATGTCAGATGTCACAGACGAGGAGGAAGTCCAGATCGATCCACGGAAATACATGGATGGGGAGTGTGAGAAGTTCCTAGAGGATCCATTGTTCGATTTTCCACCAGAGCGCTCGTGGCAACAGGAAGATCACCATGAGAACAAATTCTGCGACCAGGAGTGCAGCTACACTTGCAACTACAAAGCTGTGTCCCCATCCTACCTGGACAATCTGATCTGGAGGGATAGTGAAGTGAACCATTACCATGAGCCCAAACTCATCATTGACCTCTCCAACTGGAAAGAGCAGCAAAACAAAGAGAAGAACGACAAAAAAGGCAAGATCAAGTGTGAGAAGAACGGACTGGTCAAGGCCCAGATCGCCTGCAAGAGGCATCTCAGAACCACTGCGTGGCCGAGAAGGATCGTGAACAGGAAAAACACCAGAACCACAACCAGGGCTTCGACTTTGATTCATTTATCGCCAGCACCATCAAAATGAGCCTTCAGCCAGAATCTGGTGACGTTGACCTCCTGAATGAGTTGAACACCTCTTTTTCCCAGCTGGACACTCGTGCTCCTTGCGGCTACTTGTCCAAGTCCATCAGTCAGGAGAAAGAAGAGAAGTGTCTAGTCAACCTGGCGCAGCTCGGCGTCCGAGCACCCTGTCCTTGGGAGAGTTTCACGGACAGTGATGTTACAGAGAGCAGCCTATTCGACGAGGCTTGCTGGGATGTCCGCAAAGACGAGCAGCTCCAGAAGGAGAACAGCGGCTGCCAGAGCAGTTACTTAGACCGCCTCTTCAACAAGCGGGAGGAGGTGGAGTCCGAGATCCCCGAACCTGTCGAGGAGTCCACACCGGAGGATGACTTCATATCCTGCGGCGGCGAGATCGTCTTTAACATGCAGCTGGAGTCTCTGGCCATTCCGGGGTTCGAGGGAGCGGGTGACATTCCTCTGAAGTCCATCCAGGCCACATTAACGCCCTCTGCTGTTAAGTGCTCCCCACAAATCGCCCATAAAACCTACAGCAGCATTTTCAAGCATTTAAATTAAACAATCCACCCCGTTCAAGCAGAGTCCAGCTTATTTTTTATAGTTATGTATTTCTGTACTTGAATCATTTTTTATCTTTTTACATATGGATACTTTTAAGGAAACTTCTTTTTTTCTTTTTTTATCTGTGGATTAAATGTAAATTTGATTTAGTTCATAAATTCATCCAAAGTGCTGGACTGTGTTCCTACACATGAAATATGTTTTGGCCTGTAATTTTCATTTTCAACTCTGATATTATATATATTTAAAAAGAAACTAACGCCATGACATTTGCACACAGTGTACTGTAGATTCAGAAACATATTGGGGAAAGACAGAGAAACAAACGACAGTTAAGTAGTGAAAATAGATGGTTTATCTATTTTCAAGCAAAGGAATAGAGAAAAAAGAGGGCGGAAATAATGCACTAACAGTGTGGGAGACGCCGCCACTGACATCATAATGTGACCTTCTGACTGACAGCCAATAGGACTGACACAAGCAGTGCGTCTTGGCCTTTCTCTTCCTGGTTTTTATTATTATTAAGGCTAATGTATTTATTTGACCTTTTCCACCTCATTTCCATTTAAAAGCAAAGCCTTTGTGTCTTTTTGTTCATACTGTACATTTCTTAAAACGTGATGCCAGCACAGCAAACATTAACCGTAGGTTTGTAAAGGCGTTATCTACCTCAAGGTAACAGCAGAAGGTTCTGTCTCCCAACTGTAGTGCTTTAAAGAAACACTTGCCCTTTCATCGATGTTTTACTTTACATTTTGCATTTGCCATAGTGAAGTGTTAAGATCATTATTTATTTTTAGCAGATGTGAGATATTTATTTTAAGAACATTGTAATTTTTCAATGTGAGGCATTGGACTTCCATTCTGGTCTGTTTTGGCACTCTGTGTTTATTTAGCTGTGGATGATCACTCATCTGTTTGAGTTGTACATAAATTCATGACAACCCCCAAGTTCAAACATATGTTTTCATGAAGATTCACCATAAGGATTTTTTATTTTACTTGTAGGTGCTTTGTACGAGTGGAAAACTGCTTTATGGAATTTTTTTGCGCCTAAAGGTCTTAATTTGTTTTCTTTTTTTATATATAAATATACATATGGTTAGAAACTGTGCATGGAAGAAAACCAATGGAAGGTACATTTAAAATGAAGTTAATGGTGAAGTATATTGTATAAGTCATTAATTTTGTTTTAATTGTATGTTTTTATGAAAGCGTATTTTTTCCAAGCGAGCATGATTTAATTAGGTTCGGATATAGCATGTAGAAAACTTTAAGTTTTTGTTGTTTTTTGCCTTTAAATGCTGGTTTCATTGTTATCATTGGTTCCACTGTAAAATAACTTCAATAAAATGGCCAGCAAGTGTATCACTGTGATCTGTCTGTTTTTGTGGGAAAATACACATGGGCAAAGTTCAGAAAAGGGGTTTCCCTCTGTTGGTTCACACCTGTTGATCTAACCAGTCATTGCCATTTGCTGCAGGTTTGTGGAATGTTTCATAAGCTTGTTCTAGTACCAATAACACCATCAGAGCATGTGATCTAAAAGATACAGGTACATCTAAAAAAATTCAGAATATGGTGTAAAAGGTTTTTTTTTCTCGTAACTTTTCAAAAGTGAAACTTTCATATATTTTAGATTCATTACCTGTAAAACACTTCAACTGTTTTGTTTGTTTTAATTTTGATGATTAGAGCTTACAGCTAATGACAGTAAAATCAGTATCAAAATATTTTAATATTTATATTTGAGTTTCAATAAATGACCATCCATACAGTATAAATTGTGGGTATCTCTTGTTCTTTGATACCACAATAATGGGGAAGACTGCTGACTTTCTAATGGTCCGGAAGACGATCATTGACACCCTCCACAAAGAGGGAAATTCACAGAGGGTCATTACTGAAAGAGGTGGCTGCTCAAGGAGTGCTTTATCAAAGCATATTAAATGCAAAGTTGACTGGAAGGAAGAAATTGGGTAGGAAAATGTGCACAAGTAAGAGGGATGACCGCAAGCTTGAGAATACTGTCAAGCAAAGCCGATTCAAACACTTGGGAGAGCTTCACAAGGAGTGAATTGAAGCTGGAGTCAGTGCATCAAGAGTCACCACGCTCAGACATCTTCAGGAAAAGGGCTACCAAGCCACTTCTGAAACAGAAACATCGTCCGAAGCATCTTACCTGGGCTAAGGAGAAAAATAACTGGTCTGTTGCTCAGTGGTCCAAAGTCCTCTTTTCAGATGAAAGTAAATTTTGCATTTCATTTGTAAATCAGGGTCCTAGAGGAAGAGTGGAGAGGAACATAATCCATGTTGCTTGAATTCCATTTTGTATTTTCCATAGTTATGATTTGGGCTGCTATGTCATCTGCTGGTGTTGGTCTACTATGCTTTCTGAAGTCCACAGTCAACGCAGCCATCTACCAGGACATTTAGAGCACTTCAAGCTTCCTTTTGCTGAAGAGCTTCATGGAGATGGTGAATACATTTTCCAGCAGGACTTGGCATCTGCTGACACTGCCAAAGGTACCAAAAGCTGGTTCAATGACCATGGTGTTACTGTGCTTGATTGGCCAGCAAACTCGCCTCACCTGAACCCCATGGAGTATTGTCAAGAGGAAGACGAGAGAGACACCAGACCCAACAATGCAGATGACCTGAAGGCCGCTATCAAAGCAACCTGGGCTTCCATTACACCTGAGCAGTGCCACAGGCTGATTTCATCCATGCCACGCCGCATTGATGCAGTAATTCATGCAAAAGGAGGCCCAACCAAGTATTGAGTGCATAGAAATGAACATGCTTTACAGAAGCCTGACATTTCTGTTTAAAATATCCTTTTTTATTGATCTTATGTAATATTCTAATTTTCTGAAACACTGAATTTTGGTTTTCATTGTCTGTAAGCCATACTCATCAACATTTCAAGAAATAAAGGCTTGAATATTTCACTGTGTAATGAATCTATATAATATATGGGTTTCACTTACTGAAATGAGTGACAAATAATATTGACCTTTTTCATGATATTCAATTTTTTTTAGATGTACCTGCATGTCCCATTTTTGAATCTCTCAAAGTTGTCTCTTATACACAAGGACATGAAGGAAAAAAGAAGCAACTAAGGTCATGAATACTGATCAGATGCAAACTATTGTGGCCCAGGGGCCTGTACTGTACCATGATGGTGGCTACACAAACACAACATTACAGGATTAGTTTTGAGTTGACCAAACCAAACCAGTCCAATCCAGATTTGTTGGTACCATGAAGCTGATCATCAACTCTGTCAACTCAGGCTTGATCCTGAGTTAATGGGCAGTGTGCACATGCAAGTATGACATCATTAATGAACAGCCAATCGTGTGCCTTGAAACTGTGATTCACTTCTCGTGAGAGCGTCAGTGCGATTCACTACCAAATATTAAACAATAATTAAAAAATAATAATCTCTAAAAATCGGACAATACTATCTTTAAAAATGTTTTACTATGTAGCGTCCTTTAATTTGGAGTAAGAGAAACTGGGGGAGTGGCTTTATTACATCGAGATGTGTCACTTTGCTTGATGCTGATTGGTCAAATTTCAGTTTGAGCTCTCTAAACCAACCAGAACATAACCTGCCACGGAACAGGTTAGCTGTGGAGTGTAAGATACTATGGCGACAAACACAGCTAAAAGCCAAGCCACTTTCATGGAACCCAAAACCCAAAGTTGGTGCAAACTAAACCGAAGCTTACCTGGCTAGCGAGCTAAAGCGGCTTCATGATACAGACCCCTGGTCCCTCCAGTTCAGTGGAATCAGAGTACTGTTACCGCAGCCCGTTAAGAAACCACATGCTATGAAAGATGCTGTCAAGCTGAACTCTCACTTTCTGAAGTCTGATAAATTGTTTAGAGTGGACTGGACAAGGATTATTAAAAGGAACCAGTGAAGACAAAAGTGAAAGAACTTGAACGTCTGCCTCTAAACTAAACTGATTTCTCATTAGATTGAGATTGCAAACAAATTTCCACATATATTTTACTGCCAATATCACAGGATCACTGTAGCAAAGTTCGTAGGAAGGAAGGAAGCGGACAGGGTTGGCTCGTGAAGACTCACTGTCATGAAGTGAAGACTCGTGAAGATAAACTCACACAGGTGCGCACTCTGCGTCACCCGGAAACATCAACTCTCGTTGTCTCCCGATCACTCTCTGTATTCGTTCGACTGTTTCTCTCTGAAAGCTCGTGTTTTCCTCCGTCTCTTTCTGAACTGCCGTTCCATGGCGGCTTTATCCGGTCTCCACGCCAATTACTGCAATCAGACACAGCTGATCCTCATTTTGCACTTGACCCACTTACCACCGCTGTCTCCTGAGTCTTTCTCTCCGCTGCAGACTTTGCTGAACCCAGCCCCCCCGCCACATACCCCCACCGCCCGACTCAGGCCGGGAAGCCCTCGACCTGCAGCCCCCCTCCCCATTCCTGGAGAGGAAGTCGGCTACAGTCATCTGCGCCCCGCCTGTGGATCACCTTGAATTTGAAGGGCTGTAATGCCAGATACCAACGGGTGAGCGTTGGTATCCTTCATGCGGTGGAGCCACTGCAAGGCGTGGTCCGAAAGGGTGAATTAGGAGATAATAGCGGAGGTGAGGACCACGGATCGCCAAACACTCCTTTAGTTAAGTCCACGAATAAAATGGCGTACCCAGCCGATCAAGCAACTCGTCAACCCGCGGCATTGGATGACACCGCATTCACCTTGCGATAATCCACGCAGCTGTTTTCGGTACCCGATCGGGCTTGCCCAGCTCAATATGGTGTTGAATAAGGTTGGTGAGCTGGGAGGGTGAGAGGTGATCCTGGGTTTTCATTGTCTGTAAGCCATACTCATCAACATTTCAATGAGTGACAAATAATATTGACCATTTTCATGATATTCAAAATTTTTAGATGTACCTGCATGTCCCATTTTGAATCTCTCAAAGTTTTCTCTTATACACAAGGACATGAAGGAAAAAGAAGCAACTAAGGTCATGAATACTGATCAGATGCAAACTATTGTGGCCCAGGGGCCTGTACTGTACCATGATGGTGGCTACACAAACACAACATTACAGGATTAGTTTTGAGTTGACCAAACCAAACCAGTCCAATCCAGATTTGTTGGTACCATGAAGCTGATCATCAACTCTGTCAACTCAGGCTTGATCCTGAGTTAATGGGCAGTGTGCACATGCAAGTATGACATCATTAATGAACAGCCGATCGTGTGCCTTGAAACTGTGATTCACTTCTCGTGAGAGCGTCAGTGCGATTCACTACCAAATATTAAACAATAATTAAAAAATAATAATCTCTAAAAATCTGACGATATTATCTTTAAAAATGTTTTACTATGTAGCGTCCTTTAATTTGGAGTAAGAGAAACTGGGGGAGTGGCTTTATTACATCGAGATGTGTCACTTTGCTTGATGCTGATTGGTCAAATTTCAGTTTGAGCTCTCTAAACCAACCAGAACATAACCTGCCACGGAACAGGTTAGCTGTGGAGTGTAAGATACTATGGCGACGAACACAGCTAAAAGCCAAGCCACTTTCATGGAACCCAAAACCCAAAGTTGGTGCAAACTAAACCGAAACTTACCTGGCTAGCGAGCTAAAGCGGCTTCATGATACAGACCCCTGGTCCCTCCAGTTCAGTGGAATCAGAGTACTGTTACCGCAGCCCGTTAAGAAATCACATGCTATGAAAGATGCTGTCAAGCTGAACTCTCACTTTCTGAAGTCTGATAAATAGTTTAGAGTGGACTGGACAAGGATTATTAAAAGGAACCAGTGAAGACAAAAGTGAAAGAACTTGAATGTCTGCCTCTAAACTAAACTGATTTCTCATTAGATTGAGATTGCAAACAAATTTCCACATATATTTTACAGCCAATATCACAGGATCACTGTAGCAAAGTTCGTAGGAAGGAAGGAAGCGGACAGGGTTGGCTCGTGAAGACTCACTGTCATGAAGTGAAGACTCGTGAAGATAAACTCACACAGGTGCGCACTCTGCGTCACCCGGAAACATCAACTCTCTCGTTCGTCTCCGCGATCACTCTCTGTATTCGTTCCGACTGTTTCTCTCTGAAAGCTCGTGCGCCCGAGTCTTCACTCCGTCTCTCTTTCTGAACTGCCGTTCCATGGCGGCTTTTATCCGGTCTCCACGCCAATTACTGCAATCAGACACAGCTGATCCTCATTTTGCACTTGACCCACTTACTTACCGCTGTCTCCTGAGTCTTTCTCCCGCTGCAGACTTTGCTGATCCACGCCCCCTCGCCACATACCCCCACCGCCCGACTCAGGCCGGAAGCCCTCCGCCTGCAGCCCCTCCCATTCCTGGAGAGGAAGTCGGCTACAGTCATCTGCGTCCCGGCCTGTGGATCACCTTGAATTTGAAGGGCTGTAATGCCAGATACCAACGGGTGATCCGCGTTGGTATCCTTCATGCGGTGGAGCCACTGCAAGGGGGCGTGGTCCGAACAGAGGGTGAATTCCCGTCCCAGGAGATAATAGCGGAGGGTGAGGACCGCCCACCGGATCGCCAAACACTCCTTTAGTTAAGTCCAGCGTCGAATAAAAATGAGCGGTACCCAGCCGATCAAGCAACTCGTCAACCCGCGGCATTGGATAGGCGTCGAATTTCGACACCGCATTCACCTTGCGATAATCCACGCAGAATCGGACCGAGCCGTCTGTTTTCGGTACCAAAACGATCGGGCTTGCCCAGTCACTGCGGGACTCTTCTATTACTCCCATCTCTAGCATCGCCTCTAATTCTGACTGGACCACCTTTTTCTTGTGCTCCGTAAACGATACGGCCGCCTGCGCACTACCACGCCCGGCTCGGTCTCAATATGGTGTTGAATAAGGTTGGTTCGACCGGGCCGGGCGAGAACACGTCCGCAAATTCTCTGCAACCGGGCTACATCGGTGAGCTGGGAGGGTGAGAGGTGATCCCCGGGGCCAGAGTGAGTGATGGAACTTTGAGGCTCGCCTCTGGCCGAGATCTTCCTCGTTACCTACTACCGTCGCCAGCATCACCGGCTCGACCTCGTTCCATTTTTAAGGAGGTTGAGGTGATAAATCTGAGCGTGCCCGCTCCGATCCGTTCGAACCACCTCATAATTGAGATCCCCTACCTGCCGTGTGACCTCAAACGGTCCTTGCCACTTGGCGAGTAATTTGGAGCTAGAGGTAGGAGTAACACAAGTACTTTATCTCCGGCGTGAAATTGCGTAATCTGGCCCCGATTGTATAGCCGGCTTTGCTTGTCCTGGGCCTGTAACAAATTCTCCATGGAGAGCTGCCCCAACGTGTGGAGTTTTGTTCTCAGGTCCAGCACATGCTAATTTCATTTTTACTCTCGAAGGTCCCTCCTCCCAAGTCTCCTCAGGACGTCCAAAACCCAGCGGGCTGGCGGTCGTACAGGAGCTCGAAGGGGAAAACCCGTGGAGGCTTGCGGGACCTCGCGCTGTGAACAAAAGGGGTTCCAGCCATTTGTCCCAATTTTTGGCGTCTTCGTGAGCGAACTTTCGAATCATTGTTTTCAACGCACGATTAAATCGTTCCACCAGGCCGTCCGTTTGTGGGTGATAGGCGCTGGTGCGAATCGATTTAATTCCCAACAACTCATAAAGTTCGCGAATGGTTCGTGACATAAACGCCGTGCCTGATCGGTGAGAATCTCTTCGGGATTCCCACCGGAGATCATACTAAACAGAGCCTCCGCTACACTCTTTGCGGAAATGTTGCGGAGCGCCACTGCCTCCGGGTATCGGGTTGCATAATCCACTAGAACCAATGCAAACCGATGCCCTCGTGCTGACCGTTCAATGGCCCGATGAGGTCCATACCAATTCTTCGAAGGGGACCTGCATTAGCGGAAGGGGCGCAAAGGCGCTTTTGGGAGGCCGGGATTCACTAACTGACATTCACGACAAGCCGCACACCACCGGGCGTACATTTCGTGAATGCCCGGCCAAAAAACGGGCCATTAAACGGTTCAGTGTTGCTGCTTGACCCAGATGCCCTGCCATAGATTACAGTGAGCCGCCTGGAAAAGCATTTCCGGCGGCTTTTGGTACCAACAACTGGGTTGTATCTTGTTTTGACTGAGCGTCCTCGTCACTCGATACAACCTATCTTTTAATATAGCAAAATAGGGATAGGAAGGGGCCGTGCGGACTGGAGAGGCCGGCCGTCAATGGAACGGACCTGGTTGAGCGCGTTTTCAGCGACTCGTCCTGGGACTGCTCCAGGGAAAATCATCACGCTCCGTGAGGATTAGCCTCTCGACCGCGCTCCGCTCCTGGTGCCGCCTCAGCGGGTCCTGGCTCAGCCTCTACCGTTCGCACGCCGCCTCCCCTCCGGCTTCTCTTTTCCGCAGGAGGCATCCACACACAAAACTCCCAATAAAATTTTAAACGCTGGCCAATTGGTTCCCAAAATCAGCGGATGCCGGAGGCGGGGTTAACTGCCACCTCCACCTTATGCTTATGCCCCGAAATTGGATGGTTAACAGCACTACTGGGTATGTCACCACATCCCCATGTACACACCTCACCCGAACCATGCAGCTCTTATCCAATGCCTCGGGCTGAATTAGGCTTTGATGGATCGAGGTCTGGTTACATCCTGAATCCACCAAAGCCCAATAAGTACCCCCTAATACTCACAGGTATTTGGTACCCGCCAGCTTGATCGGGGCAGCCTGTGGGCGTCCGGAACCCGGACCAGTGTCCCCACCTCCATCACTGGACACCGATCGATGAAGTGGCCCGGGTCCCGCAACGCCAACAGGTCGGCCCAGGCTTCCCGCCACCCTAGTGGCGGGAAGTGGACAAGGAATTGGCGTGGAGACCCGGAGGAACGGGAATGAGCGGAGCTCGGGCTGGCTGACCCCGCCTCCCTGGCGTGGGCTCTCCCGGCCGCCGACTCGGTGCCGGTCCTCCTCTCCATCGCGGCTGGGCTCGAGGAACCACGCCCGCACGGGACCTGGGAAGGAAGATAGGGGAGACACAGAAGGGGAAGAGAGAGAGAGAGACGGATGGTAGGGTTTCGCCAACCCCATGGCACGCCACCATCTGGTCCTCGGCGAGTTGGATGGCCAGATCCAGCGACGCGGTGTGACACTGGACCCACTGCGCGGTCGCCTTAGGGAGCCGCGCAATAAACTGCTCCAGCACCACCTGGTCGATGACATGGTCGACGCCGCCTTCCCCGGCCAACAGCCATCTGCGGCAGGCGTCCCGGAGCTGGTGAGCCATCACGAAGGGCGGCCGTTCTCCCCAGCTCCAGTGAAGCAGCGCTGGCGGTGCTGCTCGGGGCTCCGGCCGACCCGCTGGAGGATGGCTCGTTTCAGGTCGTCGTAGACCAGGAGGTTCTGGACTGGCAGCTGCTGCGCCGCCAACTGCGCCTCCCCGGTTA
This sequence comes from Gymnocypris eckloni scoliostomus, assembly GCA_027564155.1. Lineage (NCBI taxonomy): Eukaryota > Metazoa > Chordata > Actinopteri > Cypriniformes > Cyprinidae > Gymnocypris > Gymnocypris eckloni. The sequence goes on along the minus strand of CM050423.1, from coordinate 7,058,788 downwards.
GCAGGGGAATGAGGCGCACTAGCCAGTCCGTTTGTGGCCACCCACATGCTGCCACATGCCTTTTCAAACAGGTCGAGGAACGCCTCCGGGTCATCCTGCGGCCCCATCTTCTGTACCGGCATGTGGGTGGGCGGGGCCGGGACCGTTGGATTCTCACCGGCCCGAACCTCCCGGTCCATCCAGCTCCGGAACAGCTCGCGGTCCTCCCGCTGGTTCTGGACGAGGGCACAGAATCTCCTCTCCTGGTCTGCCCTCATGTCCATCAGCGCTTTGTGATGTTCTTGGTGGAGTCCCGGCGACTGGATGACATCCGCAAATGGCGATCCCGATGGTGAGGACATGATGGCAGCGGCGTTCGGCTTCCTTCCCGGGTTTCGGCAACCAGTGTAGCAAAGTTCGTGAAGGAAGGAAGCGGACAGGGTTGGCTCATGAAGACTCAGGTATTTTTATTTAAGGCAGATAAACTCACACAGGTGCGCACTCTGCGTCACCGGAAACATCAACTCTCGTTGTCTCCGCGATCACTCTCTGTATTCGTTCCGACTGTTTCTCTCTGACAGCTCGTGCGCCCGAGTCTTCACTCCGTCTCTCTTTCTGAACTGCCGTTCCACGGCGGCTTTTATCCGGTCTCCACGCCAATTACTGCAATCAGACACAGCTGATCCTCATTTTGCACTTGACCCACTTACTTACCGCTGTCTCCTGAGTCTTTCTCCCGCTGCAGACTTCGCTGAACCACGCCCCCCTCGCCACAATCACATTTACTGTTTCATTAATAAAGAGCCCTGTTGCAAATTATATGAAAGATTATCATTTGTATGATTTCAGAGTTGCTCTTAACGTGTTTGTTGACCATCCATAGCAACGGATGTTTTGGAGTCTGCCTTGATCCCAAGCTCAGATCTTGTGACCCTGGGCCAGAGAAACTCCCTTCACTGATGGCGTTGAAACACAATATCCCTGAGAATGCTGTAATTTGCCCACTACCATAACAGCAAATATGATCTTAACACAGAATGTTAATATTGTCTCTTCAGTAGACGTGAGGACAAGGGAACCAGTGAATTTGGTGTTTTAGAAGGCTACAGTTTACTGTGATTATGTCGTTTCTAATTTCTCACTCAAATTGTGCTGCAGACATAATTGATACATCAAATCATGCAGATTGTTTTGAAAAGGTGTGATTTTATTTTTCTAAGTAATTTGATTTGCAATTTATATAGAGACCAGAATATCGAAAAGACTTGGACTGGGCTATGCTGACTTTCCACTATAGGGAACCCAGAACACCTTAGCAACTATATAGAAATCCACTAAAACCACAGGAAAGTGCATGAAAAGTTCACATATCATACCACCTAAGAATGTGACAAACTAATAAGCTGTCCAAAAACAATATGCACAAATAAAACTTGAGCTGCTTATAAGATCTAAATGGAGAGTATTCCCACCAGAGCTCAGCTGAAGAGCAGGCCAGCTGTGAGTTTCAGAATAACAAGCCTCCTTGCATCCTTTGGCCTGGTTTCTTAGGAACATCAGCCACAACATAAGTGTGGTTACCATGTCCACACAGCCTGGAGGGAGTTCGGTTCCTCTAGACACACATTAATCAGTTGGTTTCTTCAACCTGGGTGCTTTAGAGATGTTGACCTGAGTTCCAGTCCGTGGAGAAACAGGTTTCCATGTTCTCAGAATATACTATAAAGCCCAGCTGTATAGGGAAAATGGTTTACATTTACACAGTCATTTATTTTCTCTTAAAGATAGTATGAGTTGCAATGACATTTTAGTTCCACTTTAATATTGCAAAGTGTATAGTCTAGAGCAGTACTTCTTAAACCTACACCCATTGGATAGGTTTGAGAAGAACTGGGGCCTCATTTATAAAATGTTATGCAGAAACCATCCTAAAATTGATCTTACGATCATCTCAAATATGCATATGAGTGATTCATAAAATGAATGTACATACAGAAAACACACGTATGCGTCTTTCAGATGTGAAATGAATCGCAAATTATCTTGAACTTGCGTGCAAATGAATGGTTTCAGCTCTCTGCTTGTAAACGACTCCTAATTACATTTACATTTAGTCATTTTGCAGACGTTCATGATAATTAATGTCATGAATATGTAAAAGATCTCCAGTCATCATTCAACTTCTTGCATTTAGAACAGCGTGCTGTAAGAACAGGTTACATTTTCAAAAACCTGCAGTACTCCGACACTAAGCACTTTTCCACATCAAAGCCCGTTTTTACAAATATGAGCGTTGACGTGGATTTAAGCGTATGCACACTCTAAGATCAAATCTGAGACTGTGTGTATGCGCGCTTTATAAATGAGGTCCCTGGTTTCTGTCTTGACTCAGAGTCTCGTCTCGACTACAACTGCATGGTGTTAAAACACTGCAGCAGCAAGTGGTGCTTGGCTGTGCATTTGCCTACACGACTTGAGGGTTTTGATATGTAGTTGCTAATGGATTCTGGGCAGTTTTTAGCATGTAGCTAACATGTTCTAGGTGGTTGCTAGGTGACAAATTAATTTTATTAGCAAAAAACTCTAGTTGCTTCTCTAAGCAATAGCACCACCTTTTCTATGAAGGCCTATGATTTGAGATATCATTCATATTCATTAGACAAACAATGCTGGAAGACCAAAGCAATATCCATTAAGGATATCCTTATTACCTGTCAGGACGTGGTAGTTTAATTGTCTATGCAGGGTTTCACATTTCTTATCAAATACCTTAATTTGTGTTCAGAAGATGATCAAAGTTCTTATGGGTTTGGAGCGACATGAGGGCGAGTAATTAAGCATTTCCCCTGCTTTGCTATACAGTCATCAACATCAACAGGCTGTAAATGGTGACAAGCACCACCTGCTTCTATTTCCCATGACTGAAAGAGATCCAATTCAGCTAACCAACAGATCGCTGCTCCTCTCGGCTGTGACCTCCGGTAAACTCAACCCATGCTTTGCTTTTTACTGTGCGTGTCATATCCAAACTAGGTTTGTGTAATTCGCACACGAGCCGATTGACCCTCACTGACATTCCCAGTCAAACTGTCAGATGGTGATTGGATAAAAATAATGGCTGTAGAGCCGAGTGAACAAAAGGATAAGCTGCTTTTCAAGGTAGTCAGCTGACAGCAGCTTAATGGAGCACTTGTTTAACTCAAGGTCACAGAAGTTCATTTTCACAGATTTCCACAGCAGTGTGTGAGGGAGGAAGCCATTTCACACTCCAAAGTGCTCACAGAACCCAGGAAACATAAGAACTTCTAGCAGGCTAGCATGGCCCTAAAGTGGTGTCTGGAGAACGTCACTGTGGTTTATTAGTGTCATATAAAGTATTTTTAGATCAGCTCAGCTGGCTTTGATAAAGACCCTTCACTTTAAATCACACTATCCCTAAATGTGCTATTAATAAACCCACTTTTTCAAAGTATGCGAACACTTGTTGGATCTCTGTGTTCAGAGGATGTTCTGATTCATGCTGCTATATAACCAAGTGTTTCTGGTTTTATTCTTGGATCAAGTTTTTGGTAAATTGTGTTGCTTTCTAGTCAGCAGATGACAACATAAATGAGGGTCCATGCTGAACGAACATCCAAGATAACATCTGATATTTTATATCAATTTTGAATATGCTGTCTTTTCGGTTCTTGAATTTAAAGGGATGAGCGGTGTTCCAAGAGTGCAGGTATACTGTAACAGTCAAACAGATACAACTCTTTGTATCACTCCACTTGTTGCGTTTGCACATTTCAGACAAACTTAATCTGTGTCTCATTTCAAGGTTGCATTTGTCAGCCACATACATCAAGAATGTCTCATTTCAGAAAAGTAATGATTATAAAATGAACTGTTATTCCTCGAGATGCATAAATTATTGTAAATTCTTTCTTACTTTGTGATGTAATGTGATTTTTTTTGTTAAAACAAATGGCAGCCTCAATGACGTATGCAGCCAACAAATGTGACCTCCAGAGACACAGCGTGTTGGTCCATGCCAGGGGTGTCCAATCCAGCTCCAGGAGGGCAAATGTCCTTTAGTTTAGCTCTAACCTGCCCCAACACACTTGACTGGAAGTTTCTAGTAATCCTGAAGACCTTCAGGTGTGTTTAATCAGGACTGAGGCTAAACCAGGGATCGTCAAATCTGGCCCATTCCTGCAGAGTTTAGCTCTAACCCTAATCAAACACACCCGAGCATGCTAATCAGAGTCTTCAAGATCATTAGAAAATCACGGGTAGGTGAGTTTGATCAGGGTTAGAGCTAAACTCTGTAGAAAATTGGCCCTCCAGGGAAAGATTTGAGGAACCCTGGGCTAAACTCTGCAGGGTAGTGGTCCTCCTGGAGCAGAATTGGGAGCGCTTGGTCTGTGCATTAGTTATGGGGATTTTTCAGTGATTTTTCAGTTTCTGCAGGCTATAGCTACTACTGGGGCTACTTCATGAGATAGTCACTGAGTGCGTTCGAAATCTGAAAAAGGTTGTCTCCAGTGAAGGATACGTCACTGAAAAATCCCACACGCAGACAAAATATTCTCAATCCTGTTCTTAGATCCTGCAGGGTTTAGCTTCATACTTGATTAAATGCACCTAAACTATACAAGGTCTTCAAGATTACTGGACACATCCAGGTAAGTGTGTTGAGGCCAGTATAGGAGCTAAATAAAAACTGTGACATTCGGTGCGTTCCAAATGGGATATATCGCCCTCCGAAGTACTCAAAACTAGCCACTTCAAAGGGCCCTTCAGAATGAAGGATTCAACTGATGGACACTTCGGCTCCCATGATCCCGCAGATTCTTTGCATGATGATGGCACCTCTGTGTGGGCACGGATGATGACATTTTTAAGAACTTTTGACTTTTGATTATATCTAGTGAGAAATTAAAAAGGAATTTCATGAGTAAAGATGATATCCTTGCTCTTTCCTACAGGCTTTACCTGTCCTGTGTGTACATAACCTCGGTGAAGTGTTATTGTTCAATGTTAGCAGAAATTAAAACTGAAGCACCATGTTGAGTGGCCCTATTGATGCAATATGATCTTTTGCACTCAGCAATGACATGAAACAGAGAAATACTGAATGTCACGGAAAGAGTAATAAATGAAGGAGAAGATCAGATGCAGGCCAAATCCCTGATCACAGATCATTGCTATATAATAGTACTTCACACCACAGCAAAGACTATTAGTGTGATATGCATAAGAACTCACGGCTCTTCTCTATACTTGTCTGTGTCTTCATTTAATAGACAGGATAAACAAGCGTTCTGCCTCCATATCTCTTTTCTATTGTGTTGTTAAAAAAGTATTTTAAATTAAAATGAACTCTGAATATAGTGTGGCCCTGTTGTTCTAATTATACACATTTTCCTGGCTCTATAAACTCTTGGATTGAACTCAGTTTCCGTCCGCTCGTATAAGAACCTGTTGTGGAAAGACTTTACGGTTGGCCATGAAACAGTCTCTAAGTAACTTCAAGATGTTGACAGAGCTTAATAAACAGGTAATTCAGCACGTGGAGCACCTGTTAGCTCTGGAGTTACTAAGAAGATGACTCACGAATCATTCTCAGGAATCAAAGAACATCCTGACCCACCAAAGTCTTACGCATACAGAGACACTCCTTCTCTGCCTCCTACACCTCATATTTGTCTGTTACTCTGCGGAAGACTGAATGTGACTACAACAATTACCCCATTATATGGATAAAAATCATTATTCAGACTTGTTATTCAGTAAATAATTGGACTGTGAATAACGTCCGCCCTAACTCTCATTGGTGTGTCTACGTAAGAAGTAGCAATGGCCAATTTATGAATGAATAATTGTCTGATTTTAGTTTTTAATAACAGATGATTCAGATCACAAAAGCAGCTTAAATTATTGGCTCTTGTCCAGTTGTATATCAACATACGAGGAATGATTTCTTTTATAATTATTTTGTGGTGCATTTGAAAATGTAATGTCTTCCTTTTCGGAAACAGGAAAGCTTCAGTGCTCATTTATTGTAACTGCATGAAAAAGAGCAACAAGGATCTTCTTTTGTGTCCCATGTAAGTCATCCAGGTTTGGAACAATGTGAGTAAATTGTGTCAAAATTAATTTGAGGAGGATCATCCCTTTAAGCATATGAAGTAAAACAATACATTATTTAAAGGTAGCATATTGTAAATACTTGTGTTGGTTTAATTATTAGAATGAGGAAGCAACAAATGGGATACTTCTGAGGTTTTTAATCAAATCTCTTGCACACAAGAAGCACAATGTCAAAGGGAGACCGAGCAGATACCAGTCGAGCAGTTCATCTTTCAGCAGTGTGTAGCGCCAAACAACTAACCACAATCAAGTGCCTGTAGGAAACTCCTAAACAGAACCAGCGGATCACACACATGGAGGTTTGCCCAAAAGCACAGCAGTGACCCACTTACAATGTGGGACTATATTTTGTGGTCTGTGGATTGCATGTTTATCCAGGACTCAAAAGTAATTGGTTGTGAAATCATGCTGTGAATGTTTTCATCAAGAGAGACTGGGCCGCTTGTTAAAATAGATGAACGGATGGAGCAAAATATTGGAAAAGCTGAGAGAAAGTTTTAGAAGGATTCCAATCACAAGAGATGTGGAACACTCCTTGTAACTTATTGAAAGATTGAAAATATCATCAATCTATAAATTAAGATTGTACTAAGTGTAGGCTAATGTATTACACTTAGTATGTAGTCGTCTACTAAATGACTACTTACTAAGGGCCAAATAAACGTAGTCTCAAAATATAATTTTTAACATTTGATTAAACTATAGTTAATATGAATAATTACGAATTGAGAAGACACTATACATGTAAATATATGGTATTATATTAAAATAATTAAATACATATATGCTGCTTAATATTTTTGAGGAAACCATGACACATTTTTTCAGTATTTTTTAAGGAATACAAATTTCACAGCATTTTATTGAAATATAAATCTAACATTGTAAATGTCTTTATTGTCACTTTTGATCAATTTAATGCATCAGTACTGACAAAATAAAATAAAAAACTACTTTTTTAAATTCCCAAACTAATGAATGTGGTGTATCACAGTTTCCATAAAATATTAATAATAATATGATTATAAGAAATACAAATAATAAGAAATAAGAAAATTCCGATTTGCTATCACATGAATAAATTACATTTTAAAATAGATTAAAATAGAAACCAGTTCGTTCAAAATGTAATAGTATTTCACAATAGTACTATTTTTATTGTATTTTGATTGAGATATATGATGCCTTGACGAGCATAGGAGACTTAAATAATACAACAGCAATTATTGTAATACAATTATTAATAATTCTGAAAATCTGACCTTTCCCACCTGACATTAATAATCTTTATTATAGAAAAATTATAATGCAAAAATGATCAACAACAATAACAATGATAATTTAAGAATTGAAATAATTTCTACAGGCCACTAATCAAGCCAATTTGTATTTATTTGTTTACATTAACCATGTTAACTCAAATCTCAAATGTGCCATTTACTTATGGGTCTGTATCATTTAGCAAGCTACTCAATCTGAAACTGTGGAATCTGGCTATGAGGTGTGGAGTTCATATATAATCAGGTTATATAATCAGTGAATGTACAAAATGATGCAAGCATCAACACCAAACACACAATAGCACGCGACAAGTAAATGATCCAAACCTCGAAGGCAAACAAAATCCTAAGAAACGGTAATAACCAAGCCCAGTAAAGACAACAAATATAAACATTACAGCAGGTGCTAGCAACACTTCATAAAGAGTATGAGAGTGAGACTATATCATTAAACAGTCAACAGAAACCAGGTGAATAATATAATCAGTTTCTCCATAGAGTCCCAGTGATGGTGAGACAGTGTAACTGCAGATATTATAGACACAGTTGACATCAACGTCAATAGCCCACTACACATTTCACCTTGACATAGTATGACAATATTTAATTTGCATTCAGTACTTAAAAGGCCTAAACATTAGCAGATCTACTAAAATGCATGAGATAATGTTAATAATGCAAAACAAGCATTCAACATTCTACATGTCGTAAAAGCAAATATTTATACATAATTTCAGACTGTGTTTTATTGAGTGAGTGACTTCTAGTTATAATCTCAAAAGCAAAACTGGCTGTTTTCTTTAAAGTTATTTTTTTGGGCGTTTTACCTTTATTTGAGTTGACAGCTGAGGAGAGACAGGAAGTGAGATAGATCTGGAAAGAACAATGAACCAGGAAACTGAACTCACTGCACCCACGATGCAATGCACTCCACTTGACCTTTCGTTTTGAGTGTGAATATACAGTATGTTATAGTAATAACAGTAAATGATCCATGATTGCATGCAACCAACACTAAACCAAACCCTAATCCTAACCCTATGTTATTTATAATATCATCATCAATACTTAAATGTATAACTACACTATGATAAGTAAAGTGTTACTTCAGATTCTCGTTGTTTATTGTTTGAAAATGGCTATATCTTGGCCAAATTTTTTACATAAACTGTATACAGTGCAGAGTATAGCACAGTAACTAGAAAGCTTGTATTTCATTCCAAACAACCAGCTCTGCTTGTACACTGCACATTTTGCCACATGTAGTATGTCATTTGTATATTCCATTCATACGCTTTGCATACTGCATGCGTATCAAATAGTATTGCAGAATACTAAGACTAGTGTGGAGCATACTGAACATAACCAGAGCATCTCATGTTTGTGTGGTCTGTATGAATACACAGAGAGGTGTCAAACTCACATTCACACACCTCAGCTGCTGTGAAAAGTCACCTTAGCAAACACAGCTAACGTTATTCAGTATGCTAACCTTACTCGACCGATCGTGTTTCGGGTGAGGTCCCTTCCTTGTTTCACCTTTAATCAATTCGCTTTTTATTTTTAAATATTACATATACTATTTTTAGTGATTGGTCAATAGCTGCAGTTTGTTCAGATATAAATGACCACTAAACTGTAATAGATTGTTGATAGATTTTCTACAAAGCTGTGCTAGTTTCTTTTTCTCCATATTCTATATTAATACAATAAGTACAATAATTGAGCATGCATAAGCAGGATCATGTAGTAAAATAAACTAAATTTCAGCACCTGATCATGATATTGTTTGGCACTATATCTTAAATATCTTCTGTCTACTTCATCATGATTATTCTGAATTTGCACTCAATTGTAATCAGAAGAAAGCCCCCGCAGTGCTGATGTGTGGATATATTAATATCAGTATGAGCTGACAGATAGAAATGTGTCATGCTCTCAGTCATTCACTCTCAGTTACCGGCACGAGTAAATCAACTCACTTTCCTTAGCATGTAAGGGCAGGAGGAGCTATGTTTAGTACAACAACATTCTCAAACACTTGGGACCAGCTCTTCCACAGAGTCAGTGAGTGTTAAACGTGTCTAAAACAGAGCCTCTGAGCTTTCATTAATGACACAGACTGTGACAGAGACCTTCACACCAATCACACACACAATCACACAGCTCCTGTATGTGCTAAATGCCATGTGTATGTGTCTAAATACGTCATGGTTTGTGCCATTTACCACATTCACAAAGTAGTCTGGGCTTTTCCTATAGACAAAGACTATTACGTCATTATATCACATTTTATATATATATCATATTTTACATCTGTGTTGTAGACTTTATTATAAATGAAAGTTTTGTGCCCTCTAGTGAGGAATTCAGGGCATGACAGTAGCTGCCGTCAGCCAATAGGAACTGCCTGGTCTGAAGATAACACAATGAATTCTGGGATGTAACAGATATTGCAAGTAGCCCTTAGTTTCATTCATCTAATGCCCTGAGAATGAATACAAGTCAAAACGGCTTGCCATAAGGGGTGATCACCCTTGATCTAATGTCTTTAATAAAGTTAGAATTATCTATCCAGCCATAGATATGTTGTTAAAATCTCTCATAAATGTAAATTAGACAGCTTAATCAAATAAAATGCAATTACAAATATAAAAAGGTTTAGAGGTTATATGGTTAAGTTCTACATTTAAAGTAATAGCTTAGCTTAAATCGTACTCATCCTCGGGCCATTCAGATAAGTTTCAGAAGCCATGACTTAAAGTTAAAACGTCTTCATGATAAATTAGTTTCTATCAAACATGCAGCTTTTCTCTTTACAAGACATGTATTGATGGACTGGTGTCGTGTGGATTATTGGGATGTTTTAAGAGCTGTTTGGACTCTCATTCTGTATTTGGACACTTTCTAGTTAGTGGATCATGTTAATGTTTAATGGTAGTTAACTCTGCCAGGACACGTGTGGGAACTTGAGGGGAACAAACTCAATCTCACGAAGAAAAACGTAGCTGTTAATGTGGCAATTTCTTACATATACTATTGTAAATAATAGGAAAAACACACATTTTGGGAAACAAAAAAAAAGTGAGCATGAAGGTCTAGCCTTAAACATATCCATCATGGGAACAATAGTGAGACGCAAAATGTAAAAGAGTCACAAATTATGAGACTGTGTTGTGGGAAAATGACAAAACGCCACCTGAAATAATGCCTCAAATGCCTCTGAAAAGTGGCATTAGTAAAATATTTCAGTGTTCTGATGACACGTAGTTTGATAGCGTGATTGTATGCTTCCAAAAGTATCCAAACATTTTCAGGGTTAACAAGAGAATAACTTTTTGGTGCTGTTCTCATTTTGTGGAACGCAACACAAGGAAAAATAATGAAATGATTAAGAATCTATTTCTACAATTACAGAATGCACATGTGTGCATGTATCACAAATTACAGAGTGATGTTCTTGAAGAAAATGAAGAATAAAGAGAGCAGAAACAGAAAGATCGAGAGGAACAAAGGTAGGACAGAGAAACAGTGTGCTGAAGTGCAGTTGGCCCATACCATCTGTATTGTGAGGATCAGACAGATCAGATCTCGTCTCTTAACATCAATGGGCTATCATGGAAATAACCCTCAGATAGGAAAACACCTGTCTTCAAACATGACGTAAATTCATTCCGTGTGTAGCGGCACTACACACCCACGGCCAAATTTAGTTAAATAAGATGTATGATTTGTGCTCTCTTGTTCCGGGATGCGAGGGTGGGGACATTTAGTCTGGTCTTTGAACATTCTGAACTGACTGACATTGTTACCGCATGTATCACTTAAAATAGTTCAAATTCATCACGTCATCATTTACTGCTGCTCTGTTCCATGAGAGTGAATGGAGCTTTCAGAGTCCAAAAACATGAAGCACTATAAAGGCGTCACTAAAGTATTGTAGAAGTTGCCCGTACAACTTGGGCTCTTTTGAAGTCTTTAGAAGTCATACAATATATTTTGAGGAACATGGCAAAATTTAAATATTATTTTCTGAAAACCATACATATATTTGTGTCATATTTATCCTCAGGAATACAGTGCACAACTCATAATAGACTACTGTTAAGTTTGAAGGGTTTTGCTTTTCGACATATTGTGTTTTCATGGTAATGAAAAGAGCAACATGAACATTATTCTAAGTTTCTCTTTTGTTTTCCACTAAAAATACAGTTTTGAAAAGTCACATTTATTTATATAGTGCTTTATGCAATACAGATAGTTTCAAAGCAGCTTGACATAAATAAACAGGAAAGTCATTGCAAAATTCATCAATTATGAAATTGCTTCAGTTCAATAAGAGTGTCATTCTTCCAAAGTGAATCCATTCTAAAACAAAATTCAGTTCAGCAGCTCTACAGAAGGCAATTCAGAGAATAATTTTCACTTTTGGTGAGCTATTTACATTCCCAGACTTACTCCTCGCTCATGTTGTTTGCTATGTGGGGGAGGGGAGTTCCGTTAATAACATCTTCTGAGAATCACGTTTTTTGTGTCACAGATGTTGTCAGGCAGTTTCCACAGGTTCTTATGTTGTTCACAGCTGGAAAACATGATCAGCTGGCCCAGTGAGCTCATTGGGCGGAACACCAGTGATGTCATTAAAGATCGTCCTGCCAGGGCTTGTTGTAATATCAGGGTTCGATGTCTGTCTGGAGCCTCCCTTTCCCAGCACTGAAGACGATTGCCTCCCAGTAACCCCAGTTACCTGTAAGACAGCTGACTACACGTCTCTTAAAACATGCTTTTGGTTTCCAGCCACAGCAGAAACTGCTGATAGTCTGGATTTTAACCTCCAGCCTTTCATTGAAGCTGTGAAGTAAGGCTTTATGGAAATCTGGGAATTTCCCCATTTTAATAATCTCTGTAATCCTAAAGACAAACAACTTCATGAACAGGAGGACTGCACATTATGAAGGCCAGCTGTTTAGATGTATATCTTCAGGAAATAGACATAAACAGGAACACTTTGTGACGTCACTGGGCTAAATGAAGGCTTGCTGTCCTTAATTTTCTCAGACACAATACTTATTATCAACAATACTCTATTCATGATTGCTCATGGTCACTGATGTTCCCTATAGATTCTTGTAGAATTAGCGACACTTAGCGCCTTTGTTTTAGAAGTGTTTTGTTGGAACAGCCCTTCACACACACACACACACACACACACACACACACACACACACACACACACACACACACACACACACACACACACACACACACACACACACACACACACACACACACACACACACACACACACACAATGAGTCAACACAACATTACTCTTTGCATAGTTTTCTGAGGAATGACTATATGCGTCTTGACCATAACTGCCAACATTATTATGACTTCAATTCTAATTCTATATTTATATTAAAATCAAGACAATTGTATTTGTATAGATCTTCGCTATCTTTGGTTGCAACCACAGCTGTTTCTGAGGAACTGCATTGTTTGACGGAAGAATACTGTTTGTATTAATATCATTACATTTTATTTGTTCTGTTTTATTTTGTGAAACTTTACTACATATGTGGAATAACTGTTTTATTAAAGTAATAAGCCCATCAGAGCTGTGGTTCACAGTGAAGGGGGTAACAACGTTCCTTAGCTGTTATAAATTCACTGTTAACCACGGCGTCTTGGGGCTTATTGCTTTAACCTTCCTGCCTTGTATTTCGCAGATCCAACTTTAAATATAATGTTGAGTGAAAAAACATATATATATATATTCAAAAGTTTGGGATCAGTACATTTTGAATGTTTAAAGAAGTCTCTTTTGCTCATCAAGGCTGCATTTGATCTGTCAACAAAAATACAGTAAAACATTCATATTGAACAATAATATTGTGAAATAGTATTGCAATTTAAAATAAAGATGTTTTATTTTAATATACTTTAAAATGTAATTTATATTCATGTGATTGAGATTTTCAACAGCCATTTCTCCAGTCTTCCATGTCGTCCTTTAGAAATCATTCTAATATGCTGATTTATTATGATTATTGGAAACAGTTGTTTAATACTTTTGGGAACCTGTGACACTTTTTCAAGATTCTTCAAGATTCTTTGATTAATAAAAAGTTAAAAAGAACAGTTTTTAGAAATCTTTTGTAACAATATGAGTCAACAATCACTATCACTTTTATCAGTTTAACACATCCTTGCTGAATAAAAATATTTATTTCAAAAAAAAAAAAATAAACACATACACCAGACTTTTTTAATAGTAGTGTATTTTAAGATATCTATTTTAAATAATGCTGTTCTTTTTAACTGATAATCACATAATCTTAAAGAAATCACGTTCCAAAAAATAAAAATAAAATACAAAGTAATAATAAAATACAAAATAAGCAGCTGTTTCCAACAATGATAATAAATTAGCATTTTAGAATGATTTCTGAAGGATTGTGTGACACTGACGACTATAATATTAAAATAGTAAACCATTATTTTAAATTGTAATAATTCACAATAGTGCAGATTTTTCTGTATTTTGATCAAATAAATTCAGCCTTGGGAACCATATGAAACTTCTTTAAAACATTACAAATCTTACTGATCCCAAAATGTAAAAGGTGTTTATTTTGTCTTCTTGTATTGATTTCATATTGTTTTTGTTTTCTTGTTTATTTATTTTGAGAGGCCACATGACAGTTTATGTTGGAGTTAAAAGAGTATTGGTCATCTGAGCAGCTTAAAACTTTAGCAACGCCACTAATAACCTCAGGATCAGTGTCCTCAGTGCCCAAACATACAAAAACAAGGAAAGTGCAGCATCCCCCACCTCTTTGATAAAGCAGCATCTGTTGTCTGTAATAACGTGAATGAGGTCAATGAATGTTTAACCATCCCCCAATGAATCACTTGGTGTATGAAATAAAAACAAGGACTCTATTCCAAAACACAGGCAGCATTTTCACACCAAAGGGTTACCTTGCTTTCAAAGACACCTTATTTTGACCACATTAAGGGCAATATCATATTCATTCTCTTGAGAAAGTGATCTCAGAATGCATTGTAACAGACTTTGTGATCAAAAATAATAGATAAAGTAAAAGAAATGTTGAGTGTTGCTTACATTATTACAGCTTAGCAACATGCTAATATCAAATTCCAATGACTTTTGTTATTATTAATATTGTGTGTTTACTAAAACTCTTATTAATCATGCAGAGGCTCTTTGGTAGCCAAAAGGCACAACTGTGGGCTGCAAAAAGCCATAGGTGTGTGACATCTCACCTCTGCTGATTGAACACATGCACAACAGTTTTTCCAGGGGAATGAGCACAAGAAGCAAATGCTTATCAGATCCCTCATATCTGGCTATCATTACAGTGTGGGATAAAGATCAGCGGATGAAACGTGCTACGCTATCACTGTTACAGCCTTTAGACAGTGAATGATTGACACAGAGATCAGTGGAGGCCAGGAAAAGGCAACATGACACTGTAGCTTGAAACACCTTTAATGAGGCGGACAGAGTGTCCCAGACAGGTACAATGTACAGATCGACACTCTTTTTACTGTTTAATTTTTAAAGGAATACTAAAGAGAAATTTGCCATGTTAGGAGTAATGCTGCTTTTCACTGTTCTGTGGAACGTGACAGATGCCTCCAGATGAGTAAAGTAAAAGTTAAAAATAGTTTGTCACACATATAACCAGATCATGAAATTAAACGAGAATAATGTTCACCAAAACATCTAGGATAATAGAGTGACTCTAAATTGACAAGCCATCTGAGAAATTGTCTGAAAAACCTTTTAAGGTTTGTGATTTAACAGCAATATATTTAGCAGACATCAAATTATTGGACAATATTTAAAAATAACTGCAATTATTTAAGACAATGACAATACTTTTAGTAGTAATGCTAGTAACTATGCTAGTAATTTCTATTTTGGCCAAAATAATGAATGAATGAATGAGCGAATTAATGAGTGAAAGAGTGAATATATATATTATTGGTATTTTGGCCAAAAAATGAATGAATGAAAGAATGAATGCAAAAATGTATTTTATTATATTATAATATAATTATTATATTATCTGTTAACTTTTAAAGCTGCATTATTTAAATACAAATCGAATAGTTGCGAGTTCATAACTTTAAGAAGTAATCAAATATATATCTTAAAATATTTTCATAATAATATTACACTTTACATATAGCACAGCTATGCATTTTAAAACAGTTACTACATAATACAAATATTAAAGTCACACATTTAATTGTAATTATTTTATAAAGCAAATTCCTTTTTTATCAATGTTTCAGTACAGGTTTCTGGCATAGGGTGCATATATGGGTGCTTTATAATTTTAATAAATACGAAACTGAACCCATTGTTTTTAGAACATCCCAATAACATTTACAAGAATACTGCCAAGTCTACTCAGAAAATGTCCTACTATGGTCTCAGGTTTTTGCAATTTGACCGCTAAGAACCGATTCTCACGCTGCCTCTGTGCCCACATGACTTCAGTTCTCTCTCATGTCTCCAGCTTCTTGGCCTCTCAAGTCCAAACGAGATCTTTAAGATTGTTCTTCTTACAGAAATACAACAGGAATGTCGGTCAGGATAAGGGCCCACCCAGTGTTCCATAAAAACTGATAAGACCACCAGCCTGTCTGGATGATAAACCCCATGATCCAGGGACGGGCCAAGTTCATATTGTTCCAGCTCATTTTCAGTACTTCTGGTTCTTTCCTGAATTCCTATAATTAAACACCCTTTAAATAGAGGACAGCCACATATGCATGCTGCTGCATGCTTCTTTAACACTTACAACTGAAAAGGACATGGGGAGAAGTAGCAAAACCATTATTAATTATGTTTGAAAACATTTATTTCAGAGCCTTCCTCATGGTCTGAGGTATACTTTTTGTTAGTGTTGCGTGTTCTAAGTGTTAGCGTGGACTTATCTTTGAGGAAAGGGTGAGACAAGCCACGTCTGTGATGTCAGAAGCAGCGCACGAACAGGATACAGCTCAGCGCTTTGAATTAATTCTCAGAACTGAACTGTCTACACAGCACATGGGTGCGAGACCAAAACCGTCGAATTCAGCTCATATGTTCTGCACGATACGAGAATTACTCAATTCTATTTAGTCAAGCACAGCGGTCTCAACCGCATTTCCCCCAAAACTGCATGTCTTGGGGGGCTACAGGAATGTGGTTGAGAAACACTTGGTCTAGCACAGCTAGTCTTACACTGTGTGATGTATTTAATCAACATTTGCATGTACATTTTATATTTACTAATGGAATATGAAAATTTGAGTTCATTACTGTGTGGTTGCTTGGTGGCTGCATGCCTGATGGCCCAAGTCAAAAGAGTGTCTTATAATGTAAGTCTACGTGATTTTATAAAACAGTAAAATAACTACAATCTACTGCAAAACAATTTTGCGAATAATGTTTTTATTTTGAAATATGAGTAGCTTGCATCACTGAATATCACTGTAGGTCATTTAACACATTTCTATCGTAACAGTTGTCTAATATTATGTGTTTAGCTACTTACGGTTTACTCTGCATGCTCGCATTCTTTCACTATTAAAACTAGCATTGTGTTTGCATTGAGTGCTGCCGGGATGAAGTTAGCCTCAACTTTTTTTTTTTTTACATCTGAAACAATGTCTGTGGTTAACACAAGCTCAAGTTTCATTTTTCCTTGCAGTTTTTTTTGTCTTGAAACATGTGGTTGCGAACAAGTGGCTAAATGAAAATACAGAGGTTGTGGGAAATGAAACGTTATTACCCCAAACAGGCAAACCCACCTTCTTTGATTTGATTGGTCATCTCAGTCATTGTGACATTGATGAGTGCTGTTAAATGACTGAAGCAGACCAGCCTGAAATGTAAATTTACATGTATTTGTCATCCTAAGGACAAACAAAGTTCTGTGTAATGGAGTGCAGCATAAAGGTTGTCAAATATTGGGGGAGACAATTTGGTCATATAAGATTATTACAGGGTACGTGTTCCCCTTCAAGAATAGTTCACCCAAAAATGATCAAATGATCTGAACTGCTGTCCATATTTATTGTACATCTCCATACTCTGTGTGTCAGGGACCTCCAACCATACTCTTCGAGAGCTACTGTCCTGCAGACTTCAGTTCCAACACAACTGCCTGTAACCATCAAGTAACCTTGATTACCTCGTTCAGCTGTGTTTGATTGGGGTTGGAGCGGAAATTCTGCAGGACAAGAGTTCTCCAGGAACCCCCTGCTGACTCATTTTGTCTCATCTGCTTTTCATTTTCAGAAACATACTCTGAGCAATATAACTTTCCTCTGGGTGAAGTGAGTATGGGTTTGAATTACCAGAATAGACTCAGAATGCTGAGAAACAATAGCAGTTCATACCACTTTCTCTGTCTTTTATACCTCACACAGAATCTAGCGTGTCTTCAGGGCCAACTCAACACACAACTCAAAGAGACCTTTGATGTAGGTATCTGTGGAATGACTTCAAAGAGAAAACTGATGTTATGATTTTAAGCATGATGGGAAAAGATGACAAAGAAACTGAATAAAGGCAAATGTTATGATGAGGGAGAAAGTATGTGAAGACTGTGCAAAAAAATATGTATTTGTTGTCCATGCTGTCTGCAAATGTATTAGCGTTGTATTTGTTCCAGTATGCTGGTAGAAGTTGCATAACTATATAGAGTCTTGGATTCAAGATGAAGATCAGTGTGTTAGCTTAGATGAAACTTTAAGCAAATGCAGACATGACCCACAGAGACAAAGAGCAACGTAAAAAGTCTAGACCAGCTGTGAATGAAGAAAATACATCCTTGTTCTCGTTCCCACATCAGATCTGTGAGTGGGGGATGAAGGCTAAATCGGAAGAGGACATGCAAAGCACTGACAAATTCAGTCCATCGATGCAAACTATGAGATAATGTAAAGCTGTGTAAATACAGACACAGACAGTCATTCAGTTATCGTACATATTCTAGATAGGACTGTTTGCTATTTAGAAACGAATTGAGGATGCCTTGAGCAGAATGGAATTATAAAGTAATTAAAAAAAGAAACAAAATCATTACATTTTCTAAATCCATTACCTAAAAAAATGCTCATACAACTACAATCTCAGGTATTTCTAGACCCATTGTTCAAAATTCCACATATTTCCATACCGCATACTACAAATTAAAGTTAATTTTCATATATTATCATATATGTTTGCAGCAAAACTACTAAGATCCAAAATTCCTTTTCATTGCAATTCACTGGATTCCCTTTCTTGCCATTCCAAGTCTGTGGGATGTGGCCACATCAATCGAAGACATGAACTGAAAGGAAGCCAACCCTAGGGCTCGTCTACGTGTGTTAAACGTGTGTATGCACAGATCTGATCTTAGAGTAGGCCTATGTACATGCTGAAATACATGCCAACGTTCAGATTTATAAAAACAGACTTTTTATAGCTTGTCAAGCTCTAAGTAGTTTTCCTTGTGGCAGAGTCGGAGTACTGCAGATATTTGGAAATGCACACATTTCAGAAATGATCTTCGATCACATGACAGTTTCTATGACTCTTGGTCTTGGGTAAAACAGTGTTAGAGAACATTTGTTTCTGTGTTTCTATTTTGTAGCATTGTCAGCATTTGGTAAATGGAACAGCTGGGATGTCCTGCTGAGTCAGATGGACGGATGGATGGATTTAAAAGAGCAGAAACAGAAAAGAAAACATGTGATCTTGGCTGTAACAATGGCACTGCATGATTGTAGTCAGTTTATTGCTCTGTTCGCAGATACATTTCTGCACACCACGAGCTCTCAATGTTCCCGACATTGACTGAACAACCTTGTATGAAATAATGTTCCCCCTGATCTAGAGATCATATGGAGATGTTTGTGTAAGTCTCCTTCTGAAGAACAAGAACTCAAGTATTCTCACGTGAATCTCTTTCAGAAGAAATGTCAGTAAGGTCTTATCTCTGCTCAGGCTTTCCAAAGATAGCAAAGTCCACAACTCAAAGCAATATAGATCTCAATATGAACTCAAACATTTATTTAGTCTTCCAAAGACTAAATAATCTGACATCCACATTCATTTTTTGGCTCTTTAATGTTAATGAAGTTAAGGAGAAACATCGAAGACTAGGTTGATCTGAACTTTACTGAGAACTCTATCAAGACTCCCGAGCAAGCTGAGCAATCACTTTTTCCACTGGAATGCTGCATTCTTCCAGTCTGTCTCACATCTGGCTTCTCTTCCAGAACATTTTGTGTATTATTGCAGCTAGTATGCTAAAGACTCCTCAGAATTTGACTCTCTCAGCATGTGTGCACAACATGTTTGGAAATATGATAGTCAGCATAATGAGATCTAGTTTCTCTTATGTGGAAGATATTTGAGTTTATGAGGAGATTTTCTTTTCAAAGTCCAAAGCACGCACAAAACCTACTGAAGTATTCAAATGCTTGACCAATGCATTGCATTTTACCTTTTTACCCAAGGAGGGAGACATTAACTATTCAGGTACCATTAATCTGGTAGCAAGCTTTAAAGAAAGTAAACAAGTGTTGACCTGGGGGGAATTCCAGAAAGTAGGTTATGCCACATACCTGGGCAAGTTTACGGATAGGTAAACGGATAACCTCATCTTTCGGTTCCAGAAACTAAGGTAAGTTTCAGGCTATGCAATTAGCCATAGCAACTCATGCTCTGAACATAAACTGGTCCAGAGTTTATGGCTAGCTTACTTCAGATGTATTCATCCATTTCCATGGTGGCTCAGTGGTGTCTGAAATTAAATCATCGAAAGTGGTTTCCCAGGGGCTGCATCCTTCAAATGCTAATGATTTTTCACATGTGAAATAGTTAAGACTGTTATTCTAAACCCCGTGTAAATGGTATCCCAGATTATCTTGCTTCACACTTTACCTGGTTATAACAACTACTCCGGAGTATTTATACATTGACATTTCAGACTCAACAATCCCAAGACCCTTGGTTAAAGCTCTTATTTGCAGTGTGTGTCATTAACTAAAAGAACACCGCATGTGTCCTATTTTCATGAATACTCTAGCATTGCATATTTCCAAGTGCTATTCAATTTTCTCTCAAAGGAATTTTGGACGATATAGATAGCAATAAACAGCCTCCTCTTAACTCCAATTGACATTTTTCCCTCAAATATTAAGATGTTCATACAGTACAACAGTGTTTCTCTGATTGTCGAAAGCATGCGAATATAAGGTACGCAACTGGCTGTCTGTTGCTAATCATCTAGTTGTAACATTGTTTCAAGTTACAAGTTTGGAACCGCAAGGTGCGTTAACACCACAAAAGCGGAACAGGGTGCTTTGAGATAGTTGAACATACAGATGTGATTTTGGAACTGATAACAGCAAGAAAGGTTTAGGTTATATCAACCCACATTTTGGGGTTTATATGACACAGTTAACCCTGCTTTCGGTAACACCGCCAAGAAAAGGAAATTTGACCATCATTATGCATGTTTGTAAAATCTAACTGCATTTAGCATTTTAGGTTTCAAAAGGCCCCTTTGTAGCCCAATAATGTGCCATTCCTGTATGCTTTACGTGCACTAGTCTATGCACCCAAGTAGAAACACTGAGAATCTCAGGGGCTTTGTAGCAATTATGCAACAAATACTTGCGTTGCAAGATGAAACGTGCTCTGAAATTTCAGGACACAACAAAACATGTGGGCACTAACATATTAGCGAAGCAATCAGAAATAAACAAGTTCTTATTTACATAATTGACATACAACACAAACTTAAGTACAAAACAAAATAGTTTCGAAGTAAAATTATTTTATTAAGAAGTTAATAAATAAAAATGCAAAAATATAATGTTTTGTCAATTGTTGGGAATTGCCTAAATAGTAATCATTTGATCTTAAGAGGTAAATAAATACATTTACAACTGGCAAAATATCACAGAAATGAGTTTGGAAGCAAACAAGCTAGCACCTTTAAAACAAATGACTTCCAGGATGAAACTGAGAGACATACTAAAGGATCATATGCAAACCACTTCTCAAGGCAAAAGTGGTCTAACAAAGAGAATTGCTCGGTCATTACAAAATATATGCATTTTGTCTGTAATGGGTAACAGTGGTTTCTGACAACTGCGATCGGTGGGCGTTTTGTTTTCAGAATGAAAGGAACTTTACAAACAACAAACTGGTGTCATTTTCACAAACTGTAAATACTATCTAAACTAACATGATTTACACAGGAACAAGTGACAAAAGCAACTATAAAATAAAAAGCACCATGTTAGATATGCAAAGAATTAGAACTTCCACCCTTTTCTCCTGAAGGCCATGTGAAGAGTGTACAATCAACATGAATGACTGTTTGCTGTAATTACAGGCGTGGACATGGAAAGAGATGTGCAAAGAATCTGAAGACCAGAGCGGTTTTGACTTTTGAAAACAAAGCAGGTGTAAGAGCGATAAAACCTAACATCATTAGCGTACTAAGAGAAAGGTTATACCAGCTAAACCCACTCCTGCTGCAGCAAACAGTGCCGTCTTCATCGAGGACTCTTGATTCAGCTGTCTTGCGTTGTGGAAAAACCTGCAGAAACCCTCCTAAAAGAGAAAGAACAGATCAGGATGAGATTCACATTTTGCTTCCCACACTCATATGACAGTTAGATCAGTATTTTGGACCTAATTAGACAGTAGCAAAAATGTCAACAACATGCAGATATATTACATAACAGCACAGCCTACTTACTCACTATGAACATATGATAGCATTACACAACCCTGCTCTCACGAGGAGCAGCATATACATTTTTAACCATATTTCAAATTAAATATTCCTCAGCACTGAGAGTAGTGGATAATACACATATTTGATACATGTTCACGGTTTCAAAATCTAGTGAGTTGCCTAACAAAACAGCATATATTGTTTGTTTTGGTCAAATGTTTCTGACAATCCAATCCATGCACTTTTAGCTTACTTGAAGTTTTAGTGCTCATGTGAGAGATACAGGTTCGAATCCAGCCTGCAACACCATTTAGACTGTTTCCTCCTCCGTGTTCACCCCTCTATTCTGACATTACTTTGGGCTCTGCTCTGGTCTTTCATTGATGTAGTGTGCCAGTTTCAGAAGCTAACTGATATTTCAAGGGTTAAATGTAGATATGACCGTTTCAGAAGCAGAAGGCAAAAGCACAGGCGTACGTAACTGCTGTTTGTAACTGCTTAAGGACCCAAACAAACAGCAGAAGAATTGATGAGCCGGGCGGAGCAGCTGTCTCCAGACAGACACCTGCTGTACTGGTCAGAGCGAGTCCAGGTGCACTAGCTCACATTCATATGCTGCACAAACTCTGAGATCAACCGTATGGTAAACACAATAGACTAAATGGCTGAGTGGCCTTCGGCTATGCTTTCAACAGCTGCCAAACAAAAGAGAAAGAGAAAATAGGGAAGAGAGACAGAAAGGACTGCACCAGGCCTCTCAAACTCTTCATTCATGCAAATACAAGCTGCCGTTTTCCTTAACCTCTTAAGACCTGAGAAAAAAGTTTTCGGAAAAAAAGTTGTCTTTAAATTGTTTACAGCATTTAGAATAATATAAAAATATATATATAGATATATTTCATTCATAAGTTATGCTATGTGCTTGTTAGAGGACATTGGGACTCAATTTCTTTAAAAAAATAAATAAGACATGAAAGAACATGCATAGGCCAAAACAATGGACTTATGTAAATTACCAATACATTTTTAGTTTAAGATTTGTTTTTACCAAACTTTGTATAAAGATGATTCTCAACTATGTTATAACATAATTATTTAATATACTTTTATTCTTTCTGCAAAATGTGTGTAAAATGGCCATAAACGGGTTCTCTCATTATATACAATGCATCTATAAAATAAATCTAATTTGCCTATTAATGTGTTTTTGGGGCAACATGTAACGAAAAAAAGAAGAGTAATAATTGACAATTTTCATAATAATATACAATATTTCATAGAATATTGAAATATAATTATTATATTAGGCCCTTTCTCTCGGAACATGCAACACAACTCCTTGTTCAGACTCTTATTCTGTCCAGACTTGACTATTGCAATGCTCTTTTGGCAGGTATTCCAGCCAGTTCCATCAAACCTCTACAATTAATCTAAAACGCTGCTGCAAGATTAATCTTTAATGAGCCGAAAAGAACGCACGTCACACCTCTGTTCATCAATTTGTACGGGCTACCAATAGCTGCTCGCATTACATTCAAGGCATTAATGTTTGCCTACAGAGCCACCTCTTGCTCTGCAACCCTTTACCTAAATTCATTATTTCAGACTTATATGCCCTCTAGAAGCTTGAGTTCTGCAAGTGAACAACGCATTACTGTACTATCCCAAAGAGCCACAACATCACTTTCACAGACTTTTTCATTAACTGTTCCCATCTGGTGGAATGACCTGCCTAACTCAATCCGAGCAGCTGAATCCTTACCCATCTTCAAGAAACGGCTAAAAACACATCTCTTCCATCTTTATTTGACCCTCTAACGCTAGCACTCTCTATTCTAATTTTATTTGTTGGTTTTGATTGCTTCTATAATGTCCTCATTTGGAAGTCGCTTTGGATAAAAGTGTCTGCTAAATGACTAAATAAATATATTTTCCCAAAACCCTTTTTCAAAAAAATTGCCAGATGTAAATGATAATTACAAAATATTATAATATTTCCATAACTAAGTTAATTTCAGACATTTTTGAAGACCGAGGAGAGGGAGTGGTTATGGTGAAACATCCAATCATTTGGTATCTCTGAAAAGCCCTGAATGTGCTCTGTACAGGACAGATTTAAAACTGTGGCAAGTATAGTCTCAGAGAAATTCACTAAAATATAATGTCCTTAGAGAGTCCTTAGAGATTGAGCCAGGAGCTTTATGATTTTAAGACTTCACTATGACACCACTAGTGACGTTTACAAAGAGTAGATTATACCAACATCGCCCGCATGACATTCCAAATGTGACTTTCTATAGCGGAACACAAAAAGAAGAAGTGCAGAAGGTACTCTTTTCCATAGAACAAAAGTGGAAGAATGTACTCCATATGACTTGTGCATGATACTCAAAGACTTCTGAGGTCATACAAAAGCTTTCTGTGAGGAACAGACTGACATTGAAGTTGTTACATGCATAAAATCTTCCTCTCTGCCAAAGCTTATTCCTCTGCATTCAATTATGGCACATCTAAATGGCAAACACTATTAGTTATTGTATATTAATGATTTCATATGACCTGAAATATGATGAAGAAAAGTTGTACAGACTACTTTTATGGCACCTTGTTAAAGCTTTACAGATTGTCCCCTATATATATATATATATATATATATATATATATATATATATATATATATATATATATATATATATATATATATATATATTACAGTGGTGGGTCATTTATCGGCGTTAACGTGCTGCGTTAACGTGAGACTCTTTTGGCGATAAAAAATATCGCGTTAATCTATTCTCAAAGTTGGGTTGGGAGCTGGGTCTATACTACATAAGCTATGATGACTTTCACCCTGATATTTTAGCCGGATGTATACCTAGCCGAATTGCACTGTAGGGGCGAGCAGTCTTGAACTAGAGGCTCGCAGTCCGTGATGGACAGATTGTTAACGACTGGTCTATGTGGTAATACAATCGGGCAGGACATCCAACGCTCACCTATCATTCATCAACCTCAAATATGGCTTTTCATCTGAAAGATGTATGTAACAACTTTACATGGCGCTCAATATGATGTTAACCTAGAGAAATGTGCGCTATTGAAGTGTTTGTGTGGAAGCGCGTTTGCTGCAAGACAGGCTGGTCGTTCACTTGCTCTTAAAATCTCCGTCATTTTGGTCATACAGATAAAAGTAGCCTAATACATCTTTCGAATCTGTAAAGACTCTCGTTTCTTTGTGTGCACTCAGAATTAACAAAAATGTTGCGCAGCAAACAGGATGCGCTTTAGGTCTCATGAACTTGAGCAGAAACTTGCAAAACTCGAATATATCTAAAATACAGTACATAGAAAAATATATCTATAGAGAGTGAAATGTCTAAAAAATAGAAGGCGTGTGTGTTAGCATGGATGATTTACATGAAATTTAATCTGTGCAACACTGTGCATAATAAGATGGCTTTCAGTTCAATATAATAACAAAAAGCGACATTTTGGGTTTTATTCAACTAATAAGGTGGGCACGCTGTGATCTGTACTATATTTTTACTGTAATTGACAGTTATCGGCAAAAAAACAACAACACGGGAGGAGTCATTCTTCCAGTGGAGCAGGATTTTCCTCCAGTTTTTCGTGGGATTGGGACGGGAAGAGATTAAAGTTTGTGGTGCATTTTGGAAACAGGAGATGAGCCCCTGGTCTGTCGCCACCTGGCGAGAAACCCGTTCTCAAAGACTTACTTTAGACATTATTTGGGTAGCACACATATTCTGAATGCCTTCGGCAGAATTCAAATGAGCCATTTTAATCTAGATTAATCTAGATTAAAAATTAATCTATGCCCACCTCTAATCTGAGATATATAATTGATATATCTGAGAATTGGCAGACAAATTTGGTCAAATTTACCATTGTTTGGTAAATTTTCACAGGCAAAATCCAGTCATTTCAATAGGAAACCACACAATCAAGAATTTTGTGTAAGGGCAAACATTTTTGGGCATGAAAATTTGCCACGTTAACCAAAAGTAATGTGCTTCATTCGAAAGGGACTGTGCTCCTTGCACTGCTACACTACTGACAATAATCAATTGGCCTTTTTGTCCACAGAAAAATTGCAAAAGAAAAACTTTGAGTGGTCTTTTTTTAAGCCATAGAAAACGCATTCATTAGACATGAATATTTATGTGCTAAACCACCCTATGGCTAATCCATTTGCATTTGACTGTGTTGACTAACATGTTCCTCAGAATCATGCGTGTAACTACATCAGATATCGGTCTGCATAAATAAACAACATCTCCTGGGGTTATTGAGGGTATTTAAAGTTGGAACAAGTATTGCTTTCATAGGTCAGTGCCTGGGAGTCTGAAGAACTGACGCCCACACAGAAAAAAACATTGGTGAGACATTTGAGAGCCTGTTTTAAAGAGCAGTTCTGCTTTCCCACAAGCATTCCCAGGATTCTTTGGCTTGTGTCACTCTCTAATTGACAAAAACAGGGCAGCCACAATAAGGTATACACTGAACTAGACCAGCAGATCACTGCAAAACTCCTCGCTAAAAGTTGAAACTTGACAACTACACAGGGTCTTCCCTACACATCAACGCTCTACTGCACAAACGCAAATATTATGGCTTTAAAACCATCGTTTACCAGCATAAAGGCCCCTGCCCCAATCTACACAGCTAAAGCTTACCCAGCCTCCATTTTCCACCAGCCAGTCCTCTTTTTCCCCTCCAAGGTAGTCAGCGATGCTCTCGGCCAGTCTCTGGGAGCACTGGGAATTCTCTCCTCTGGACAGGAGCTCACTGGCCAGCACTCCAGTGAAAGTAAAGATGGAGACCACCCTCCCCCAGTTCAGTTTGCCATCTCCCACCAGTTCCCTCATGACGCTCTGCAGACACTTGCTGGGATCTGATCCGCAGGTGTCCAGGAACTCCTGGGAGAGGGATCGGAATTTGGTTCTGTGCTGCTGCTCCATCTCTTTGGCCAGGTATCTCATGGCCTCTGCTGACTCGCTGGGAGGCGTCTGTTGGATCCCGCTGCAGAAGCTGATGTAATCTTCTGCCAGCAACAAAGTCTGTTCCCTCAACCAACAAGACATTTTCTAAAAAATAAATAAATAAATCAGGGTCATAATACATAAGACAGGTTTTTTTATATAAAAAATGTTGTTTATCACATGTCCACCACTTGGACATGAACATCAAACAAGTATTTATGATTGGCAATGTCCTGCAGGGTGTCCAATAATTCAATCTTAGTTATGAGACTAGGGAATACGTGAATGTTTAACATTAATTTGTCACTCTACAGTATTTAAATAAATTATATGAAATGACATCAAAAATATTAAAGTTGTAAATTATAGCCTTATTTTTAAATTAATATTTTTTTGCCAAGTTATTTGTCAACTACCCCTTTAATGGTTTGATGTAAAGATCCCTTGCTAATTTTTTTACCATGGTAAACAATTTCTACCAAAATATTATAGTTACTGCAGCTATTGCCACTGCGGTGTCGGTTCACCTGGTAACCCTGGTAAAATCACCCTGGTAACAGTCTCTTCATTTTACTGCCATCTGACAAGCATTTCCGTAGCATGATGGCAAAAACTGAGAGACTGAGGAGGAGCTTCTTCCCTCGGGCCATCAGGCTCCTAAACTCAAGCTCAGTCTCATAACATCAACATGATTCCATTTAATAATCAGTAAAATATTCATTATTCTCTCCATCCTCCATTTAGCTGCTATGTGTACACCCTGTACAACCTGTTTGCACATTCCTGCTTATATTATTCATTAAGTCTACAGTATACTGTCCTGCACATTTTATTCTTTACTTCATTTTTTGTCATACCTATATTTATGTATATTCTCTTGTGTTTGTGTTACATATAATTACACTGTTCATGGAGTGGACCTAACTTACATTTCACTGCTGGTTATATTCTGTATAATTGTGTATGTGACGAATAAAAATCTTGAATGTTGCTGTCAAATCACAATTAACACGGTGTAGTATGTACTATGTATATTGTACTTATCACTCAGAGTAACAAGAATTCGGAATTTGTATCATTTCTTGTTATGTTAGTTATGGCTAAAACCTAATTTACCACAGTTTTACTAATAACTGTTTAGTGTCGTTTCGTTTCAATTGTACAGGCATTATACAGGTTAATTCAAGCAAGCGCGTGCGTTCATGCGTGTATGCAGCATTAACAGAACGCAGATCAGTTCATAAATGGATAAACGATTCATAATAACGGCTGTTAAGAGTCAGCTGCTGTATGTCTGCTTTCAGGCCTTATATGAAGAAAATACGTTCAGATTCAACTATGTCTACCGTAAACCTGCTTTCGTCACTTTTGCCACTAGTATTAACACAGTATTAACATATGAATACGCTGAATTTGATAAAAACACAGCATAAGCAAATGAAAGACGGCGCACGCAACACTGAAACACAAAGCCGGCTGCGCCATTGCGCACGAGCACACAAAGAAGGGAGCCAACAGAACGGGTTTGTAATATACGTTTTTCTCAATACATGTAAATTAAGTCTGATTCTGAAAAGCATTTTATACTGTAATTTATCATTTCTCTCAATAAAAGTGGAAAAAATAAAGCAGCTCACCCTCCCAGCGATATCAGACTGCGCTCTCCACCGACAGTTACGCAAACAGCAGTCAGATCTCATAGGAGACGCTCCGTCACTGACGCGTCCCTATTGCATACGCTTTATCTGTTAAAACACGCCCTCCATTAATGAGCCACGCCTCTCACGTCATCACGCTTTCCTATCGCATTGTTCTTTCCATTCAGTATTTACTTTGTTTTTTTCTCCTTTATTTCCCTGGCTTTATATTGTCTGCTGTATTGTTCTATATATGTTGTTTTAGGCATAATAATAATAATAATACAAACTTTTCCATTCAATATTTCAGATCGACAATGATTTTCTGTTTTCAGTATTAGGACACTATAGGCTTACCATATAGATGTAAAATGTTATCGACTCCCAAAGAATTATACCTTAATTACAAATTATCTATAGAATACACTTAAAGAAACTTTGGTATAACTCACATTTGAAGATTTTCCAATTATTTTTTGACGAATTGTTTATTTTAATGATTTTGTGTGTGTGTGTGTGTGTGTGTGTGTTCACATTTCAGTATTTACCTCATCATTTCACACAGTATATACAAAGACTCAAACACACAAACAAACACAAAAACAGGAAAATACTTTTAATGCTCCTGAATACAGTGTCAATATTTAACACTTATAAACACCAAACAATGTAAATATGTTTTCAGGAAACTGCTAACAATACTGATGTGGACAAACAAATCAATCAGCTAACTGTGATTATTAAATGTTGATTATATTATTCATGATATGAAACAAACTACTTTAAACACTAATCTATATATATATATATATATATATATATATATATATATTTAAATTCTAGTGCAAACAAAACTCATTCATGAAAGTAAATGTGTACATCAACCTGATATAGTCACCACGGATAAGCTACGACTAAATATATTGTAGAAACTTAATTTCCTGTAAAGCTGCTTTGCAACAATTTGTATCATAAAAAACCTCTATACAAATAAACTTGAATTGAATTACATTTCAGATTTCTAGATATATTCGTATTTGATCTAGACCAAATGTACAAGTAAGCCTACTGAAATCAATTCTCTTTAAATCGTTACCATAAAATATACCTACAAGAGTATAATAATTATATTTAAACAATCACGTTTTTAATTAAAAAATATTTTACAAACTAATTCTTGAACAGTCATCCTTTTCAAATAGTGTATTTTGTATATTGTTATTATATATATATATATATTTGCTGAGAAGCCAAGAAAAAGTGACATCTAATTGTGCTAATATAATAAACAAATCAGGATCTCTAGAGCAGCCCCACTGTGTGCTGTGATATTGAGAAGCCAAAACACAAATATCTTCTCACACTGGTGCAGGAGATCTCTTCAAGCCCAGATCTGCAACAAAGAAATGAGATACAATTAGGAGATAAAATAGTTCAGTACAAACCAAGATGATCACCACAGCGTATGCTAAGTCACAAAAGAGGAACAAAGAAGTTTCTATTCGTTAAAGCTTATGAAGGTTAGACAGAAAAGACCGCGGGAAAATTATAACCTATGTTGCGCAATTCCCCTACTGCTCTCAACAGACTGACATCACAGGATGGTGTAAAACACTTAAAACCGCTGCCAGTCCCTACCACCTGTAGTCCCTGATGCCAGTAAAGAGCAAAAGCATGCTATACAGTGTATTACGTAATTTACTTTCCCCAGAAGACCTGAAGCAGGCACTCACCCGCAAAGTGTTGTCCCATGATCCTGAGCAGAACGAGGTCCCATCGGGGGACACTCTGACGGTGCTGACCCGATTTTCATGGCCAAAGAGGATTGCCACTCTGGTACCTTTCAGGACATCCCAGACGTTAATGGTGTGGTCATTATATCCTGCAAACAGCAATCGGCCTGTGGAAAAAAAACAGTATAGGAAACAAGGAAAAAATATTGTTGTTTAGTATAATATTAAGTCTAGTCACATTTACTTTATACAATAGAGATTTTCAAAGCAGCTTCACGTGAATGAACAGGAATATAAAATTCAATCCAATTTCAGCTCTAAGGTAGCTCTACAGATAATACCGTCTCAAGTAGTTTAATGCTGATTCAATTTCGCTCAATAGCAATGTTGCAAAATGTATCAGTTATGAAGCAAACTCAATTCAATTAAAGCAGCTCTGTAGTCAATAGAGCTGATCAAGTTAGATCAACGTTCGTTTAGTTCAGTTCAATAACAGTGTAAAGTTCATCAATTATGAAATGAGTTAAAGTCAGCTCTACAGAAGGCAATTATTTAGCTCAAGACAGTTCGATGTTGATTTATTTCAGACAGTTCAATAACTGTCAATGTTTCAATGTTCAGAGTTCAACAACAGTGAACATTTCATCAATTCCTAAACAATTTGATTCAGCTGTAAAGCAGCAGTATAGAAAAAAATAGCGTCACTATCCAGCTCATGTTTTGCTCTCATTCTTTGGTGTCAGTGCAGTGGAAATATTGCAGAATATTAACTGTCTTTTTTGTCTTTTGTGTATTTAATTACATATACAGTGAAATATTGTTCAGTATAAATCCACAGACATTTAAAATTTTATTTTTTATCAAGCTAGATTGAAGATATAGTTTCTTATGGCTTGGATATTTGTGGTACTTCTATGGACATTGTTTAAATTTATTTTAGCTTGCCACTGTCAATTCCCTTTTATTGCATGGAAAAAATATTCTGCTAAACTTCTCCTTTTGGGTTCCACAAAAGTCATACAGTGTTGGAACAACATGAGGATGAGTAAATGATGACATAATCTCATGTTCAAGCCTTCTATTATAACTTCTGCGTGTTATGTGCTTTTGAAGACTACAATCCATCTTTATTCTCTTCTTGAGCAATATAACGGTCATAAGTCTACATTCCCTAAAGAGACACATGTTAGATACACGCTGTCCTAGCAAGAGTGTGTGTCACAGCTGAGGTAATTGCCTGTTCACTCATTTGACTCTGTTGAGTTACATTCCTTGGAAAACCTGAGTTTTATTAGAGCAGATATCCATCAGTATTAACCATGTGTCCTGTGTACTAAAATAAGGACTTAAGCGCACTGTATAGTCCGTGCACTTATAAAAAGCCCTAGTAAAAACCTAGAGCAGTGTATGAGAGTCAGTGTATCACATGTAAGTGAGATGTCAGAGCAACATGATAACCGAAGCTGAGTTCAAGAAATCATTTACCAAACAATTAAAATGCTGTCATCATTTGCTCACCCTCATGCTGCTTCAAACCAGTGTGACTTCATTCCATTAAAACTTAAAGTGAAATCTAGCTCTTTGGAATAAAATGAAAATAAATTGGATTTTAAGCTTCAAAAAGCACATAA
The DNA here is from genome assembly GCA_027564155.1 of Gymnocypris eckloni scoliostomus. Classification (NCBI taxonomy): domain Eukaryota; kingdom Metazoa; phylum Chordata; class Actinopteri; order Cypriniformes; family Cyprinidae; genus Gymnocypris; species Gymnocypris eckloni. Next base: position 7,026,613 of record CM050423.1, on the reverse strand, counting down.
ACGAATCAGTTAGGCTTCATTCGTTATATAAGTCTGTGTGAGAATTAGATCAAAATTAAATTAGTAAATAAAAACAAATCACAGTCCTCAAATGTCATTCTTATACATTCAGATATGACGCGCAAAACATGTCACATCAAGTTTGACATTAATGATGATACAGTCAAAAAAGATGGATGTTTGATACAAAATCTGGCATGACAGGTTTTTGAAGGGATGTTTACCATGCATAACTTCTTGTATGATTTTCTTTTTTCTGTAGAACACAGATATTTTAAAGAATGTTTCAACTGTTTTTGCCTACACAATGAAAGGTCAGTGGGGTCCAAACAATAAGAGACCCCCATTAACTTTCATTGAATTTTCATATTCCTTTGTGTTCCACAGAAAGAAACAAAGTAATACAGGCTTGGAAGAAGTTGAGTAAATTATGACAATATTTAGATTTTGGGGCAACTATCCTTATAATGTGTCATGTGAAGGTACTATCACTCAGTTGAGACGTGAGAGTTGATGTAAATTGATGTTGATGTTAAGCAGCTGATGTACTGATTTTCAGTGAATAATAAGTATATTTGGTAACACTTTATTATGACGGTCCCTTTATACACTCTTTATGTTGATCATAAGTAACTTTGCAAGTACTCATCAGCTTATTCTAGTAGCCCAAAGAGGCTAACACCCTACTAATACTGTAATGCGAGTTAGATGACATGAAGTTTCAAAGGTACTTGCAGTCAACAGAATCTCTAATGGGGACCATCAAAATAAAGAGTATGCTTACATTTTGGTCTGTTGTCACACAAAGATGTCATACAGGCTTGAAATATAGCAGAAATATTGAGTGAATTTATGATACTTTTGAGGCTGGTGCTTTTATTGTACATTCCTCATTCTGTTTTAAAGTATAAAAAAGAACACCTGGGACATTCTCCTTTTGTGTTCAGTGAAAAAAACTAAGAAAATTGGAATGATATGAGGGTGAATGAATGATTTTTGATAAATTATAACATTTATTCATATGCAGGCTAATTTTTCGCACTCTGCTTTAAGGGCCTGTGTCCGCCTTCTTACAGTGTGACTAAAAATATTCGTCAACAAAATTTTTTTCTGTGACTAAGAGGAGATGTTGACGAGCTAAAAATAATATCTTATGACAACATTATGACGAAATTTATGTCGTGTCTTCATTAACAAGACGAGACGGGACTAGAATGTTATTTGAAGACTACCTGACAGTCCAAATACATCCTTATAGGCTAAATTAACTGTCTTGTCTTTCATAATGTGCGTCTCAGTCTGTCATTGGATTACAACCAGACGAGGGGCGTTTGCATATTTAGTGTTACTATAGCAGCCGCAGTGGACGGATAGGCTACCAAAACAGGAACTAGCAATCTGAAACAATGGCCTCAGTCACAATTCTTGTCGATTAACGCAAAGTTAGTGAAGGCGGAATCACGCTGATAGAAGTGCTTTCTCTCGCGCACGGGCCACTTCTTCGGTTCTTATACAGCGCGCGATCAGTGCTCAGTTCTCAGTCCTCAAATACACACACGCACGCGCACACACACACACACGCACACAGAAGTCCAACTGTCTATCATGTAGAGTATCTCATGTAAATACAGTCGTTTATGTCTTAAGTGAATGTAAACAGGTGGGTGAAAACTGAACGTGTCAGTATACCATAGACTGTAAAAAAACAGGAGTATTAAATGCATGCCTTCCGTCTTAAAGGGACAGAATTTCTAATTAAATACATATCTGTCATCACTATTAACCAACAAAAGATGTTAAATAAATGTGCACTTGTGAAGTAAACCTACAGTATCTGAAAAAAAATGTTTAATTTGTATATCTAGTAAAAAAATAAAAATGTATTTCAGTTTTTCCAAATTTAATCATTGATTCAATTTTCCCATAAACTTTGGTCTAAAGAGAGAACAAATTATGACTATTTTAGTTTGAAGACATAAAATAGCTACCAAAATAAATGTTGGTAACTGCAGTTTGACAAATTATTACTAAAAATTGACTCAAATGCAATGAATTTTTCGTCGACTAAAACTATGAAAGACTCAAATTACTAAAATGTAACTAAGACTATTAATAATTTTCGTCTCAAGTCTAATACTGAGACTAAATCAAAAATGCCTGCCAAAATGAACAATGCTTCTTACCACTAAGGGAAAAGTCCACACTAGAGGCTCCAAATATGATACTCTCTTTGGAGTAGATAGCAACCTCACGGTCAGCTCGCAGGTCATACAGACGACACTGAAACAACACGAAAGTTCACAGTGAGATCTGTGTGAACTTACAGAGTCTGACTCATTGAGTCTCAGCGATCATTGACCGACTAACAGGTGACATGATTTGATTTGAAAACAAGGACACATTACACGGACCTGTACCTGGAATATAACAACAGCAAATTCTAAACACACAAACATCTATTCTAATACACTCTCACATATAACCAGTCAACTAAGTATCTCTAAACCAACATTATTAAAACATCATCAAGTCATCAAAAGATCCTTGTGCATAATTAACTAAACCAATTATCAAGCTATTCATCTCAATTTGGCTCAAGAGTGTGTGTGTGTGTGTGTGTGTGTTTGTTTGGAGGTGGAGTATTAATCAGTGGACACAGGGTAAGAGGTATTACACTTGATTGTGAATCTTTCTGTCAATCCTTTGTAATCTTTGAGAAGCCAATTGATTGTTTTGAAGTAATATGGGGTAACTGGTGTGTTGTAATGTAGAAAAACTTACCGTAGCATCATCAGATCCAGTTGCAAAAGCATCTCCGCTAGGGTAATACCTGCATTCATATAAAAGGTTAACATTTCTATAGACAATTAAAGGGATAGTTCACCTAAAAAAAAATGTATATCATTAATTATTCACCCTCATGGCATTTCAAACCCGTAAGACCTTTGTTCATCGTCGGAACACAAATTAAGATATTTTATTTTTTATCTGAATTTTAAATCCAAGAGCTTTCTTACCCTGAACCACTGATGTCATAAGGATGTTTTTAACAATGTCTTTACTACCTTTCTGGGCCTTGAATGTTTCAGTTAGGTCGCTGTCTGTGCAGGGTCAGGAAGCTCTCCGATTTCATTAATAATATCTTCATTTGTGTTCCGAAGTCTTACAGGTTTGGAAAATGTTTTTATTTTTGGGTGAACTATCTCTTTAAAACACAGACAACACCAATATTCACACTACGGATTCCCAATACTAACTCTTTCATAAAAGTTTTTTGGTTTTTGGTTTGAGAGGTTGGTCTTTTTATCATCATTTTATCATTGAAGTACATGCTGTGCATACATGACCCAAATTATGTAGCACCAGGTTCAAGGCATCAATAAACAGGTTTGCCTTTTTCAGCTTTGAACATTGGTAAAAAGTACATCAAATAAAGCATACAGGCATACAATCTCCAAATATAAGTAATTTAGGTATAATTGGGACATTTCTTGTTTTAGCATGACACTGACTGCACCCCAAAAAGATGTATCTCATTTAGAAAGGCTTCACTGAATCTGATGTGGAAGAACAGGTTTGCATAAAACCCAGAAATGAACCCAATTGGAACACCTTTGGTGTGAATTGAAATGGCAACAGCAAGTCAAAACTCATCTTCCAACATCAGTGCCTGACCTTGTTGATGCTCTGTGTGGAAGTAAATCCCCACAGGCATGATGCAACATCTACATTCACAGATGAGTGGAAGCTGTTATAGCAGCAGAGGCCAAGTAGTGCCCACGGTTTTAATTTAAACATTCAATACGCATATGGTTGCATTTCTTGGATGTCCACATACTTTATCTAAAGACACTGGGAGAGTAATGCACCAAACACTGAACACAATACACATCTGAATAGTTAAATAATAACTTTTCCTCAGTCTTACACTTATAATAATAATAGCTACACATGTGTTTGTCACTTATATGCAGTATTCCAACAGTCTTTGCACTCACATTATTATTAATTATTATTATTATTGTTGAAAAATATATGTTTTTACTATTGTTTTTTGTTCAATTAACAGCATTTATTTGAAAACTAAAACCTTTTGTAACATTTTCTTTACTGTCACTTTTGGCCAACACTCTTAAAAATAAAGGTGCTTCAAAAGGTTCTTCGCAGTGATGCCAAATAGAGGAACCATTTTTGGTTCCACAAAGAACAATTCAGTCAAAGATTCTTTAAAGAACCATCTCTTCCTTACCTTTTTACAATCTGAAGAACCTTCTTTCACCACAAATAACCTTTTGTGAAACAGATTTTATTTAAAAAAGTGAATTTCACTTCTAATTAGAAGTATTAACTACTTCTTTTTGAAGTTTTACTTAACCCAACTATTTGATAATATATATATATATATATATATATATATATATATATATATAATGATAATATATAATTTTCCACAAAAATATTAGGCAGCACAATTGTTTTCACCAATGATAATAATCAGACATTCTTTAACACTAAATTAGCATTTTAGAATTATTTCTGAAGGATCGTGTGGCAATGAAGACTAAAGAAATGGCTGCTGAAAATTTAGCTTTGCCATCACAGGAATAAATTACTTTTTGCAAAATATTAATAAAACAATCTGTTATTTTAAATTGCAATAATATTTCACAATTTTTATCAAATAAATGTAGCGTTGATGAGCATAACAGACTTTTTCAAAAAAAAAAAAAAAACTTAACTATTCAATTAATCACAATTAATTGCAACAAAATAAAAGTTTATGTCTGTGTATGTATGTATATATATATTAGAGATGCACCGAATGTTCGGCAACCGAAATTGTTCGGCCGAAAATAGGAAAAAAACCTCTTTCGGTGTTCGGCTGAATAAGCGAAAAGACCGAATAATTTGGACCGAACAATGACGTTACACGATCAAATAGAGGCGCGCACTAATGCAGCAAACACGTTTGCAGTGCAGTCAGTGTTGCCAACTTAGCGACTTTTCAGACCCCTTTAGCGATTTAAAAAAAAAAAAAAAGCGCCTAACGACAAATCTAGCGACTTTTGAAAAAACCTTAGCAACTTTCCAAATGTCGCCAGTACTGTCCTGCGAGCGCGAGATCTTGAGTTACACCTCTCCCTGTGTCTGCTCTGATCAGTGAGCGCTGGCTCCGGCTGAGAAGAGCAGCACATTCAGTGACCGCACGGCAGCTGACATGGATGTGAATCAGCTGCGCATGTGCACACGGTGTTGCCACGGACCAATCACTTGCCTGCTTCTCCTTTGTTTGAAATAAAACTATTTAATTTGACCGTTTTTTTTATCTCATGCGCTTATATTACTCAGTCACAGAGCTTTAGTTCATTCCAGTTTCTGAACTCCTCTCAGATCGCTTACTGGGCTATGTCTGAGAGACTGTACGTGATTGTACTTACTCATACACAACAATAAACTTAATTAAACTTATTAAACTCATATACACATATAAAAAGCAAAATCCAGAATTGTATCATTGCAGATGATGTAACTGCTGGTTTTACAAGTTCAGTTCCGTTGTCGGACAGATAATATGTAACGTTAAATGATAACAGTTTTATACTGGACACTCGGCTTGTATATTAAAGTACATTATGTGAGCACGGATTAGGGAAAACAGTTCATTTTAGGCAGAATGCAAAATAGTACGTGATTACGTCATTAATATGCAAATTTGCACATGACTTAATCTGGCGACATTAGCTACTTTCCATTGAAAATACTTGGCAACACTGAGTGCAATAGGGTCTGGCTGCAGACTTGCACTTGCACGCTCCGCGAGTGATGTCACTTGCAGTCTTTTTTATTTTGTTATATTTATTGATTATTTTTAGTTTGAATCTCTCAACATTTTACAACAGTAGCCAGGTGGTAAAGACAAGAAAAAATTAAATAAAATGGCACTTGCAATCGTTGCTTGCACTTTCTGCTACCTGCGACGTCACTTGCATTCGACACGAATCGTGTGCATTGCCAACGGAGACAAGGCGCTGTGGTGGTTAAACGATTAAAACTAATTTAATATCATAACATACAAGTGTCTGAGCGTGCAAGTGCAAGTCTGCAGCCAGACCCTTCTCCTGCAGTGTGGAATCATTAAAACTGTCAGAGAGAGAGAGAGACGCAAAAATCATTATAAGCACAAAACACCAAGAGTGAGAGACTGTTTAGTGCTGCTTCTCATGTCTCCAATGAGAAGAGGAAGGGGTGGTTGTTGCTGGTTACTGTGTTGACTGAAATCGTTAAATGGATTAGCAAATAAACCACAGAATGTTATGTTTTCTAAAACACGCACGAATGGCATGTATTCAAACAGCGCTGCACGAGCTCGCGGCGCCGGGGTTCAAAGTCCAAAGCGCGAGCAAATTCCGCTCTGAAACACTTACTCATCATTTGCTCATTTTTTTTAAGGCGTGTGACAATGTGATACGTGTGACAAACATCTTCCCAAATTCGTAATGAGATATATCTGAGAAATATCTGCGTGCTGTTGTCACTTCCTGGTTCCTGCATATTTCCGGCAAAATAAAAGCTCCATCAACATTTATATTAATGTTAGTATTGTCATTTTACTCTTGTTCTGTAAAATAAAATAAAAAGACAATAATAATGATATAAATAATTACCCTACAACAGCTGTATTAATACATTTACTATAACATTCACAAATAGTGTTCAAATTGGGATCTGTAATATTTTCTAATGTTTTAAAATAAGTCTCTTCTGCTCAGCGAAGCTGCATTTATTTGTACATAAAAAATACAAGCCTGATTCAGGAAGGGGGTCTCAAAAATGGCCAAAACATATTATTTTACTAACTTATTAATTTTAAGTTAAATTGCGCTTTGTTGGTATAATGTCTGATAAAATGTATAAAAATGTTCAGTGTTAAGTAATTTTTTTTTTTTTTGTAAAGCAGGACAAAAGAGTAAAAAGCTGATTTTGGCAATTTAATTTATAATAGGCCTACATGGGGGAGAACATTTTATAAAAACCGTGTTCGGTATTCGGCCTTGTGTTTCATTTTGTTCGGCTTCGGCCAAGAATTTTCATTTCGGTTCATCCCTAATATATATATATATATGCACATGTAAATATTTATTCAATATATACATGAATGTTTGTGTACTATATTTATATATACATACAGGTGCATCTCAAATAAATTAGAATGTCGTGGAAAAGTTAATTCAACTCAAATTGTTAAACTTGTGTATTAAATAAACTAAATGCACTCAGACTGAAGTAGTTTAAGTCTTTGGTTCTTTGTGAAAATTTTGGCTCTCATTTAACAAAAACCCACCAATTCACTATCTCAACAAATTATAATATGGTGACATGCTAATCAGCTAATCAACTCAAAACACCAGCAAAGGTTTCCTGAGCCTTCAAAATGGTCTCTCAGTTTGGTTCACTAGGCTACACAATCATGGGGAAGACTGCTGATCTGACAGTTGTCCAGAAGACAATCATTGACACCCTTCACAAGGAGGGTGAGCCACAAACATGCATTGCCAAAGAAGCTGGCTGTTCACAGAGTGCTGTATCCAAGCATGTTAACAGAAAGTTGAGTGGAAGGAAAATTGTGGAAGAAAAAGATGCACAACCAACTGAGAGAACCGCAGCTTTATGAGGATTGTCAAGCAAAATCGATTCAAGAATTTGGGTGAACTTCACAAGGAATGGACTGAGGCTGGGGTCAAGACATCAAGAGTCACCACACACAGACGTGTCAAGGAATTTGGCTACAGTTGTCGTCAGAGGTGTCTTACCTGGGCTAAGGAGGAGAAGAACTGGACTGTTGCCAAGTGGTCCAAAGTCCTCTTTTTAGATGAGAGCAAGTTTTGTATTTCATTTGGAAACCAAGGTCATAGTCTGGAGAAAGGGTGGAGAAGCTCATAGCCCAAGTTTCTTGAAGTCCAGTGTTAAGTTTCCACAGTCGGTGATGATTTGGGGTGCAATGTCATCTGCTGGTGTTGGTGTCTCTTGACAAAAGACATTGTGTCTTTTGAAAACCAAACGTCACTGCACCCGTTTACCAAGAAATTTTGGAGCACTTCATGCTTCCTTCTGCTGACCAGCTTTTTAAAGATGCTGATTTCATTTTCCAGCAGGATTTGGCACCTGCCCACACTGCCAAAAGCACCAAAAGTTGGTTAAATGACCATGGTGTTGGTGTGCTTGACTGGCCAGCAAACTCACCAGACCTGAACCCCAGAGAGAATCTATGGAGTATTGTCAAGAGGAAAATGAGAAACAAGAGACCAAACAATGCAGATGAGCAGAAGGCCACTGTCAAAGAAACCGGGGCCATACCACCTCACCAGTGCCACAAACAGATCACCTCCATGCCACGCCGAATTGAGGCAGTAATTAAAGCAAAAGGAGCCCCTACCAAGTATTGAGTACATATACAGTAAATTAACATACTTTCCAGAAGGCCAACAATTCATTAACAATGTTTTGTATTGGTCTTATGAAGTATTATAATTTGTTGAGATGAATTGGTGGGTTTTTGTTAAATGTGAGCCAAAATCATCACAATTAAAAGAACCAAAGACTTAAACTACTTCAGTCTGTGTGCATTGCACTTATTTAATACACAAGTTTCACAATTTAAGTTGAATTACTGAAATAAATGAACGTTTCCACGACATTCTAATTCATTGAGATGCACCTGTGTATATATATATATATATATATATATACACACACAGTACACATACATAAATTATGTAAACACAAACTTTTATTTTGGATGCAATTAATTGTGATTAATTGATTTGACTGGCCTATTCCAAACTTTTGACTAGTAGTGTATATATACAGTATACAATCTATATATTAATATGTACATAAATGCTATAAAACTACTACTCTACTATATAATAACTCAACATCACACCAATGGCTGCTTTACTAGTCCTTCAGTGTCAAATAAGCAATTATGAGAAAAGCCGACTGTTTACACTGAAGTCAGATTGTGAACAAAGTCTGATATTTCTCAGATTCATTACCACATAATAAAGTGTCCAAGAACAGATTTGAAAATATCAGATTCAATATGATTTTTGCTATTCACAATGTTATGCAGTGAGGGAAAAGTACAGTGATGCGAACATAGCTTAAGAGCATTATCAGAAAGTGCCAGGCGGCGGGCCACTCACTTCACACTGTTGATGTCAGACTCATGCGTTTCAAAAGACTGAACATTCTGTCCCGAGCGCATGTCCCACACATTAGCCTTCTTATCACAGCCCTGAAACACACACACAGCACTTTAGAGACCGGGAGGATAACACTCACACATAACAGGGTGAAAATAGCTATACATTACCCAAACTGACATTGTGACTGAACAACATCCTAACATGTAAAATCCATCCACATGTCTTATAATGTTAATGATGGCCAGTTAGAAATGATCATTTATTTCCAGTGCTTTCTTTCATCTTTACAAACTGAAATGAGTATTTCACTGATTCTTCAGTAATGATAGTACTCTCATGTGTGTTATGTGAGTGGGGGTTGGGATGTGTGTGTAAAACAGTATATGCGTTGATGGTGTTTTGAGGATCTAACCCCTGATACAAAGGTGTTTCCTGTTTCAGAGGGTGCCAGGTTCAATGAAAGAACATCAGCTGAGTGACCATGGAAACTCTGCAGCAGCTGCCCACTCTCGACATCCCATAATGCACAAGTCCCATCACCACTTGATGTCAGAATCTGCAACACACACACACACACACACACACACACACACAATGGATGGACGGATAAGCAAGTATAGATCACTTTAAATTCTTCCTTACATTTTGTAATGACCTGGGGAAAAAAGTATAAAAGTATATATAAAACACCTGTATTACCCTCTAGTGGAGGTATTGATTATTACCCTTATGTGAGGACTACAAACACATGCAGCAATACAATATTTGCTGTTTCCTCAACTGTACCGAAGAACCTAGATTAAAAAGCAACTAGCATCAGGTTGAGTAGATGACGCAATGTTGAACTTTGTGTGAACTATCCCTTTAAATCAGTTTGGAGGAGTAAACCCTACACAAATCAGAATGACTGGAAGCTGTAGAATTTTCACTTTCTGCTCTTCTATAAATAGATGCACTGAATCCCTGTTTTGACGAAAACAACATATTTCACTTCGTCTTTTACTATCTTTGTTGTCACTTACAGGAACATAATCATGAAAGCGGAACAATCTGTGATGTGAGACGATGCCGAGAGAGAAAACCCCAACCATTTATTCAAAACACTCACGAAAAACACAAACCCAACAGCAAGCTGTAGAGATTATTTTTAGAATTAATTATTCCAAATGACCGTTACACTCACAGATAAGACCAAATCACAGAACCCATGCTGAAAAAGCAATAACAAAAAATAGCTTTTCTTACTGATCCATGTCAAGGTTATTTTTAAAAGCAGAAATCACATAAGGGGAACTTCAGGGGATTTACTATGACAAATGTGTTTATGTTCTATAAATATAAGCTAAATCATTACAGACCCATCACTGCCACAGAGGCACTGATTAGAGCTGAATTATTAAACTATGAATTAATATAACTTTACCATCTCTGCACACAGTGCACTGCAGCTAAAAAAAGAAGGAAGATATTTGTATTCATTTTTAGGGCTCTGACTGTAATGTGCTGGTGTGATTTAAGATAAATACATGGATAAATAAATAAATACAGTCTATGTAATGATACAGTCTATCACACAGGGTCTGGAAACATTGCAAAAATAGTGTGTTTAGCACTCAATTTATTTCACAACCAAAAAACAAAACAAAATAAAAAGCCCTGAAGTAACCAAACACATTTTTGTAAAGAGATATTAATTGTTTAAGATGTAAAACCTTTAGAGTAGCAACAATTACCACCTTGTTAAACTTTGGTGGAAAATCAATGTGTTCACAATGAATATGACATGAATACTCTTTATAAATAGAAAATAATTTGTGCTATACTTCCAATAGTAGCAATGATACTTGCTAAATTCTAATCCTAACGCTCACATAAACCTGTATACGCTTTAAATAGTGAGGAACACATCAAATTCCCTAACAAGTTGGCTTCTAACATGTTTTAATATATTTGTGAGAGTGTTTTCAAAATGTAGACCTTCACAAGCATAGCCAACCCGGCGCACGCGCACGCACGCACGCACGCACGCACGCATGCACGCACGCACGCACGCACGCACGCACGCACGCACGCTCACACACACACACACACACACACACCTGCATGTCAGAGTTGGTGAAGCTGCAGGAAGACACATAGTTGGTGTGCATTGCCACAGATTTCTTTTAGATGCCAAGTTCTCATTTTTATCCAAAGAAAGAGGATAGACGGACATTTATTATCCAAACCACTGAATGAAAGACACAGACAAATGTTAACATTTTGCAGAAATGCACAACAATACATTTATTTTGATTCATATATGGATTGCATTACTATCTATAACCGGTATACATATATCTTAAATCAAATAACAGCTAGTATCTGAAGTTAAGTTCAGCAGTGACCTATGAAATTATGAAACTTACTACTACTAATAACGCTTGTGAGTCTCTCCTGATACTTACCCACAAGCCACAGCACAGCCAGAAGGGGCATACGCACAAGCCATGACCCAGGTGCAGGGCATAGTGACTGCATGCTCCTGTATAATGCACATCGCAATGCAATCATTTACATTTTGATATATATAATATACATGAAAATGAAGAATGAATGAATGACTGATCAAGATTTGGGTTTTCGGGAAACAACTAAACAAACACCACTGCAGGTGCAAATATGTCTAATTAATGACTAAAATTAAGTTTCTGTTCATTTTCATTTTCATTTCAACAAACCACATACACAAATAGAACTGCTTTTCTCTATACATGTTATTAAACCCATGTATCAAAAACATGCAATGAGAATGAAGGTTATCAGAATGAGAATGAGTTTTATTGGCCAGGTATGTTTACACATACGAGGAATGTGTTATAGTGACAGAAGCTCCACAGTGCAACAGAATGACAGCAACAGGACAAGACACAGATAATATAACATCATATACAAAAAAGCAAAAACACAATAAACAATACAGACAATTATGTGTGTACAGGTCTGACACGTGCAAATTTGAAAAGACAAAAAATAAGTATGTGTGGTGAATAAATAATGTATAATAATGTTGTGTTCCACGTTTAATGTCAAGTGTTTATGAGATGGATTGCTTGAGGAAAGAAATTGTTTCTGTGTCTGGTCGTTCTGGTTATTAAAACAACACACAAAATATGATGTACACATATGTCTGAGTATTTCAATGCTTCTGTATACACAAGAAACAGATTCAGCATGTCTGATGTGTTAATGTGTGTGTTTATATTGCTGCCAGATTAGTTTGGCTCTAATACCCTGGGTTTCCATTAGAGTGCATTACATCTATAAAACATGCAGATTATTATTTTGAACAGCTCTAGCACTGCAAAACGTCACCCTAGAATACTGTGTGACACAGGCAGAAAGATTTACCTTATTGGTTGTATACGCATCCCACACAATGACTTTTCCATCCTATAGGAGAGATTCAACATTTCAGTAATTTTGTTTTTATGAAAGTCAGGCATTAGTCAGTTTCAGACATTTAGCAGACATTTCTATATAAAGTGACTTGCAAAAGATGAGGAATAAAGCAATTCATCAAAGGGCCAACAATATTCGTAATACTGGATGACATGTTTATTAGACAACAAGAGCTAGAGAAGAAATATGGGGGGGGGGGGGGGGCATTGGTTTAGGAATGGTTGGTGTTTAAGTGCTTGTGGAATAGGTGTGTTTTCAACTGCTTTTAAAGATGTGATTGTCTCCCCAGTTCAGGAGGAGATTGGCAGCTCATTCCACCAGAGAGGAACAGAGAGGGTGAAGGTTTTGGAGAGTGACTTTTTGCCATGTTGTGATGGAACACAAAGGCGTCATTCATTAAGTATAATAAAGATTGTGAATAACTGATATACTGCAGCATCTAACTCTTCCAGACAACAGATCACATTAACAAAAAAACAACATGTCTACACATTCCTCCAACAGTGGTTAGGTACCATGATGATACGTCCTGTTACCTGAGAGGAGCTGACGATTCTTCTATTGTCCCGGCACCAGTCCATGCACAGCACTTTATTTCCATGTCCTTTTAAAGTTCTCCTGGTCTTCATGACAAATTGACCCAGAGCTTCTATCCTCTCAGCCACTTGATGCACTGAAGTCAGAAAAAAAACGAACCGCATGACAACCTGAAGCAGCACGTTTCCTAGAACTCATCTTAGCATCAGCAAGATACAATACTTGTATTACTATAAACAAACAAAAAATCATCCTCTTATATTTAAATAGTAAAATTGTACTTTGATGACATCCAGCATGCATTGCAGCATGAATAAATTACACTGTTGCATTGTTTAGTTTTGTTTTGGAATCTAAAAATAGTATTATCACTATTGTTGCATTTTGTATCGTGAGTATTGTTGTCTTGGTGCACAGATGACATTCAAAAAAGTGTTATAATATACTCTCACATCCTTTATAAATACAATCCGCATTGTAGTTCCTTATTTTAAACTGTTGAAGAAACAAAACAAATCAGCCTACAGAAATCTTAGTAAAACAATAACATCATACTGTGATTTTATGAATACAGGCCAATAACCCTTTGTTCCCCTGGACAAACACAGAGATCATATTGTGTGCTCCTGTAGTTCAACTGGCAGAGCATAATATCATTGGTTGAGTTTGCAAGAAAAACAAAAACTTTGAATTTGCTCATTTGAATTCATCATCACTTATTTGTATTCTACTTATTCAGGAACCTTTTTTATTTTTTTATAGTACTAATCAGTGCAAAGAATATTCCAAGTAAGCGCATAATACTACAACTTATCAATTTAGAGATTAAAATATTTTTCAAATTTTCTGTTTTGTTGTATCAAGGATTTTTAAAAAGAATGTTTAGAATAGTTTACAACTGAAACATAAGATTTACCAGCATCATACTATCTCAAAAAACTGTTATGAACAGCCATTTAAATAAGTACATACATAAACACAGACAGTCCATTCCAAACATGACAAAACAACCATGAAACCACTAGTAAAAAAAAAAAAAAAAACTAAAAAAACATGTTGGGTGCCAGCATAGTACGGCAGAAATGTATTTTTTACATTTTGTATTTATTTTTTTAATGCAGACTTTGTATGGGATCCTATAAGACGTGTTTTTTCATGACTTCTGCCACAAAGTTCTATAATACAGGACAATAGTTCAGAAAATGCATGCCCTTTTTAAAACAATTCTGATATCTCAAATGTTACATTACTAGCATACAGGCCTGAATCGCAGTTACCAAAATGCAAAGGTTATATTTAAACTTAAATCTCCAAGTAAAGATTTATATCTCGGTCCTCGTAATATATTAAATTGTCTACATGATTTTAAGGATACTAGATCATATGGACATAGAAGAAATACAACAGTGTCTTAACATTTAGCTGGTGTTTGGTAGATATTGCTGTATTTCAAATCTAGCAGCCTAAATACACGGCATTTTTGGGGCATCCCGCGCATTAGCTGATGTCCATGAATGCAGTCTAGCTAGGCAGCTCGCTGGGTTTTGACACACAGCCGCTGAGTGTTTTACTCACGCTCGACGTCGTGTAGTTTAGCTCTCTCCTCTTCTAGTTTGACTTTCAAAGTCTCAGACTCCACTTTCAGCGTTTGGATGGTTTCACCCTTCGCTAGCGCCTGACAAGCCATCTTTAAGAAAACACAGATGGATGACGGATATGTCAATAATTATACTCTTTATTATGAGCCGAGACTGATACAGCGCAGTCACTCTGCACAGCTGATGATGCTCTGACGTCAGCGCAAGGGTCACGTGACACATCACCACCATCAGCATCGCATTTATTTCTGGAGCACACTGACTGAAGCCCAAAATCACATTTATATCCGATTTATATTCACTCTTTAAAATCTCTTTAAAAGGTTTCTAAATCCTTTAGCTTAATTTTATTTCCATCATATTGGTATAATTTAAACTATTAGTTCCAAGTTTGATGTAACTTCTAATTAATACATTGCAAATAACAAATATATGTTGTTTGTAAATTGATTAGTATTTCATTGGTTACTTTTGTGACTACAAAACAAATACAAGCAAGTAGGCTACTAAGTAAGAGTGCTGTTCTCTAAGAGGCTAAATGTGTTTTCAGAAAGCTCACAGATAAAGCACTTCACACACGTGTTCTGTGTCAGTGATGACAGGAGGATGTGGCCGTTTCTCAAACGAAGGCTGCATCCTCCGGAGGGCGCATTTGTAGGCTGCGTATGTTTATTTCAGTTAACCGATCATTACATGTGCGAGTCAAACGCATATTACAACAAGTGATGTTTCACAAACAAGTTTCGGGAGGAGCACGCGCGCATAATTAACACAGCCAATTCATCATCAGTAATCACATCACTTACCCAATAAACGCTAGAGAGAACCCCTATAAATAATCAAGCAGCCTTACCTCCATTATCTCTAGTCTTCCAGAGTTCGGCTTGCTCCCTTGCCATGATCACAGATCTCATTTTCTCCTTCCAAACAACGGGACATATACTCGAGATTCGCGGATCCTCCGCAGCAAATTTACCGGACCCAGGATCTCTCCTTCTCCGCCAGTCAACGCCCCCGAGCCCCAGGCTCCATCGCGCCAACGCTCCGCCGACCAGCCACAAGATTTCCCGACATCAGGGCTTAATCAGGGCTTCCACCGTTTCAACTCCCCGCATCCTCGTATCATTCGGCCGCGCCAACAATTCCTCCGATCGGAAGTGGACCGATTTAAGCCAGAGGTAAACGCTGATTAATTACGACGCCCGCTCGCGGAGGATAAACAAACGGATCTGTACTTTTCTTCAACGAGCATGGGCCGCGCCCCAGTTCTCACCGCAGCAAGCCTCACTCGATTCCCGCTTTTTGCTCAGCCTTTCACCGCGGCTCTTCCAGCCGCAGAGCCATATGTAGCCGGGCCTAACTTCCGCTTCCAGAACGCGAAGCTGCCTACGCTAGCGGGCGCAGGCCAGCAGTGTTGCCAAAGTAGTTACATTTGTTGCTAAAATTGTTAAATGACACCGCAGCATTTCTGGATGTCAATGCATTACGTAACCAGGAAGCAAGCGCTTAGAATCTACAATAACTTCCCATGTTTTTCACCAGCTTTGTACCCGTACTAATTCACCCCATATTTGGCTAGATAAGGCGGATTATAATTTGTTTCGTGGTTAAGACCAACAGTTGGAAGAGACATTCCACTATTAATTATGGTGGGCTAACAGTAACGATTAACAATCACAAGTATAAAACCGCGTGTGTATTTATTTATATATATATATATAACAATTATTGCAAGTTCAACCTAATTAATATATGAAGTTCGTACTGCCGGTGTTACCAACAGATATGCCTCTTACCGGCTAGGGGTTTCAATACTCTTTCTTTGCGTGGTTAAAAGAAATGAATGCCTTTCATAATTTTATCACTTAAAAGGTTGCTAAATAAAGGTTAAAAAATAGTTAAACCTGTTGCTAGACGATCGAAATACAAGTCGCCAGGTTAGTCTGAGAACTGCTATGCTAATTAAATATATATCATTCGCTAAATTGGCAACACTGCAGGCTACCCGGATGTTTTCAGCATGTCCCGCCAAAGTCACAAACCCTGCCCCCCCCTTTTTCCTCAGCCTACAGAAGCAACTTAGCATGCGGCTACCTCCACTTGCAACGCAGGCCCCACATCTCATATTTTTGTTCTACTTTCTTTGAGCGGCCTCCAGCTCCCGTAGCGAACGCTAGCACGAGTCTGCCACTGTTAGCAGCACAGGCTGATCAGGCTCTACAGCCTTTTTCCCCGAATATTACAAACTATGTGGCCTGCAGCAAGCAAGCGTGAAACTGCCTCCGCCTGCAACATGTCAGAGATCGAAGTTTTCCGCGAACGAAAGTCCTACCGACTCATCGGATCCTCCCGCCGCCGCCCAAAGCACCAGCGATCCGCAGGACAACTCAACCGAGCCCGTGGCTGCACACGGGCCGCCAGCCTTCCCGCACCACCGCGGCTAACGCCTCAAGCGCCGCAGCCCGCACTTCACCCTCGCCTCCAAGGCAGCAACCACCTTCTCCAGCCTCCTCCCACGCCAGTCTTCTCACACGCCCATCAGCAGAAAATTGGACCGTGGCAGAACTCCGTCAAGTTCTCACCAGCGCGGCGTCATTATCCCACGACGCTTCAAGCAAGTCAGATCTCCTCGCCTCTACAATTCTCTCCAGTCCGGGAATTTCTAAATTCCTCCCTCCACTCGAATCAGCGACCACAGCAAGCAAGAGCCGCAAATCACCCTACCGCGGCCCGGCCCAATCTTCACTCCTCAAGGACCGGCCTCCGCCACCGAACCGCAGCAGCAGGCTCGGCCAGCCTGGGCCGCGCCCGGATACCGCAGCCCTCAGCCCCCACCTTCCTCGAGCTTCCACCGAGCGCCAGCTCGCAACTCAGCCCAGCGAAGTGTCAGCCTTCGCCTCCACAAGCCGCCTCACCAGAACAAGCACGCCTCCGTCAGCGGCATACAGCTACACGCAGCCCTCGGACCAACGAATCCCTCCCTACCCATGGCCCGCAGCTCCGCCCACTCACGGCCAGCCCTACTCCATCAGCGCAAGCCCCGCGCCTGCTTACCCCCTTACCCCTCTCCGTCCACCAAGCTCTTTCAGGCTCAAACTTACCCCAATCATCGACCCAAACACCAGCCATTCCCCTCTTCCACGCAGTCAGCTCCCCGAGCCCCTTTCTCTTTCTACCACCTCGCCTCTACCCATACCTCCAAACGCACTAGCACTGGAACCACCCCGTAGCCAACTCCATCAGGTCCATCAGGTCACAAATCCTATCAGAAATTCAGAACATTGGCACCGGAGGCGGATCCACTCCCACCCCAGTACCTCCCTTTTCAGAACTAATATTCCCTTAAACCATCCCTTGAAACCTCTCCTCAAGCCTCCCTCAATTCAATTCTCCAAGCAGTCTCCCAAGGACCCTCCAGTCATACCTGACAGCATGGAAAAGCTTCAAAACTTTTCACTCCACTTATAACTTGCCATTCCCCACCTTTTCACTACTGGCCATCACCTCATTCATCTCCCACCTCAACATAAACAAAAAACTCCGAACCAGTTCCATTAAAGGTTACCTAAGCGGACTACAATTTTTCCACAAACCTTTATACGGTTCCCTTCCGCCCATATAGCCAATTCACAGACCTCCTTACTCATTAAAGGTATCCAGAAAACCAATCCCACCCGCCCAGACTCCAGGCAGCCCATAACTCTAAAAATTTTTGACCAAATGCATTTCCACTCTCCGCAGAGGCTACCATTCTATCCACACCGCCCGCACACTCGACGCCATGTTTATCCTGGCCTTCTTTGGCTCCCTCAGATGCTCTGAGCTCGCCATCCCATCCAGTTTCGACCCAGCCATCCACCCCACTATCTCAGACCTAGCAGTACTGGACGACGAAACCATTTCTTACACCATTAAGCAAAGTAAGACAGACCAAACAAAGAAAGGCCACTTCATTTACATTTTCAAACTCCAATCACCTTTATCACCATACCAAACCCTCCTAGCTTTCCTCCATCTAAGGAAATCACAGTCCAAACTCCCATCCGACCCCTCTTCACAGACGACTCCAACCGCCCGCCACTCGCTTCTGGTTCCAAAAGCACCTCAAAGCAGTCCTGCACCTATCAGGTACCCCAGCCGGAAACTTCCAGCCATTCATTCCGAATAGGCGCAGCAACCACAGTGGCCCACAAAGGCCTTTCCCAACAGCAGATCCAAGAACTCGGTCGCTGGTCGTCAGAGGCTTTCAAAAGCTACATTCGACTAAACCGCTCCCACATCAAGGAAGCCCACCAGACCCTAATCGGCCACCCCTTTAGAATACACCTCCGAAACCCCATAGCAACCACTCCTCTCCATCACCCTCACCCCCAACCCCCAACCCAACTGTTTTTTCCCACTGCCGCAGCAGTGCCCGCTCCCGCAGGAGCTTTCTCTGTATTTCCACCATTGCCGCAGCAATGTCTACTCCCGAAGGAGCCTTTTCTGTATTTCCCCTCGACGCAGCAGTGACTGCTCCAGCAGGGAGCGCTATCTGTATTTCATCACTACCGCTGTGTGACTGCTCCCCCTCAGGAGCGCTACCTGTATTTCCCCACTGCCCCAGCAGTGATTGCTCCAGGAGCGCTATCTATATTCCCTCACTGCCGCAGCAGTGCTCGCTCCAACAGGAGCCTTCTCCCCCACCCCAACTGTTTTTCCCCACTGCCGCAGCAGTGCCCGCCTCCCGCAGGAGCCTTCTCTGTATTTCCACCATTGCCGCAGCAGTGTCTACTCCCGAAGGAGCCTTTTTCTGTATTTCCCTCGACAGCAGTGACTGCTCCAGCAGGAGCGCTTATCTGTATTTCATCACTACCTGTAGTGACTGCTCCCTCAGGAGCGCTACCTGTATTTCCCCACTGCCCCAGCAGTGATTGCTCCAGCAGGAGCCTTCTCTTCCCCCCACCTCCCCCTACCAGCCTTCTTCTTCACTACCGCAGTAGTGCCTGCTCATGCAGGAACCTTCTATATTCCCCACTACCGCAGTAGTGCCTGCCCCAGCAGGATCCTTCTATATTTCCCCACTGCCCCAGCAGTGACCGCTCCCGCAGGAGCACCTCCTGCTTTGTCCCCACTATCAGTAGTGTCCGCCTCCCGCAGGAGCTCTCTCTCTATTTCCACTGCCGCAGCAGTGACCGCCTCCCGCAGGAGCTCTCCTCTCTATTTCCACTGCCGCAGCAGTGACCGCTCTCGCAGGAGCGCTACCTGTATTTCCTCACTACCGCTGTAGTGAATGCTCCCTCAGGAGCGCCACCAGATTTCCTCACTGCCCCAGCAGTGTCTGCCCGCAGGAGCGCTTCCTAAATTTCCTCACTGCCGCAGCAGTGCTCGCCTCCAGCAGGAAGCCTTCCTCCATCCCTCCTCCTTCACCCACCCCCTCTATTTCCTCACTGCCGCAGCAGTGCTTGCTCCAGCAGGAGCCTCCCCACTATCTC
The DNA here is from genome assembly GCA_027564155.1 of Gymnocypris eckloni scoliostomus. Lineage (NCBI taxonomy): Eukaryota > Metazoa > Chordata > Actinopteri > Cypriniformes > Cyprinidae > Gymnocypris > Gymnocypris eckloni. The sequence continues at coordinate 7,006,354 of CM050423.1, read as the reverse complement.
AGACCTAGCAGTACTGGACTGACCTAAACCATTTCTTACACCATTAAGCAAAGTAAGACAGACCAAACAAAGAAAGGCCACTTCATTTACATTTTCAAACTCCAATCGCCTTTATCACCATACCAAACCCTCCTAGCTTTCCTCCATCTAAGGAAATCACAGTCCAAACTCCCATCCGACCCCCTCTTCACAGACGACTCCAACCGCCCCGCCACTCGCTTCTGGTTCCAAAAGCACCTCAAAGCAGTCCTGCACCTATCAGGTACCCCAGCCGGAAACTTCCAGCCATTCATTCCGAATAGGCGCAGCAACCACAGTGGCCCACAAAGGCCTTTCCCAACAGCAGATCCAAGAACTCGGTCGCTGGTCGTCAGAGGCTTTCAAAAGCTACATTCGACTAAACCGCTCCCACATCAAGGAAGCCCACCAGACCCTAATCGCCACCCCTTTAGAATACACCTCCGAAACCCCATAGCAACCACTCCTCTCCATCACCCTCAGGAGCGCTACCTGTATTTCCCCACTGCCCCAGCAGTGATTGCTCCCGCAGGAGCGCTTATCTATATTCCCTCACTGCCGCAGCAGTGCTCGCCCAACAGGAGCCTCTCCCCACCCCAACCGTTTTTCCCCACTGCCGCAGCAGTGCCCGCCTCCCGCAGGAGCCTTCTCTGTATTTCCACCATTGCCGCAGCAGTGTCTACTCCCGAAGGAGCCTTTTCTGTATTTCCCTCGACGCAGCAGTGACTGCTCCAGCAGGAGCGCTATCTGTATTTCATCACTACTGTAGTGACTGCTCCCCTCAGGAGCGCTACCTGTATTTCCCCACTGCCCCAGCAGTGATTGCTCCAGCAGGAGCCTTCTCTCCCCCACCCTCCCCTACCAGCCTTCTTCTTCACTACCGCAGTAGTGCCTGCTCATGCAGGAACCTTCTATATTCCCCACTACCGCAGTAGTGCCTGCCCCAGCAGGATCCTTCTATATTTCCCCACTGCCCCAGCAGTGACCGCTCGCAGGAGCACCTCCTGCTTTGTCCCCACTCACCGCAGTAGTGTCCGCCTCCCGCAGGAGCTCTCTCTATTTCCACTGCCGCAGCAGTGACCGCCTCCCGCAGGAGCTCTCCTCTCTATTTCCACTGCCGCAGCAGTGACCGCCCGCAGGAGCGCCACCTGTATTTCCTCACCACCGCTGTAGTGAATGCTCCCCTCAGGAGCGCTACTCAGATTTCCTCACTGCCCCAGCAGTGTCTGCTCGCAGGAGCGCTCCCCCCTCACTGCCGCAGCAGTGCTCGCCCAGCAGGAAGCCTTTCCTCCATCCCTCTCCTTCACCCACCCCTCTATTTCCTCACTGCCGCAGCAGTGCTTGCTCCAGCAGGAGCCTCCCCCTCTATTTTCTCACTGCCGCAGCAGTGCTTGCTCCAGCAGGAGCCTCTCCCTCCCTTCCCAACAGCCCCCACGCCACCATAGGAATCCCCCAGCTGTTTCTTCACTACCGCAGTAGTGCCTGCTCTAGCAGGAACCTTCTCTATTTTCCCCACTACCGCAGTAGTGCCTGCTCCAACAGGATTCTTCTCTATATGTCCCCACTGCCCCAGTGACCGCTCTCGCAGGAGCGCCATCTATTTTCCCACTACCAAGCAGTAGTGGCCGCCTCCCGCAGGAGCTCTCCTTTTTCCCACTGCCCCAGCAGTGCCTGCCTCGCAGGAGCTTTCCCTTCTGCTTCCCCACTGCCCCAGCAGTGCCTGCTCCAGCAGGAGCGCCACCTGTATTTCCTCACTACCGCAGTAGTGACTGCTCCCCATGAGCGCTACCTGTATTTTCCCCACTGCTGCAGCAGTGTCTGCTCCAGTAGGAGCGCTTCCTGTTTTCCCCACTGCCGCAGCAGTGCCCGCCCGCAGGAGCCTTCCCATTATTTCCCCACTGCCGCAGCAGTGTCTGCTCCTCGCAGGAGCACAATATATATTTCCCCACTGCCGCAGCAGTGCCCGCCTCGCAGGAGCCTTCCCAGTATTTCCCCACTGCCGCAGCAGTGTCCGCCCCGCAGGAGCGCTATCTATATTTCCCCACTGCCGCAGCAGTGCCCGCTCCCGCAGGAGCCTTCCCATTATTTCCCCACTGCCGCCAAATACGCATACCGTTTACTCAGTTCATTATTAAGTGTGAACTCGTGAATTTACACTTAACTAAGAATAATGGCCAAATTTATAACTGTTAATATTGTAAATACGTTTTTGCAGCCTACATCGTATGCAGCCTACAAATGAGACCTATGGAGGATGCAGCCAGAGCCGATCCTAGAATTCTGGGGCCAGAATAACTGTGTCGAGCGGTTATGAACGAATGAATGAAACGCGTCCGTGTTTCACTCCGTCTCGAATCGCCTCGCAAAGCGCCGAGAAACTGTCTTTACGCAGTTCGCTATGCTTTCAACTGTTTTTGTTTTGTTTCGAGCTAGAGACTTTAGGACATTCACGTTACATGATTTGGCTGATTTTTACGTAGAAAGGGTGACAGCACCGGATTACAATAAATTATCATTCATGTTTTCATAGCCACTGACCAAATTAAAAAAAAGATTCAAATAAAAAAAACAAAAATATTTGAGAGCAAATGGGCCCTTGGTGTTTCGGGATGATCGGCTCTGGATGCAGCCTTCGTTTGAGAAACGCCCCAGTATCTGACACCTCTGAGACACAACTCTGAGCCATTAAATCAACAGGACAAAACCTCAGTCGGGGTAACAGTTTTTAAAATGTATAAGTGACAATTTAACTGTATACAATTCTTAAAGATGACATGAATAATACAAAATATAAACAAATATTTGCTTCGAGAATTACTTTCAAAACAAAAAACAACAAGTTACTATGATTTACACAAAATAATTAACATCCATAAATCCCCTATTAACAACAACAACAACAACAAAATTCCAACATAAAATAAATTCAAATATCAGTATTATTAAATGCAAAGACAGGGAACAAATCTAATTAAATAATTATGATAATAATTTAACCTCAAAACTGTCCAGGTGGATAAATCTCACAAATTTGAATGTTCAGATCAAATAAATCAAGACTATTAAAGAGCATTTACATTCCATAAATGTGGTGAGAAAAATTAACATCTTTAAACAGCAGTAAAGTGTTACTTTCTTAAAACAAACAATGACTTTTAAAACCATCCAAAACGTTTGCTAAATTCATTTTTATATCCAAATAGGCCTAAATTGGGGAAAATGATTGTGTTTCTGTCGCAAATCATACTCTTCTTATATTCATTTACTTTGTTGTTGTTGATTTTGGTATCACGTTTAATATTTACTCTCTTGTGATCGCTGGATGTGTTTGGTTCTATACTAAAAAATATAATTGCTGTGTTTCATACAAATTGTTGAGGTCTGTGTGTGGTATAAGGCGATATTTAATGAGTATTTTTGATATACATATACTCAGAAGTATTCATGTAATATTATCAGTTTGAATACAACTTTTTTTTTCTTTTTTTTTGCTAAATATGCAATTAAAACAATGATGGCTGATTTGATGGACAGAAATCATATCCTGAGAGATTAAAGCCTTAAAATTCACATTGTATATTTGAACTGATCTTGAAGCAGCTAAAGTGTGGGATAACATACCAGCTCCACGCACAGGGAGCAGTAGTTGATGGGCTCATTCTTCAGATAAATATTCATCAGAGGTTTGTTCTGACTGCAGCTATCACACGGGCCAAACGTGATGGCCAAAAACGTCTGGTCGCACATCTTTGCGTCTGGTTGAGGCTGGACCTGAACACATGAGGAGGAGAAAAAGTGACCAAAATAACCAAAATCCACACACACTAAAAGACTACACAAATCATGAATGCAACACTATTTGAAAAAAGACACTCTCTGATATGCCCTGAACAAATGTCCTGTTTCAACAGAAAATGCATAAATTTGTCCCTTGTCAAACCACAGGTTTTTAAATGTTAATGTTGCCATGTTTTGTGCATTATACAGACAAAAAGTAGCTGCTAAAATGAGCATAAAATGGTAAACAAAACATTCAGTATATCTTGGTGTCATTGTTTCATCCAAGTGTTCTGAACGAAATGTTGAGTCCGTGCACCAGCTAATAAACAATTAAATACAAATACTCAAAATTCTAATTAGTTTTGTAAATGGAAATACATAGGCCAATTAATGCTCATCAATTAATCTTTCAATAACAATTGAAATTTAAGAACAATTAAATAATTAAACAATTAAACATATTTTAATGTTGCCAGAGTACAGTAATGTTCAATATTTGACTGCATTCAAAAATACACTCGGTCCCTAACTCAATCTATTTTTCTAAACAGAGCAGTAAAAGGAAATGCTTTTGTTTCATAGTCAACTGTAAACACTCATAATAACATTTTCTAGATTTACACTATACTGCAAAATCTATTTATTTTAACTTACCTTTCAAAAGATGTTTGTATCAGGTGTGTGCTTGCAGGCTGCTGTCTTAAGAGTTAGGAGAAAGGGATTGAGCCTGAGATAGAGGCAAACGATAAGCTCCTTACCGTAGCATTAGGGGTTTAACCCTGGAGAAGTTTCCCCAGCAGAAATAGTAGCCGGTCAGAGACAGACCTTGTACAGAGACACTCACAAATAGTACTGCTTAAGCTGGTTAAAACTAAGGCCCAGTAGTTCATCAGTGAAACAGCAGCAAAAATACTTATGTGGTCTTCAAATGGCCATTCAGATCTTAACTTTGGCTTTTATGAAATCGAGTAAGAGAGGAATTAACACTGGCTTTACACTGACATTCATGCAAAACTGTTAAAAGAGCAAAGCTAAAATGTTGGACTTCATGTAGTCATGCCAAATGTTTTGAGCCAAATCATGCAGATTGATCTCCACACCGTTTGACCTGCTACATGCAGCAAAGATTACAAGAGAATGATAGAGAAGAGGAGAGGAGTCTGTTTTAAGTCACCAGAAGGAGCTGTTTTGAACCTCTCAAACCTAAAGATGCTTGCAACATTGGATCTGCTCAATGTTTCCCTCTACTGTTTTGTAGGTGGAATTGTTGGAATTGCTGTTTTTACTTTTATCAGGCACAAGTGTATCACCATAATGTTATTTTATTTATTTTTTCTCATACTGGCTCTGCACCTTTCTAACCATTTATACTAGCAAAGTCTTACCATGTATGCTTAAAGTGATACTTCTCACAAAAATTCTTATCTACTGACCAGACTTTAGTTAATCTGAAACATACATATTAAGATATTTTAATGAAACAAGAGAGGTTTCTGTCCTTTGTAATAAAATCACAGTTTAATATGGAGCTATTGTTTCAGCTCCGGGAATTAGTTATTAAATATTTAATATGCTCGATTAAGCCCTATTAATATTTCTTTACAGTTTACACCTTATTAAGTGCTTGTCCAGCAATCACTAAAAAGTACATTCTGTTAATCTCAATTAAAATCTCGCTTACATTCCCGTCATACGAGATTAATAATTTCTAGTTTTGAGCTATGCGTTATCTTTAGGGCAAATAAGGATAAAAATACTTAAAATCACATTCCAGAGACACTTGTTTATAAAATGGAAAAGGTTTATTCGTGATATTGCTATTCTAACATAAATGGATTAACTGATAAGACACAAACATACAAACACACATACAAGAGTTTTGAGGTTAACTGTATGAAAGAATACAATTCTTTCTATTTCATAGCTTAACTGACCAGCAAAGATCACGAACAAATACTGTTTTGTTACTGCATTCAGATCATATTTTAACCAGTTCAGTCAGGATTAGGAATTCAGTTTGTACTTGCTTGGATTGGTATAAAGCAGGCTCGAAGTTGGTTCGCTTTTCCGCGTGAGTTCTTTGTTTCCACGTGTTCAGCTCCATGGAAACTCTGCTGGCTTGCTTCGCTGTCGCCCACCGGGAAAGCTCCCTCTCCTCTGAAGTTGTTGAGCTCGTTATTCTGTGGTGTTACGGCTTTGGCACGGTCTTGACTTCTTTGGTTGGTTTCAGAGTCCAGCGGGCGGCTTCCAGGTCAGCCTTGCGCGGGTTCAGGAGCACCAGAGAGTTGCAAGAGAAGAAGAGAAGAGAGCTTTCAACTGTCAGCTGATCGAATCAGATTGTCCGTCACCCATGTCCATGGTTTTCTGGGGCCATGCCCAATTTAATTCAATGTGAAGATAACGTACAGATATTTTATGTCTGTTGTAAACATACATTAGGATGCCAAAGCTTAACGGTCATCCACACATTTTGACTTACGACACTAGCTTCTTTTAGAGACTAAACATTGCATTTGGCACAACCTACACACTACAGTTTATGCAGTTGAAGGCACAAAGGAAAGTCATCCCACATTTCTTATGTAATTCATATTCAAAATCATCACATCAAGCCTATGAGGGAAAGAGTACATATTAATATCCATATATTTCTTTGTGGAGTTTTAATAATCGTCATGAAATAAATGTCAGTAATCCTATATGTGATCGATTCCTTTTGTCTGTCTTGATGAAAAGGGAGCGGTCTTGTGCTGGATGAGGGGTGGGCTTGTATGCAGACACTGAGTCGCCGTGGAAGAGTTAGTGATGGGGTCAGATGACCTTCCCTTTCTGCTTGGTGATGTTCCCGATGGAACATCGTCAGGCACTGGAACAAGAAGCAGGAGAACAGGCACATACAAGACACAAACATCATTCCTATCACTGACCTGGTGCAGGGTAATTTGGGAAGGAACAAGGTTAGAAACTTGAGAAGACATAGGGATGCATTGTTTATCATTATTGACAATTGGGTCATTTTGACTGTTTTAATTGTCAGGGGCTCGACAGGCGGTATAGGCATGATCTCAGTCAGGTTGTTCAAATTCTCGGGTTCGGGTTCTCGGTCGGGATTACCACGTCGAAAAGGCGAGGGCGCCTGACGTGCATTTGTTGAGAGACTCTTGGACGACGTTCACTCGCTTGTGTAGGAGGAAGGCCAGTGTCAAATTCATAACATATCCTACGATAGTAGAGATACAAAGCGCCGTGTCAGCGGCAGACCAGGACCGAATAATTGGTGCGGCGGTGAAGGCGGCGGCGATAGCTTCTAGCGCTGTCAGCGGTGTCAATTCAATAAGAGATTTCGATTTCAACCTGACATTCATCGTCGGTGAGGTGATACAATGCTAACTCGTCAATATGGAGGATCGCGCCCTTCGGGGCAGTGATCCATAACGTTTGGTTGGGCAAATTAATGCGCGTAGTGGTGTCGTGTTAATCGCATGTGAGGGTGGCTGTTCGTGCTGGGGTGTTGACCAGCCATCGATTTCTGATGATTTCGACTGCGTTACCTCAACGAGAGCGTGGTGTTGCTTGACGGGGCAGCTAGTGTCGGTTTAATGGATTCTAAACCGCAGATGCCCTTGGTATTATCGCATACGCAGAGTTTACTCAGGTAGTGAATGTCCTAAGTGGCGTGCCCATCTTTGAGTTTGGGGCCAGATACAACTGTTCGTTGTTCGTGTCTGCAGCGACTTTAGGAGTTTGGATTTTACATAGGTTTTCCTTGCCGTAATCCCACATTCACAACGTCTTTGAGCCGGTAAACATTATTAACGTCGATAATGGGCAAACTGAAAAGACAACTAAATCACCTGTTTCGGGTTTTGCGTATATGGTGATAGCGCTACCGGGAAAGGGGCGAGATGGGTTTGGATGAGACTAGCGGGGCCCGCAGTGGCGAGTTACAACGTTTGAACAAGGCTAAGAGGTATCGTGTAGCACGGAATCCTATTCATGGCTCGTTGTCAATCAAGAACTTACATCGTGTATCATGTCGTTCATGATTTTGGCGGGTGGCCTCGATCGGTCGACAAGCGGTTCTCTGGCGGAATTACAATGACTTTACTGACGGAAGTCGATCTCAATTTCAGGACCTGGATTCAAGGTTTGGTTAAGGGGTTCAAAGTGAAAGAGAGGAAAGGAAACACAAAGTGAGACACGAGATAAAGAAACCAAACGATAAAATAAATTTTAAAAATAAAAATTAAAAAAATAAAAAAAAAAATTATAAAAATAAAAATTATATGATAAAAAAAATTTTTTTGAGAGTAACTCCTCTCTACTAGATTGGTCCTAGCAGTGCTGCGGAGGAGAGAATATGGGTTGTGTCTAAGCATGGTTGCTATATGTTTTCCTAAAATGACAATAATTATGCTTGTGTGGTGCATATGGTTGTCGGTCTGTGTCAGTGGGTCGGATCTTCCCCCTTTTCCTGTCGGTGGTTTGGATTTGCCGGTTGGCATTGGCAACCCATCATGGTGCATCGTGTGCGTGTGTCAGCGTACTCCCCCTCTGGCCGTGAGGTACTCGAGCTGTGGCGCAGTGAGTGGCTCAGGGACATACGTGTGGACACCGTCTTGCAGATGCAGCATGTAGTCGACAGAGTGGAGCTGGCGGAGCTCGGAGGATGTGTTATCATGGTTTTGACATGTGAGCTGTCATGGTTCGTAGTGACGAATCCATATGTGAGGGTGAGGAGATCGTCAGCAGCGAACTGAGGTGGTATGGTAATGCAGGAGGGCAGGGTGTGCTCGCCAGTGGCGTGCTGGCGGCGGGTTACTGCTGCCACTGTAGGGTTGGGTGGGAGGGCATGAAAGGTCCAGGACTCTTCATGTGATGCACCTGCTGTGGTGAGGGCATCGTTTTGGTCATTTGAGGGGCTGGAGTTTGGGAGGAAACGTTTAGGATGTCAGACCTGATCTGGTGTTCTCCAGAGGAATGGCAGGTGACTGAGACAGCACTTTCAGGAACTTGGAGTTTCATCAGCAGGTGTTTGTTGGACGCTGCTGTGATTTGGAGTATTGGTGTTGAGTTAGTGTTTAACTCTGTTGCTGGGTTTTCAGGTGGGGTTTCATGTCCATCTGAAGTTAGGGTGTTTACTGTTCTCTGAGAGCAAGGTGAAGCGGTGCTGTTTTCTGGGGCTGATTTGTTCAGCTTGTCACTGCCGTTCCGTCTGACAGCTAGTCAGGCTGACTCTGGTTCGTCTTCCTTTTCCCACTGATTCTCATGAGACCACTTCTCCCAGTGTCGTCCAGGTGGCGTTGGCGTCCACGCGGTTCATCCCATCGGTCATACCTCTGTTCAGGTCGAGTGTCAGCGTGTGGGTCTCGTTCTCTGTTGGACGGGAGTGCATTCCATTCTCTGTGTGGTGGCTTAGCGCTGTCTTGGCGTTGGGTGCCCTCTAGAGCCAGTTCATGGTGTTGCGTGTTGAAATCAAGAACTGCTGGGGTTTTGTGCTCTTTCTGAGGCCATCTTTTGTTTGTAGTAGGCCTTTTGCACCAAGTCTCGCAACTGCTGAGTGTTCATCGTTCGTGGACATGCGAGAGCAAGATGGTGGCTTATGCCAGGATGAAGATTCCTGAGGAAGAGTTTTAAAGTTCAGTTCATCTTCCATGTCAGAATCATTGCGAGTTCCAAAATATGCTTGTCTGAGTCGACTATAGTAAGCTTGAGGAGTGTCGTGGCGTCCTTGTCTCGTCTCCAGGGCAGCCACTAAGCCTTGATCGGACTCAGGGTCGGCGAACTCTTTAATAAGGGCTTTCGCAGCCGTTGATAATCAGTCTTTGTGTTAACAGGCTGCCGGTCCAGGAAGCTGCGTACTTCAGGACTGGATGTCGCTCGGAGTAAATAGAGTTTATCTTTGTCCGTAACGTTAGGTCGCATTTCCAGATGGAAATCAATATCTTGCAGATACGCTTGGACCGTTTGGCTGTTTGGCACGCTGGGGTTGAATTTGCCAACGTTTCGGGCGAGCTTGTCAAGGTCTTTTAGGTCCAAGCTGTGACGATCTGCGGCTGGCTGCAGCAGATTCTTCTGGTTCTGTCGTGATATAAAGTTCTTCAGGCGGCGCTGGTGACTGTTTTAACATCACCCCTCTGTCTTATGTTCACGTGTCAGTCCAGGCACAGGTGACTTGGTCCTGCTTGGCAGGGGTGCGGTTGGTGCACGTCCTGTCCTTGACGGCTCCTGGCGTGGTTCGTAAGCGTGCTTGAGTTCCTCTTGAAACTTTCAGACTCCTCTGTGGCGTAGTCGAGCTGTTGTGTTAGGCGGCTGATCTCGTTTCTTGATTCAGCCAAATGAGCTTCGAGGGCCTTGATTCTGCTGTTTTGTCCCTGAAGTCAGTCTTTGCCTTCTCTAGTAGCTTCTCTGCATACTGTAGCTTGTCTGCACGATCAGCGAAGTCCTCTTTGAGTTGCTGCATTTCGTGGCTGGTAGCTTCTAGAGTTTCTTTTAGCCTGTTGATTTCCTCATCGGCGCCTTGCTCCACCTCATCGGTCCCTTCCGTCGTACCTGAGCTTCACGTTCCAGCTGCTCTGTCGTCGTTGTGCGCTTGTCAGCTCCTGCTGGCGTTGTGCGGCGTGCTTGTCGCTCAGTTTGAGGGTGGCGATGAGTGTGTGACTTAAGCTTGAGGTGATCTTGGCTAATTCTTTGTGATTGTAGTTTTGACTTGGGTCTTGTCTCATGATGCTTGTGATGTTGTCATCTAGTTGGTCCTGTGTCTGATGTTGGAGTGCTTCAGCAGCTTTAGGGAGGATGCTGTTTGTTGTAGCACTTAGCCACATTTCCAGTCCTTCCCAGTGACCGACATGTTCTGGCTGGTGATACATGTTCTGGCGGTGATGGGATCTTGGACCCTGACACAGACCTTGGATGGGAAACAAAGCAAAACAAAAACACAAACAAAACAACAGGGGTGTGAATGTGCACAGTGTAGTGTATGCTAGTGTTGAGTGTGATTCTGTTTCTGTGGTCCTCTGTGGTGGGGTGCGTGTAATTTGCAGCTTCTGCGTAGAAATTGCGCCCACGTAGAGGCAGCACTGTTGGGAAACAGAAAGAAAAGCACACTAACAGAATGAGTACACAGGGACAATAACACTAGACCGATCTCTCTTTTAATAGCAGATTCTCTCTTCGCTTTGTTAAGTCTGATTTAGAAGGACGCTTCTAATCAGAGGATTGTAGGCGAGTTTTCTCTTTTGTAATAAGACTGTTATTGCTATTTCAATTTTCTCCTTGATGGAGGAAAATAACAGCAATGACAGTGCTTGTCCCTTAATGGCAGGATTTTACACCGCAACGCTGGTCAGCGTGTTTCGCGCGTGTTTAAAAATTTGCCGATGTCTATCTTGACATCTACTGTTGTTGTACTCAACGGCGTTTGAAGTGAACTTGAGTTTTTGGTATTTTAATGAATTCCTGCACTTTGATTTTTAAAGATCGCTCTCACCAAATGGGAGAGTTTCACAAAAAGGCTAGTGGCAATTTGAGATTAACAGCTAAAGTAGTAGTAAAATATATGTTAGTTAATAAATAAATAGTACACTCTTATTTCTATAACACATGCCAACTATTTCACATCAATGCTAGATTCAGTTTATATACACATACATTTTCTTTGCTGTAATCTCCATAAGATATATTTAATATACAAATGGCTATTTATTTATTTTCTTTTCAATAGTATTTTCCCTTTGTTTCTAGAGATATTTTAATGGAAATAAGTCTATCTAAGAGCTCTCTACATTATGGCCTGGATGACTCCTTCTGGATTTTTCACTATGACCTTGACTGGACCTACAGGTCGAATTATAGAATAAACATAGAATTGGACATTCAGATGTTTTCGCACTGGTGCATGCCTTTTTCCAGTTGAGAAGGAATGTGTCCCTGTATAGCCTCGGAAAATAAACAACTGTTTTGTCTTGCTTTCTTTTTTATGTGTGTGTTTTCACTTTGCGCTTGTGTATGTGTGCTCGATGGCTAAGTTTGGCCTGGCAAATTGGTCTGAAGTTAAGAGCTGTCACCAATGTTGCGTTTCTTGCCAAAGAGATTTGAGGCATCTCTGTTGCGTAGATTTGGCTGGTTCTTGTATCCATGGGGATTGACAGACCACTGCCACCCACCATGAGTCTCCATTCCAGTAGGTACTGCAGCAGACGGACACGGCTTGTTCTGCAGTAGTTGGAAGAGCATGGTGATCTCTGGCCCTAATCGGGTCAACAGATTTGCCCTCACCAGGTCCACCGTCTCCTCGTCACACTCCATCAAACTCTGCAGTAGTTTCCCATAAAACCTGCGGCGAGACACAGACAACTAAAGCTGAGCCAATGTGTCAACAAATTAGCGGATTAAGCAGCATTAGAAAACTACAGATAGTGCTGAGAATGCTCAGCGAACTCAAAATTAATGTTTTAAGACCATTTATATTTTTTTAATGCCTCACAAATTATTTTTTACAATGTTGCTTGCTGCCACAAAATGGTGTCTGCTTTCAAGCAAACTCATGATAGGTAACAATTAAAGAGTACTATCAACTTTATTACAACCCAGAAATTCCAGAAATGTTGGGACGTTTCTTTTTTTATTTTCTTTTTTATAAAATGAAAACTAAAATAATTTCAAATCACATGCACCAATATTTTATTTACATTAGAACATAGAAAACATAACAAATGTTTAAACTTAGATATTTTACAATTTTATGCACAAAATGAGCTCATTTCAAATTTGATGCCTGCTACAGGTCTCAAAATAGTTGGGACATGGGCATGTTTACCATGGTGTAGCATCTCCTCTTCTTTTCAAAACAGTTTGAAGACGTCTAGGCATGGAGGTTTTGAGTTTATGGAGTTTTGGTGTTGGAATTTGGTCCCATTCTTGTCTGATATAAGTTACCAGCTGCTGAAGAGTTTGTGGTTGTCTTTGACATATTTTTTAGTTTAATGATGCGCCAAATGTTCTCTATAGGTGAAAGGACTGCAGGCAGGCTAATTCAGCACTCTTCTACTACGAAGCCATGCTGTTGTAATAGCTGCTGAAATACACAAGGCCTTCCCTGAAATAGATGTCGTCTGGAGGGGAGCATATGTTGCTCTAAAACCTTTATATACCTTTCAGCATTCATAGTGCCTTCCAAAACATGCAAGTTGTAAATACCGTATGCACTTATGCACCCCATACCATCAGAGATTCTGGCTTTTAAACTGAACGTTGATACAATTTTTGCATGATAGAGTTTTAGTTGGACTCTGCAGATTGCATGGCAGATTGTGTTTACCGGCAGTGGATTCTGGAAGTATTCCTGGGCCCATTTAGTAATGTCAATGACAGAATCATGCCGATGAGTGATGCAGTGTCATCTGAGGGCCCGAAGACCACGGGCATCCAACGAAGGTCTTCGGCCTTGTCCCTTACGCACAGAGATTTCTCCAGCTTCTCTGACTCTTTTGATGATGTTATGCACTGTAGATGATGAGATTTGCAAAGCCTTTGCAATTTGACATTGAGGAACATTATTTTTTTAAGTATTCCACAATCTTTTTACACACTCTTTCACAGATTGGAGAGCCTCTGCCCATCTTTACTTCTGAGAGACTATGCCTCTCTAAGACATCCCTTTTATAGCTAATCATGTTACAGATCTGATGTCAATTAACTTAATCAGTTGCTAGATGTTCTCCCAGCTGAATCCTTTCAAAATGTCTTACTTTTTCAGCCCTTTGTTTCCCCCGTGCCAACTTTTTTGAGGCCTGTAACAGGCATCAAATTTGAAATGAGTTAATTTAGTGAATAAAAGTGTAAAATTTCTCAGTTTAAACATTTGTTATGTTCTCTATGTTCTATTGTGAATATAATATTGGCTCATGTGATTTGAAAGTCTTTTAGTTTTCATTTTATTTAAATAAAAAAAATATCTCAACATTTCCCTAATCCGGGTTGTACCACATGTGTTTCTACCATTTTTTTTTTGCAAATTTTGAATTTGTACTTAGGAACATGCATGGCAATGCTTGATTAATCGCAATTAATCGACAGGCCTAGAACAAATGCAAGTAGCTGTTTTTCAACCCTCATAAGTAAGTACATCTTTACAGGCAATTTAATAATTATTTATATTGACTTTGAAATATGGTTAAAAATATTAAAATGCGTTGCTGAATGTACAGACATGCATTTATGGTAACTAAATATATTTTAATGTAATTTCTGTTGAAATTTCTGCATATTTATTTGTCAATTTAACTTATATTCACTTAAAATGTAATATTGAATGACACACCACAGTTAAATATATAAACTTTACATGTATGTTAGTTTTTAGATATAATTTTTATATCATGATGAAAGTTTATTAATAATGACTGATTTAAAATCAATTTTAAAGTAAAACTTTTAATTTCAGCTGATTAAAATTGCACTTTTTAAAGGCTACTTAAAGCTGCATTCTGTATATTTTTTTTGGGTTAAAAATGATCCGAAATCAATATTTGAGCAAGTACATAACCAGCCAGTGTTCAAAACTATCACCTTACTTCAGCCCGATTCCCAATGGTAAGATTATAATAATGTTTTATAGTTTGAGTGTTATGGGTAGGTTTTTGCGGGAAATTTGAGCATGGCACTGCATCATTACATCACGTCTGTAAACATAAAGAAGTTGTCCCGGCTGATAGACTATATCGCATGTGAGGATCATGCAGATAGCAGATCGTTTACAGACTTTTCTCACAGCAGCTAGAACAATTAAATGTATCAATTTGATGGCAGATTGTAATCCAGAAAGCTTTATGTGTTTATAAAACACATGTGAATGAAATGAAATTATATTCCAGTTTTAAATGTGCTTCTGATTACAGATAACCTGGGATTACACTATACAGTGTATATATATATATATATATATATATATATATATAGTTCGAAGGGAGCATAGTTTGCTTTTTGGGTTAAAATCATTTCTTAATATGGAATTCGAATGGTATGTCAATTAGAGATCAGACTGTACAGAAATTGAAATCTACACACTAATACACACTATACTCATTGTCATGCAATGCTGATGTTGTTAACATTAGTATTATGAGAATAACGTATAACAATAATACAAATTTGCATGGTGTGATGTGATATGAGCTAACCTATTTTAGATTGATTCACCATTGGTAGCGTGATTTATGGTAATTATCTTTTTCCTCAGTTGGGCAGAACAAACATGGCAGACTTGTTACTTGTTCAGATGACAATATACAGTGACAATTCTTATTTGGGTCATAAATTCCAAGATGTAGGCTATAATCTGTGATTGCAAAGTTCTGTAAACATCCACACTGGTGAGGTGACTGACAGCTACATTCATCTCAAAACATTAGAAACATAGTCATGAAAGTGTACTCTTTACATACTTAGGTGGCTTTTATTTCGGTAATATTATATTATCTGCAGCTACATAAACAAATACTTTAATTCTAATCTAGCGTGATAGCTTGGTCAACAATTCTGAAACCCTTTTTGTGTTTTTGTGTACACCAAAAGATGAAATCATCAATCATCTTGTTTATGAGATACCTGTTGGGGGAGTGGCTGGGAAGCTGAGCCACCTCTGCGATGGCTACTGGGTTTGATTTGGTCACTGCACAAATATCCAGCTTGCTGTAACACTCTTCTTGAACCTCTGAAATCATCCTCTGGAAGGTGGAACACCGTCTGACTGTTAGAAAGATCTTGGAAGTGATGCCATTGGCAATGCACTTCAAGCTTTCTTTCACAAAAGCCTTGCCCTGCAAAATGAACAGGGAAACATATGTCAAGCACAGGCCTGAACTGTGACTTCAGTCCATCTTATAATTAAGTGGAACCCTGGTCACTAAAAAGTAGTAATGGTTCTCATACAATTCATTCTTTTCAACCAGTTCTTTTAATAATTAATTGATGAAGTGTTAACTTGATAACAAGAACATTGTTTGAGGTAAAATTAGCCGCCAGCTCACTAAGGCAACATTTATTATGATATTTCTCATCAACTGAGAAAGCGTTTAGGAATCACTTAAGAACTTTTGAAAAGAATAGCTCCCATTGCACCTTTCAGATCTCAGTGGAATTCTACAGCTTTCATTTGACAGGATTCATCCAATCCCGTTGCTTCTTAGCTTCCTACTGTCTGCTGAAAAGGCGCCTTTGACGTCAATAGGATATTGTGTATCCATCGATGAACTGATATATCTTGATTGTTCTTTGGCTTGAATGGTATACAAACGTACATACCTGAGTGTCAAATTTAGCAGCACTGTAGAGAAAGGACTTGCAGATATCGTGCATGCCATCTGTGTCACACGTTGAGTTTTCAAGACAGGCGAAGGCACCGCAGCCCACCTGGAGCGCACTGTTCAAGCAGCGCGCCACATCTGCTGCAAAAACAAAATCACCATTAAGAACATTAGTAGAATCTTAAGAGCCGTCTTAATTAAGCACATTTCTTCTTTTATAAGCATAAATGTGCATCAAGTAATATTTGTCAAGTCCAAACCCAATTTGGCAATTGTTGAATTGATCCTTAAAATAAAGTCACCAAAGAAAGTTCATGAAAATTGGAAAAAAATATAAATATAAATATAAATGGGCAATTTGAGGTGATTCACAGGAGTTGGCTAAAGAGCTTGTTTGGCGTGATTTGTTCGCTGCGACTCTCTGAATGGTGGAATTTTCTTTACAGTTGTACATCATGGGTAATGCTGTTTTTCACCAAGAATTACACTATTAAACAGGATTATTTTAAAATATATTCAGTTAACACTAACAGATGGGTTCAACAAAAACATATGCAATCAATTAACCTCAGAGTTAATTGATTGTACAATAGGTCTGTCTTTAAATGTTGATCATTTAAGGAGAAAATGAATTTTAACATCTGGAACGTAACAGCTGAACTCAGTATCAGTCCATAAAAGCTGCAGATGCTTTGCATACCCAAGACATTGGGTATGAGACTGGCTTAGTAATATTACAATTTCTATAAATTCCCTCGCAATTTGAGGAGTAACATACAGCTGACATAATGAAATTATGGGGATATGTAATTGTCCATGAATTGTTTGACAAACAACAGCAATTTTCTGCAAATAAGTTAAAGAGAGATTTAAGTCATTATTGTTCAACGTTGCAATTGGTTTTTGGCATGTGGGTGATTTAACGCAAAATAATTGAGATTGCCAAATCTTGATTACCAAAATTTTTTAAAGAAAACATATTTTTTTACATTGACAAAGTATGTTGAATGTGCACATTATTTGGCAACATGCTTGAGATATCTAATCAAATTGAACATTTCCGAGGACTTTTGTTCAATGTGTTTTGCTTGCTTGACAAAAAATATTTCAGATTCTGTAATATTTCTTACTCACTAATCCATCCATCCATCCATCCATTCAATTCTCAGCTCGGTAGTTGAAACAAATTAACTTCCTTCTACTACTTGGACAGTTAAGTTTGTACTTTCTTAAAGACCTGGAGAAAAGCCACTGAGGATTGTTGAGGGAACAGTCTTTGGAGACGGTCTGGACTCCCAGTGTGAGGAACAGGGCAGTTAATGCTGGAACATATTCTCATTGGATAATGATTTAAGGAGAAACACATTGTGTGTAGTGGCAATGAACTTGTGAAACCATTTAGGCAAGATAGTTAATTCCTCACCTTGCTTACAAGTGAACACCAGATCATTTTTAAGGGGACACTTTCTCATTATCACATCCCAGCCCACGGGATGTTTAAACACCACTCGGTCTGGAGGAACTACAGTACAAATGGAAACAAACACTATGTGTGTGTTTCCATTCAATTTTGATAGCAAGCCAAATTTCAACTTAAAATGACAAATAACAACAAGCTTGACTAGCCATTTGACACCCTGAAATATATAGCAACTGAGCCAAGCATTGGCGCCATTAATCCACTCCACTCTCTGCCATACATTTTATGGGTATTCCAGACATTTTCCTCTTCTTGGAACTGTGACCCACTGAATGAAGAATATCCACAGCAGGCCTTGTGGTAGTCTGGGCATTTTGTGCCCTGTGTTTGCCCCTGTAGTCAGGGAGTGACAGAGAGGGGTGTAGGGCATGTGTGCCACGCTGTATTGGGTTCTGCTGACTGTCTTTTTTGGCAATTGTTTCCATTACCCTGACATGTGACAAGACAACAACTTTCTGCGGGTTGAGTAAGAGGGCCAAACCACCACCTTCAACAGTTCCAAGCCAAAGACTATAAACGCTTTGCCGCACAAACTTGTAGCCTGCAGGTCCGGTATCCACGCCACGCCGGTAACCTCAAGTGTGTGTGTGTGTGTGGTGTGTGTGTGTGTGTGTGTGTGTGTGTGTGAAAGAGAGAGATAGAGACAGGTTGTTGTTGCTACACACTCACTTTACTGTATCGGAAGGAAAATAGGCTGTGTGTTGCTGTGTCAATGCTCCTGGCAAAAGGCAGACTTCTGAAATAACCAGAAACCCCCTCCAAATGTCATGCAGTGAATATGTCTATTGTCCATAGGAGCAGGTTAGGGCAAGATCTCAGATGTACATTCTGCTAAGGCCATTTGCTCATTGTGCACATTAATGGAAAATCCTGGGTTCATAAAAGTTAAACTCTATTGACAGCACTTGTGGCACAATGTCGATTACCGCAAAATGTAATATCAACTTGTCCGTGATTATCTGCATATAAATCATAAATCAGGGTTACAGTGAGATTCTTACAATGGAAGTGCATGAATGAGGCCAATGTGTAGATGACAGGTCAGCCACAAGATGTAAACAATATGTCAGCATGAATTTGTTTTGAAAAACGTTTTTTGTGTGTTGTGTCCAATTTAACTACTTTGTTACCGAGACAATGTAATGGCAAAACCACCTAAATGACCATAAAATAGAAGAAAACAACTTTACCTCTTGAATAAAACTAGAGGTGGGCATAGATTAATTTTTTTAATCTAGATTAATCTAGATTAATTTTGGAATTAATCTAGATTAATCTAGATTAAAATGGCTCATTTGAATTCTGCCGAAGGCATTCAGAATATGTGTACTACCCAAATAATGACTAAAAGTAAGTCTTTGAGAATGTGTTTCTCAAGCCATGTGGCGCATTAGACCAGGGACTCATCTCCTGTTTCCAAAATGCATCACAAACTTTAATCTCTTCCCGTCCCAATCCCAAGAAAAAACTGGAGGAAAATCCCGTCCCGTTCCCGGAAGAATGACTCCCATTCCCTCCCACACCCGTGTTTTTTTTTTTTTTTTTTTTGCCGATAACTGTCAATTACAGTAAAAATATAGTACAGATCACAGCGTGCCCACCTTATTAGTTGAATAAAAACCCAAAATGTCGTTTTTTGTAGCCATCTTATTATGCACAGTTTTGCACAGATTAAATTTCATGTAAATAATCCATGCTAACACACACGTCTTCTATTTTTTTTTTTTTGTTTGACATTTCACTCTCTATAGATATATTTTTCTATGTACTGTATTTTTAGATATAATCGAGTTTCGAAGTTTCTTGCTCAAGTTCACATGAGACCTAAAGCGCATCCTGTTTGCTTAAAAGCGCAACGTTTCGTTGTTATTCTGAGTGCACACAAATAAACGTAGAGTCTTTACAGATTCGAAAGATGTATTAGGCTACTTTTATCTGTATGACCAAAATGACGGAGATTTTAAGAGCAAGTGAGCGCACGGAGCCTGTCTTGCAGCAAAGCGCTTCCACACAAACACTTCAATAGCGCACATTTCTCTAGGTTAACATCATATTGAGCGGCCATGTAAAGTTGCTACTACATACATATTTCAGATGAAAAGCCATATTTGAGGTTGATGAATGATAGGTGAGCGTTTGGATGTCCTGCCCGATTGTATTACCACATAGACCAGCGTTAACAATCTGTCCATCACGGACTGCGAGCCTCTAGTTCAAGACCTGTGTACATTTAGGTATACATCCGGCTAAAATATCATTATTGAAAATATCAGCCACGTGAGTGTAAAGAGAGCACTTTATAGACTATGTTTCAACCCACCACTTAAATAAAACACATTAAAACAGATCAATTAATGTAAGTGCTTTTTAAATTAATATGTATTAATTGTGAATCAAAAAAATTGTCTTCTTATTTATTTTTTATTGTAAGCGATTCCACATAACCATAATAGATAAAAAGTCATTATTTATTATAAAAAAAATATACTTAGAAGAAAAATATTAATAAATAATATATTTGTTATTATTATATTATTTTGTATTTTTTTTCAATGAAATGTTGAGATGCAAATGATCATATGCTTTGCTCTCTGTGTACAATGCATATTTTTTCAGTTTTGTCTGGCTGGAATCATGATTTTTGTACAATCCATATCTAAGTATAATGAAAAAAAACAAACAAAGAAAAAGTGACACTGCATTATTTTGCATTAAATAGCTGATTTGTACTGCCAAATCTAATGATCCACAAGAATTGAAACAAAAAAAATCACTAATGCGGCCTTTGATATCTAAATTCTTCTACAGAGAGATGGTCTCCCAACCTGGTCAAGCGGGTGTTTAGCAGGAGTGTTCAGTTGGTCTCTCAGTCTAATTAGCTAAAAGATGCCCAGACCCCTCTAAAACTTTCTCCCAGGATGGACCCTACTACATGTTTCCTCAATAATATCTCAAACTGTGCTGTGCTTTGCCATGATACCAACATTCTAAAATCAGAGATCGCAGTACAAACTGAGGTGTCTGTCATCAACTTCTAGAATAAATCAGTTGTACAGTCCAAATTAATGTTGTTGTTGTTTCTATTTTCAGTCTTCCAAAGGAATTTAAGGAGAAGCATCCGAGACAAAGTTGATACTTCAGCAAAATGCAACTGAGATCTATATTACATCGCTATGAAAGAGTCATAAAATGATAGACATCTTCATTTTAATACCAAATACAATTGTGTCACTTTCCTACACTCTCGCTGTTAGCCTCGGGACAAGTGAGGGTGAAACGTTTCCATGACTGGCCTCTTATCAGTGGAACGGTTTTCCTTGTGAATACATGACTAGAAGTTGTTCTGCTTCACTTTTCTCAGAATCAGGGAGAATTGTACCATGGTGTGAAAGAAATCATGTGATCTAAGCTGAGGTGTCTTAGCCTTGTGCGGTACATTGAGACTAGTTCTGTGAAAAGAAATGCTTAATTGTATTAAATGTACACTTTAGTGTACTTTGATTCTTAAAATATAATATTATTGAAATAAAAGGCCACGTAAGTGTACTTAAAGAGAGGCACTTTCATCACTGTTACTTAACACACTTAAGTATACTTATAAAGGCCCTTTGTTATAATGTCAAATTAAATGTCTTTCTTTAAAGTGCATTTAAAATCGGCATGTTTAATATTTTTGTACTTATTTTAATGTGTTGATTAACACCCTAAAGAACGTGTAAATTGTTGTGGGTTATTCAATAGGTTATTTACAAAAGTTATTATATTATTATTGCAAAAAAGCCTTGCCGACACACTTTCCTCATAACGTCATAAGAGCAGCAAAATCAGAGTAATTTCATTAGTTTTTGAAGTAGCAGTGCTGGTGTCCCAGTGTTTTACAAAATTTAAAGTTGACAAAATGTAATCTATTTGGAATTACATACAAATGTATTTAATTTCAGAACATACAAGTTTTACATTAAAGTATATTTTAATTTACCATGAATGCATGTCAGTATATTCAGCAGTGACACTTTAACCATATTTCATGTACTTAAGTCCTGCTAAAATTAATAAAAAAAGCACTCTTAAGCAATATAAATGCAAACTATAATAAACCTCAATTTCATGGCAAATAAACTGCAATAAGTGTCCAAAAACACTTGTATTAATACATTTTTTATTTTTTTTAACTGTATTATTTCCATATTAAGTAGTCTATTTAAAAGTTTTAATTTTTTGTATCTTCGGACACCCCCTAGACGTCATCAGTAACCTTACAAAGGAAAATAGAGTTGCTGATGAATTGGGCCACACAGTGCAGGGGCTGTCCATTCACTTACACTGCACACGGCTGAGAAGAGGCGTAAAATATGGGTTTGATATTGCATTTGATGCTTTCATAGAGCACTTATTGTATTGTGGTGGGAAAACAGGCATGATGATAAGACATATTGTGATGAAACTTGAATACGGCTTGGCCGGCTCACTCTAGTAATTTTGAGGGTACTGCGATGGGCCTCGACAGGTCAGGACTCATTTGAGATTCAAGAAAACACATCAATAGACAATGCACAGTCTTGTGTTTGCTTTCTCTCTTACTCACTCGTGTATCATCAAGTGCTGTAAAACCGCAACTGGGTAAGTTATCAGAGACCCTATATACGGTTCTCGACAGGTGATATTACACTTTTCCACACAGACTAATAGGATGAATTGTTGGAATTAATAATTAATTTTCTACACTTGTATAGGTACCTGTTCAGATTTCAACGTGACCCCGACTTGAACCTGTGGCCCTTGAGAGACAGTGTTTCACACCAGACTGTAATGCATGACTCAGATAGACCTCACAGATTTGAGATGATAATCTAATTGTCTTAATATGTCAGGGAGAGTTCATTCATTTACAATTTGATTTTTTCATTATCTGAAGATCCCATCTGTGGTTTTATCATAAACCACAATATTCCTAATATTCTCATTAAAGGGATTTTTCACCCATTATTATTTACTCAGCCTCAAGTTGTTCCAAACTTGTATGAGTTTCACTGTTCTCCTGAGAACCCCAAAAAATATTTTGAAAAATGTTTGAATGAAACTGTTGATGGTCGCCACTGACTTACATAGAATGGAAAAATACTATAGTATTCAATGAGGACCAGAAACTTGGCAACTTATATTATTCTTTAATGTTTAACAGAAGAAAGGGACTTATACAGGTTTGAAGCAGTTTTTTTTTTGGTGAACTTGAACCAGGCTCAAAAGCTGTCACTGGCACAGTTTTCAAAAGGTACACCTTTGTACCTTATTGACCCACAAGGGTGCATTTTAGTACCTTAACGGTACATTTCAGCATCTGAAGTGTACATATTAGCATCTAAATAGTACCTTTTGAAAAGGTACCGCCCATGTGACATCTTTTGTACCTTTTTTTTCCTGAGAGTGCATACATTATACACAATGCTGGATTGGTTATTTAAAAAAAATTAAATCTATTACTGATTGCACAATTAAAACTGTAGTTAGTGAAGTAATCTAGGTTACTCATTTTAGGTAATGCATTCTGACTACTTTTTGGATTACTTTTAGATTACTTTTTGATCAAACTTTAAACGTACCATATTGATATTAAAAACAAAGAGAAAGATTTATATCAGCATTATAAAATGCATTAAACATTACATTAGTGAGTTGATAAAAAGCTAATCATTAATTAAATCATAAAAAACACTTATATGGGCCTTACAAATAAAAGTGCCTAATTTGCCTTTACAAATATTTACCTGGAAGTCAATTTGACCGATATCAGAGAACATACAAATGTGTTGTTAAATTATTCGAAATATTAACTTCCTCAGAAAAATTTCAGATGTATTTATTTAAACAACATTTGTAATTATAGTCAAAACTAAACTATAGGATGTTTAGAAATTAAATTTAAATGACAAATTAAGGAGAATCAA